>PYXC01001670.1:1892500-2300000 GCA_015244755.2 Tenualosa ilisha
TTCATGTAAAACAGTAAACATCTGTTATGTGTCTGTTTCTGCAGTGTTGTATTGTGATATAGATGTATTCTGATCAAATAATGAGCTGAGGATGGCTAAAGAACAGGCTTTGGCACTTGACATTGCAGTTATAGTCACAGTCAGATTATTTATACAGTTTAAAACAACCTGAGGTTGACCACAGTGTTTAAGAAAAAGGGGGGGAGTAGTAGTTGTAATAATAAAACAACAAAAGTATAATATTTACATAATGGAACACAAATAAAATATACAGTCATTTTGATAAAACAAATTAAACAAATGAAAAAAACTTTCTCCCAAAACTGTACCACATGTGATGTGTTTTTGTGGGTTTTCTGTGAATGCCTTTGGTAATGTCTGCATCTCTTCCATTATAACAATGACACTGTAGGAATGACAAAAGCCCTGACACCAACGTCACACCCACGTCTAGGATCAAAGTCGGGCAGGCAGGCAGGCAGGCAGGCAGGCAGGCAGAATGGTGTGGCTCTGTTGGCAGGGCTCCACAGACTGACCCCAGCAGTGGCAGGCAAGCGGATAAGCAGGCGAGCGCTCTGGGTCGAAGGGGAACCGTTAATGAGGCAGCTCAAAGCTAAGTGGATTATTACGTAACCAACGACAACAGCCATGGCAACAGCATCTGCAAACATCCTCGGTGGCAGTGGCAGAAGCACTGGCCCCGGCATGACACCTGTGTCAGATAGCCGCCCAGCCCGTCAGCTACCAAACGTCATACGCAAGCGGGCACCCGCCCCGCTCACTTCCTGTGCAGCCTCAGTGTGCAGCAAGAAGGTTCTGTGCTGCGTAGATGTTTAATGATCGCACGGTTAAGTAGGGTTAATGGGGACACAGCTAAATACTTTAACTCCACTGCGTCGGTAAATAATGCACACTGCCATAGACTGTTCTGGCCAACTGATAACAAAAGCTAGTTCAGCCCGCAAAATGCTTTACTTTGAACTGCCTTGAACTGTGGATAAAAGTGACAGCATTGTTAGAGGATTACTTTGAACCCTTTTAAAAACGCTTTTAGAGGAAACCTTAAAAAAAAGGATGTAGGTTTCTTTTTGCTACAGGAAATGGATGGAGATCTTTCTGGACCAACCAGAGATGAACATGAATAAATCAAATCTTCATTTTTTCTGTAAACAATAAGCAATAAGACAGCCATAGGTAAATGACAGCACAATGCAGGGAAATATATATATATATATATATCCTAGGGCTTCTGTAGAAATAGGTTTTAAGTGTGGTGAAATTCCTTGCTTGAAATTATTACAGTAATTAAAAGGCTATTAAATGACTTGCATGTAAATAATTAAGACTTAGGTGTGGCCTTGGACTCCATAATACAGTCACAGGCCTTTAACTGGGAGCATTGGCAGTGGTGACTGGTTGTGGCTGCAGACCAGTAGCTGTTCCCATCGTCTCTCATCAGTGCATATTTCCACTAATTCTCCCTGTCTACACCCACAGCAATGCAGAAGGAGAACTGCGGGGGCCTAGGGGTCTGTCACTGGGAATGTGCATGTGTGTGTGTATGTGCGTGTGTGTTTGTATGCCTGTAGGTGTGTATTTGTGTTTGTGTGTCTGTGTATATGCTTGTGTGCGGATGTGTGTGTATGTGAGTGAAGAGAATGTGTATGTGTGTGTGTGTGTGTGGGGGGGGGTAGTTCATGTGATGCTTCCCGGTGCTGGAAGGAAGTGACACTGCACCATAACCATGGCAACCGAGCGCCTCCCTCCCAGTAAGCCAGTGAGCCAGTCAAGCCCTCCGTCTGCTCACTGCCACCTGCCGCCTGACCTTGATTCTGTTTTACTCTGTAAGGCCATGTTATAGGACTCCAAACTTCTAACTCATGACTGTCATCTGGCCAAAAGAGTCTGCTTTATGTTACTTCTGCTTGGTGAGCCGAGAGCCACTTATGTCTCCTTTGAAGATGCGATCATAGGAGTAGAATGATATGACAACATGTTTGCAGAAGTGGCAGTATTATATGCACAGAAACATATACCAAAATAATAATTATACTCATATATCCACATTATCTCGTGCCCCAACCCCCAACAAATACATTTAAAGCAATTTAAACCCATTAAAATTACATAAAGTGTTTAAGGTTGGTATGTTTGGGTTGGTAGTGGATATCACCACTGTTGTGGTTCGGCCACAGGCACGAAGCCAAAGGCTGAGTACCATAGGTAACCATAGCCATGGCAATATCCACTAACCAACCCCACGACCATGAGTGTTATATTGTCTTTATACTTTATACCAACTCACAAAGCTTTAAAACATTAAACTGTGTTTTCTACTGTCTAGTTTTTAATTCTGTTTGTTCATCCTCCCCAAAATAGTTCCAAGCTTAACTTAGCATCCCGTTCCCAAGCAACGCAACAGTTTGACGGCTTGGAAGTTCAGATAGATGCCTTCTTCATTCAGAGATGCCTGCTTGCTTGTCTGCATGTCACACACCAATTCTTGAATTTCAATTTGAATTGAAAAAGAGGTTACAAACAGGAAGCGGAATTGCAATTCAAATTTGAATTGCAGGAAGTGGAAGTGGAAATCCATGAAATTCAAAGAAATTCATGATACCTAATTAAGGTGTATTTAACGATGCCTTACAAGATATTATATATATTATAATATAATTACAACATGAATTTCATACAAATATTATTGTATGGACATTAGGTACACAATAGTTTATTATAGTAAATAGGCTATTATAGCCTATAGCCTATTTATTTATTTATTTATTTTATACCACAAATTAACATTTAATACAACTCTATAAAACAAATACTTAAAACTGTAATAACTTTCAAATTGTGGAAAATGATCCCAGAATACCTTGCTTTATCCAGGTCTTCAAATGGTTGTCCAAATATTTAGGACATTTTGTTTGGGGTACACTCTAATGAAATAAGCTAATTGAGAGCTAGAGTGGTTTGCTAATTATTTGCTAATTATTCAACATTAAGGGAATGTAAGCTTAATGTTAGTGTCTGCACTTCCATTTGGAAGAAAAGATGTATGTTAAAAGTATCACATTATCACTGGTAAGTGATAAGAATTAATTTCTCTGAATTGCAATGAATTCTATTCCACTTCCTATAATTCCAATTCAGATTAACTTTCAACATTCTGTAGTGTGGAGCCCATTCAAATTTAAATTCATTCATTGAATTCAATTAAATTCAGAATTTTGCACAGCCCTGGAACTGACAAATGTGAAGTTATGAAAATCGCTGTTCTCTTGCTTTCAATAAATATGACGTTCACATCAGTCAACTCAATGGAAAATGCAGTGATTACTAGCTGTAAAGAGTCACCCATGGTATATATCTCCACTCCAAATGACGCATAGAATGGATCTCGTTCAGTTGAAAATTCATAAACAGTTCAACTGTAGTATGATCTTCCTTATTCATAGTCAGTGCAACATTAGATGATTTCAGATAAGGCCTAATATTCCAGTGAGTTATGATCCAAGAGAGCCTCCTCACAGACACACAACTCTTCAGAGGTTTCTGTATAAGCATTGAGGAAGGATCAGATGATTGATCATGTGTGAAGTATGGTACCATAAAGTAATTTCACTCTGGCCTTTATTCCTTCCCCTTGAGTTACTGTCGCTGTCATACTTCTAAGGATCACTGAATTACTGTAAGCTGGAGTTTCAAGAGCTCTGAGGGTTGATTAATGGCTTCTTGTCTGCTGTAATGAACTGAGCCTGCAATGACATAAAACATATACATATGTCAATCTCATCACCCAAATACTCTCTCTCTCTCCCTCTCTCTCTCTCTCTCCTCTCTCCTGTCCGTTATAACAGCACTTAAGAGTTTTGGGGTAATACTAGTGGACTAGGTACCTAACCAGGACATAAATCCTTCAGAGCACACCTAAAAGCCATATTAGCACTGCTAGATGTTACTAGGTGTCAGAGAAACAGTTTGTGAGAAAATGAGCTTTGAATGTACATTACATTTCTACAATCTTTAACTCTGGCCATCACACAGCCATTCATCTTGGTACAATTCCTCACAAACTCTTCAGCTGCTCAACACATAAACCATAAGGACAACAACCAATGGATTCAGGTACAATGAATCCAGCAAGAAATAAAATCATATGCCACATTAAGTTTGCCCTAAGTACATGAATGGACATGTTTGCTAAAGTCTATTTAATGTCTCAAAACAAGTAAGCGTAATAATACTCTTCCTCTACTCTCTTGTTATTTTGGCTTTTACGTTTAAAAGATGTAGAATAGAGAGAGAACAATGTGGGCTAGGATGGATTTGGAAGAAAAGAAGACAGGGGGATTCAAAGAGGGCAGGTGGAGTCATAGCAGGTCCTGAGGAATGGGCGAACTAATGACTAATAAATGTTAGTGGGCTGCATACGGGTGTTAGTCCTGGGCTGATAAGGGGTCCCACTCCTACCACTGCCCTGCCAGACAGTGTTCCGGATCACCACCAAAATTTAATCATCTGTTCTTTGTCCTAATACCAACGTTGTCCAAAAATGTCATGGAAATCCGTGGAGTACTTTTCGACTTATTTTGTATACAAACAGCCAGACAAATGCCGGCGAAAACATATCCTCTTTGGCAGAGGTAATTATCTGATCGAAAGGAGACTCACATAGTGTCAAGTTGTTACATAGTGTGGCTTTAACACTTCTAGCTGTCTTAAGTATTGTCTAAATGGTTTAAAAAGGGAAAGTGTGTTGACTTGCCATTGGCTAGGTGCCTAAACATTAGTGTCTATTATAGGAGTGTCATAACCAGGTTAAGTAAGGGCCTACTCCAGAGCGTGTCCCTCTTTAGCTCATCATTGCCTTAAATAGAGACACCAAAGTTTGAGATTTGGGTTATGAAACACACTTAATGTCTTGCTCGGTCTGGCAGGGAGGGAGGTGTGGCTTTTTTTTCCTGCCCTCGTGTGACGGCCAAGCCCTTAGACGCACCTTTCACTTCACTCCAGGCAATGCAAAAACTTGATCTTAGTTTCTGGGGTGATGACACTAGTCACAAAAGGCCACATGAGGAAAAGACATGTTCCATTGATATCTGCAGACACACACACACACACACACACACACACACACACACACACGTACAACACAATGCAGACTAATTTAATTACAATGTGCTTGAGCATCTTGCAGCAGAGCAATGCAATGGTTGTTACACTTCCTTTCCTTAATATTTTATTAATATCATTAACAAATCATTATTAGCTACAAACAAATCATTTTAAGGACTTTTGCTAACACTGGCTAATGCTTATTATAACTTATTATTTATTTATAAACGCATATGCTGTAAGGCTCCCTGAGAAGACATTACAAATAATTTAATGGATCTGCTTACGTAACCTTTTTTTAGGGGGGGGGAGTCTTTTACAATAACATCACAGACAGAAATGAGAACCCTCAGGTGGTGAGGAATGTTTGGTTAGCAGTGGCTATTAGTGCAACATGATGATGCAACCTGTGATCATAACGTAATTGTATCCATGACCAGAGCAAGAGGAATCTGCCTGAAGCGAGTATGAGCTGAATTTAGCCTTCACGGGGGTTGCTATTTGCATGTGTCTTTAATGGTGTTATCAGAACGTGCTGGACCACACTAAGAGTGTGGTAGAGACTACCCTGACCCTGACCGTTGATTGGCTAGCTGGATGTTCACTGCATTAGGCTGGTCAGCTAGCATGATCTGTGTGACACGACTGCTGGCATTCACGATTGGTCCACTTCTGCTCGACGACCCGTCCAGTACACGTCGTTCACTTCAACAAAGCCGCCTCTAACTGTGTGCCACAGATTTAAATATGGAGTGGACTCCAGCAGAACTGCTGTTGCCCCAAAACTCTGGAACAATCTACCACTCCATATTCAGTACACAATGCTCCTTGTGTGGTCTCATTCAAAAAACACCTAAAATGACTGAGGTTTTAAGGTTTTAAAAAGTATATTTATAAAAATATGATATGAATATAAAGATATGAATCTAAAAGTATGTATGTATGTATGTATGTATATGTGTATGTATGTATGTATGTATTATTATTATTATTATTATTATTGTTATTATTATTATTGATGTTGTTGTTGTTGTTGTTTTTGTTGTTGTTGTTGTTATGTTATTTTTCGATTGAGCTACTACTGTTGTATGCATTCTTAGAGCATCTCTGTCCTCCACACCGACTGATCTGCACTCTCCCTCCCTCTTCACTTCCGTCACGACTCTGTTTTGCCCTTATCTCACGCATATCTTCCTCTTGTCTTTTCTCTCTTTTTCAATCTCTCTCTTCCTCTCACCCCACTGTCTCTCCTCCCCCTCTCTTTCCCCTTTGCTCATGACTCTTAAGCCGGGATCATGAGGCTGTGACTTTAAGAGGCATTTCAGTTGAGAGCTGTAATCTGCGGCCTGTGACGTGGCAGGGGCCTGTTAGTGGTGAAGTCACCCAGCACGACATCTGAGGGCTCGAGGTTCTCCAGCAAGGGGTCCACAGACAACAGAGTCCAGGAGGCAGATTATTTCTCCTTAGATTACTCAGATATCATACAAAAACACATCTGTAACCAAACACTTATGATATGCATTCAAATGTACAGACCTGAATAATACACAGATAAATATCCTCAGTGATATTAGAACACAACGATACTAATATAGCATTGAGCACAGTGATAAGAGAAATTGCCATTTAAGAGACTTCAGGAACATGTATGAATGTAAAAGTATAAAAAGACGAATACAAGAGAGAGCAGAGAGGTGTGATACAAACAAGGACAGTGATAGAGAGAGAGAGAGAGAGGTGTAATAAAAAAAGTGAGAGAGAGAGAGTGAGAGAGGAAGGAGAGAAGGCAGGAGGAGGGAGGCTAGGATGTGAAAGTTAAAATTATCTCCCTTCACGCAAATCCGTCTCAATCTGATCAGTGACTGAGATGGACTAAACAGCTTGTGACTCCATGGTATCGCATGGACAGAAGGTAAGAAAATATATTCTTCATTAAAAAAAATCTTAGAAAACATTCTGTACAAACAATACAAAATGCTTACTTACTCACTTAGACAGGCCTTTTTTGTCAAATCGTCAGGGTTTGATTATGACACTGTTCAGGCAGGTTTAAATGTTGTTGTGAAGATCAGTGCAATGGTTATACAGTAGATCTTATAGAGATACACTTGTAGAGATACACATGAGTTTTCTCTTTGAAAAGACTTGGAAATCTGTTGTTTGTTGTTTAGAGACTGTTTGCTGTTTATTGAGAAGTTCTATTTTAATATAGTAAAGAGTCCATTCTGCCTACACCTAAACAGTTGGGTATAGTTACACCGAAATACTGAGATACTGTTACACTGTTTAAATATGGACTTTGGCCCAGTCTCATTTCTTCTCCCTTGACACTAGCATTTGATTTTGGCCCTCCAAAAGAAGATAGCTCTCGATAATGAAGTGATGATGAAGTGTTATGGATAGAAATATGTACCTACGAAATGGGACAGCGCTTCATGCAAATTTGCGTCTTTACCAAAGCAATGCACAGAGACGATGTGGGCTACCAATAGTAGACCTATACTTCACTTTGTTTGAAAATGCTGACTCATGTCCAACGGATTAATCACATTTCACCACGTTCGTAAACGCCATATCCAGAAAATTATCTACAGCCTATTGGGAGCCCCACCGGGATACTTTTGTTCACGTAAACGCAGGCAGGGACCTCTGTTACTATTTGTTGGCCTCTCAAAACACTCCTGACAGATATTTTTAAGTTTATCCTGAATGACTTTCTCGCGTGCTTGTTCGGACTCAACATAATGTCTTTACATTTGCATCCCCGACATATTTTAAATTTTGCATCCTAGTTGCCACAATATCCGTTGTGATTATCTTTTCTCGAGCTGGCCATCATCTTTTTTTAACTGTTTTCATGACTCTTACTGTGGAAATACACAGGTATCCTACACTATCATCCCTACCCTTCATTCACCCTCCCCATACCCTACACCCTCCCTCCATTTTAAGAGGTGCTTTTAATGGCTGAAAAACACCTCCCCCTGATCTTAAAAGTATTGGGACACCTTACCCCTACACAAGAACGTGCAAAACTGAGTGCTAGGCCATAAACGAGTGGAGGTGGTAGAAATGGAACTGGACCTTTATGATGCTTTTAATTTTACTTTCAATCTAATTTTAGCATATTACTGAAGTGATCTTACATAATAACCGCAAGGCCTAAAGCTCCGGCCCAAGCGTTAATGGACATGGACATACACTATAATGAATATATGCTTTGCATGTAATATGTGTCCATTTTCAGAAACACAGATGCATTGTGTATTTTACTGATTTCCTTTCATTTAGTTGATTTGGATTTTCAATCACTGCATTTCTTCTGAAAATTTATTGCTGAATAAGTCAGTTTGCTACTAAACACAGACATGTGCAACGGATAACTGCCTTCTCATAACTATCTATTTCCAGGTAGAGATTTCATTATGGTGTCTATTGTGGTTGTCGTGGGCTATTTTTGTACCCCCTCCTGGTTACCCTGGGCCAGGGTCTCCTGAGTCTTCATCCCTGTGTGATCCTGAGTATCTCCTTAAGTCCTCAGCTGTGTTTCCAAACAGTACAGTCTCACATGCTGCTGCCTACTATTTAAACCGTAGTTGAGCTGTTTAGTTAATTTCATCCCACAAAGTGACTTGAGGTAATTCAGTGCATATATGAGGCTAGTAGACTATGCTTGTTATCTGTGAATAATATAGTATTGGAAGGTATACTTTATGGCATAGACAAATGCGTTGAGCATCAAGACAAACATGGCTGCCAGATCAACACCAGCATAAAATGACCTGCTGATGTTTTTATTGACTCAGCAAAAGCTGCGTGGGACTGGTACATCATTTCCTGACCCACTTCTAACTGGGCATGCTGGGAGGTGTCCAGTGCTATTCAAGGTCCTGCTAGGCTTGATCTAAGATTAAGTCATGGATTTAGTTTCATCACATCTGACCAAATGAGCTTTATATAAATTACAGTAATCTATTACAGTGACATTTTATTGCATCTTGGACAGGCCCAGAAAAGCAATATCCACTTGTTTACACTTGTTGGGCAGCCAATTCCCCTGAAATGACTTGTTGCCTAAAGTAATGTTGCATCTTGCAGAAGATGCATCTTGCAGAACTTTTATTTCATTTCATTTGCAGATATTGAGTAATTTTTAGCCATGTTGTTTGCGGCTCTTTCCGATCTCATATTTGCACCATGTTATTTGCAATTTCATCAAGATGGGACCAAGATATTTCACAGTGTTCACACTGTTAGCTTAGTTTCTTCAAATTAGATGCATGGTACAAACTGGTTTTGATTATTATGTAGGTTTACCGATGCATCAGTAGTGTGCATCTCTGGTTCTGATGCATCACATCTGAATGAAATCTTCGTTGTTGTATTTAGATTCAGATAAAGTGAAAATATGTGATTGCGTTGAACTGTCTAATTTCTATTTACAAATATACATGCACAACATGTTTCCTCATGGTCACCTGCACGTATGGTTTTTGGCAGTCTTGGGGCAAATCAACCAGTTTCACTCCAGAGTCATTGCGATATCCCTTTGAATCCTTTGAACTCAAGGCTGTTTTGAGGGCAATTTCACTACCTCAGGAACCATTAATTATACTAATTAATGCTGTACATCGTTGATAGATTCTCCTGATTTTTGATATGTGGTTTTGCATATTTGAGTAAAAGCATCTTGAGATATTGCACCCAGATGAACAACTGTGAGATAGACACAGAGCAATATTAATATTATTAATTCTGATTTTAGATTAAAAGCTAATTTTCTTCTGAACAGAGCAACATGTGTGAATTTGCCCATATCATACTGTTGTCAGCCTCATAGGGTTAATCTATTGATTTGATGCATTTTCAACCCCATTGATTAGCTTTGCCAATGCAGACAGCGACCAGTGTTAAGTGCACGTGCAACTACCCAGTATGGTCACACCCTCCGCAGTGTCTCCAGGTGTGATGAGACAGAGCCAGACCCACACGCAACACAAGCCTCTTAGACTGGATTCACACACATACACACACACACACACACAGTGTTGAAGGCTGTACACACATGTGACAATGGCACTATTGAGTATCTCTGGGGAAGAGGGACCTCCTCCCCTTCCTGTCGGATAATCCCCAGATCTACTTAGGCCAGTACCCAGACTCCTCCCAACTTCCACGTTGACACTTAAGATGGTGCAAGCTCAGGGTCTGTTGCAGGGCAGTAAATGGGCCTGCCGACTAGACACGCAGAGAAGGACGCAACTGTGTACAGATCATAGCCAAATGACTCGATCTGGAACATAACACAGCTGTTATTTTCAAAACTTGGGGCCAGTTTTGCAACTTTTGGTTTCAAAAGTGATAACCTTTTGGTCTGTAATTTGTGTTCCCATTCTCCACCAAAAACAATCTAAATCTTGTTCAGAGATGTCAAGCATGCATATACTAAGGGTCATGGATGGTGTACAAAGCTATTATCATTTGTTGGGTTAGAAGTGTCTATGATCAGGTAATTCAGAGGATTTCAGAGGTATGCTAGGCCAACGCTATGATAAGTGGAGCTAGCCAAAAGCCTACATTAAGTTTTATATAACCTAATGTTTCTTGTTATTTTTGCATAATATTTGTAATGTAGGCATATGCATCAGGACATGATACATTACAAGGGCAAAGTGTCTGCAGTTGTTCTAAATAGCCTACATTAATGTACACAAACTCCTCTTTAGATGTCTTGATTTATCTTGGGAACAATACACGACTCCCAGGCTGTTTGTCATCTGTTATTATAAATGAGATCTTGCCACACAGTTTGATGTAGGCCTACCAATCTCCACATAAAGCTTTGTGAGTTGGCAACATCCATTATTCTAATGAAGCTCTTTCATGTGGTTTGAAGCTGGTAATTGGAGAGGAAGGATAATGTTTCTCGTTGAGGTTCAGTGTACAGTTGCCATAAATGGCAAACAAAGGAAATGCACTAAAACATCGGCAGGCCCTAACTGGCGCAGCGGTTTTAAATAGCAGCTATTTTTCACAAGCAGCTGCTCAAAACAGATGACAGTATTTAGAGTCTATTTGTGTTTTTGTATTGTGGTTGTACTCACATGCTAAATGTAATTTGGCCCTCTGATCCAGACAAGGGAATTATAATATTTGCTGTGAATTTAGGGCATTGTTGTTGCTGTTTTTTTATCTTGCTTATTTTTCTGTTTTTATATGCAGCCTTCAGGGTTGTATTTTTTTTTACAGGAAACAGATGATGAGGAGTCATTAAAACACATTTGCTGTACAAAACATTCTGTTTACTAGTGTTTTGGAATCATGGGAACAACAAAAGAACTGCTGTGCTTGAGGCACCAAAGCTTTGTAGTGCACAGAAGAGTAGAACTGTGGATGCTGATCTGCTAGAGTAGAAGTGCTGACAAGGTGAAGTTCAGGACTTAACATGTAACAATAGGATTTAAAATATCAAAAAACAAACAAACAAACAAACAAACAAAAAAAACAAATATGAAATCCATTTTTACACGAGGAGCTTTTGTCAGGTATTTAGATGATTTGTAAATGTGCCACAGGGGTCCCTACCATGCTAAGAGTTTGTTTGTGCTTCTGGTGTCCTTTTGATCAAAAGAAACACCCTTCTACCTTACAATATTTTTGTTAACATTATGGGTCATCATGGCATGGTAGTCATGGTAGCACCCCCACGATAGCCACGATGGCGGCGCGTCAGGACGCAGCGGCTTACAGCTCTCCCTCGAAGTGCACGTTTTTGTATTTTTTGTGTGTTTTAACTGTTTGTTTCGCGTCACCCAAGGACTCAACTTATTTTATATTTTATTTTATTTTATTTTTTATTTATACGGTTTTATCTTTTGTTGTGTAAATATATGGGGCACTCTGTGTAATGACAATAAAGGCGTTCTATTCTATTTTATTCTATTCTAAACCAGAGAGAGACATGGGAGCTGAGAGGCGCACTCAAACGCGCACACACACACACACACACACACACACACAGACACAGTGTCATGACCTCTTCTTCCCCTACTGGGGATGCCAGTGAGTGAAGAGGAGTGAGAGCAGTGAATTTGTCAGTGCTCCATTCTGTTCTGGAATATCACAGCGTTATGGTATGAATCACCCCATAAGGAAATGTGTCAGTCATTGCAGTGACTACAGCTGTAATTAGATCAGGACTCTCTGAGGGGCTTCGCTCTGCTCTGTCCATCACACTGACCCAAGTTCCGCTGGTTCAGTTGGACCCTCCTGCAGAGACTGGTTGGCTTAGGACTATAAGAATATCTGGGAATGTGGTGTTCACGCAATGGTCCAGATGCTTAGGTGATGCTTATGTGATTTTGGAGTGCTGAGTGAACAAACAGTAGATTAAATAAAGGGGATTACAAGTGATGGATGAAATGTACTCTACAAGCAATAACACAAATACAAAACCTCTCTGCAAGACGACCTTTTTGACAAGTCTTGATATATGTTCAAAATCAGAAGGATAAAGCGCAGTACGTTTGTACTCGTTCTTGTCTTTTAGCTTGCAGTCTTTGGCTATGACAAGTAAACATGTCTCCTTAGACTGGTGTTGAGATGCCATTTAATCACACACAGTATTTCAATCATTGATCAATCTTGCCAAGATGATTCTGCTGCCAAACTGATGTCCATCAATCTTTACATCAAGAACACTCTCTACAAAAGTGTGCCACACAGAATAATCTTTTAGACAAGCATAGTTCAAGAACTAGTTCATTGAACAAATTCATTTTGAACTGTGAACTGAACTGTCAATTTGAACTAGTTCAGATCTTTGTGAGATTCTGTAACTGGAACACTGTATGGATTCAAACTGAAATCTTGGTGATATAAGGGTAGATACTGACTTAGTTGTGATGAATGAAGATATTCACAACTGTGGAGGTATTATTTGAAAAAATAAGCACAGATATAACCATTGTTTTTCCTCACTTTTTTAAAAAAAAAAAAGAAACAAACTGTTTGTGAACTAGTTCTCAGTTGATATAATAAACGAGTAACATGAATTTATTCTTTTTTTTCCTGTATGAACTGAACTTTGACCTCACACAACAATACTGGCACACAAAAGTGTGCCACATGGAATCTTTAACACAAGTGTCTCAATCTTACAGGCTCTCTTTGTGTACTTCAAGATTCAAACAGCAGTTGCTGAAGCTGCCAACTTTACTAGACAAAATAAACACTGTCCAGACAAGACAAGTGGAAACTTTCATACTGGTGTCTTGATCTTACATGCTCCGTTTGTCTAATTACAGAAACTAGTACACCTTAAGACGACAGATGCCCACTGTACAACAAATGTCAAAACAAGCACTGTTCAGATGTGTGTGTCTGTTCTCAGGCCTGCTGGCTGGTTGGTGCGTCTCTTTTGACCCTCTTGTCTCTGTCCCCTCCCCAGGAGTCCTCCTCGCCGGAACTAACGGGATTACGGCGGCTGCCAAGCACAGGAGATCCAGTTCGTCAGGATCAACAAACTGATACACACGAATACAGTGCAAAGGCAGGAGAAGAGAACAAAGAGTAGCACATCAATCTTGCGTGTTTACAAACCTGGTGAGGTTCACAAGGAGCTGCTGTCTTTCTGCGTGCTTTTTACTGTTTTAGTTTTTACATGGAGCACGGGTGTTGACATTCCAAGGAATATCACTGAGGAAGAGAACCTGTTGGAATAACACATTTGTTGGTTTTCCCATCACAAGGTGTCTTGAGAATCTCACAAGGAGTTTCCTCAGGGGTGGTTGTATTTGTGTCATGTTCTGCTCCCAACGGTCGGTACTCCATGCCTTCCTCTCCTGGTCTGCGTCTTGCCACAGATAAAGAGGTAGGGACTGGACTGTCCAGGAGGCTGGGAGCGGGTCACGACGGATGACGATGGCCAAGGGCTCTGGTATCTCTTCGTTGCCCCAGCTGGCAACCCCATTCTCAGGCCTCCATCGACTCACGGGAGGGGTCCTGCCCTGGTTTTGTCCTCCCCCCCTGTCATTTTTCCATTTCTTCATCTGCACACTCCTTCTATCAGGGGCTGTGGGTAGCTTGCCGGGTCTGGAGTACGATTATGGCTCGCACCCCAAGTTTGTCTGTACCCCCATCCCTGCAGATGCGGACCCTTCCTGTTTTACCCCAGGGGACAGCCATAGTCCTGGCCATGGTCCTAGCCATGGTAATGGCCATACCAATGGTCACAGTAGCAGCCATAGTAACGGACACCATGGTCCGACAATAGGGCGCGGCATGATTTCGGACGAGGCCAAAGCCACCATTCTCCACTTACGCGAGAGCTTGGTCCGGCAGAAAGAGACCATACTTGACCAACGGGAGACCATCAGAGAGCTGACAGCCAAGCTCACACTGTGTGAGGGCTTCGGCAGGGGTTCTGGTGGCCATCATGACGATGACCACCATGGTCTTGGGCACCACGGATCCTACCATGGGCCCTCACATCACTACGACGACCACCATACGGACCATCACACGGATCACCACACGGATCACCATACCGACCATCACTCTGATCCCCATTATCCTTTAAACAGCCATCGCGACCACAGGGGAAAGGGACCGTACATGAGCCACCATGGATTCTCCCCAGAACAGACTGGCAAAACTCTACAGGCTCTGAAAGAGAAGCTAGACGCACTGCAGGTGAGTGTGACGTGTTGCCTGGGCATTACGCATACTTGGATAAGAAAAGGACAAAGACTGTTTCAGTAAGTACTTCAGCAGGTTCTCAGACAGACGATCAGAGCTTTATGAGTTGAGTGATAAAGAGGCTGTGAAAATTCTGAATTTTAGTTTTTCTTGAGTTGAGGTTTTGAATTGGGTTGGCTCCATCTCACATGAAGATGAATTTGGAATAAGACTGACAATTAGGAATTAAAAAAAAAAAGTAATTCAAAGAATTCTTCTCACATCAGAAAGGATTTATTTTATCCAACTTTTCCAAAATATAAGCAATCGTCATTACATTATTCTAAATAAAATGCCACATTTTCAAACCATTTATAGTAATGCTGATTATATTTCAGGCTCAAGTCATGTATGAAATATTATTACACGGGTCTTTATAATGCTGCAGAATGCTGTATTCACTTCAATGGGATTCCCAACATTCTACGTTCTGATATTTCTTGATAACAGACTGTTGCTAAGTATAACAGACCCACTGATCTCTATTCTTTATGAGATCAGTGAATAGACTGCTGTTAAGGACCCACATCACTGTCAGGAGTTATTCCATGATAATGATCACCTAGCAACACGTCATCCCTTACATAAGCCTTACATACTACACCTAAAGAATGCATTTACATGAAAGTCTTTTTTTCATAAAAGTCAAATTTTAATCTGAATTGTCATTTTGCGCCATGTTTGCTACTTCAAATTAAATACTTATCAATTCAAGTGTGAATTTTGCACAGTCCTGATAAAGAAACAGAGAGAGAGGAGGTGAAAAGACATAGAAAAGAAAGGGAGGGATCAATACAAGCCAGGGCTGTGAAATATTTTCCTTATTTCATATTAATGTACTGGTAGTTACCAGCTTTGTTTTTTGCATGTAAAGAAGTCCTCTTAGTGCTGTCCAGGAAGGACACATTCTCTCTTCGACTGTTGACTTGCACTTTGGGGTCAACCCCCTAGGTAGAGCTTTCCTCCCTCTGTTCTCATGCTACGATGCATTCCCCCGGCCAACTCCAGATCACGGCCACATTAACACGTACAGCCCTGCCATGTTACAAATGTCACTTAGGGGACATTTGAGTTTGCACTATAATCTTTCCTACAGCCCTAACCCTTTTAATTTTCCTGGCTAAATGTATTTGTATCGTCAATTATCTGAATCCTTAACCCCAAGGTGTCATCTCCTTGTGTCTGCCTCAAGGAGGAAGTGTTTGCCCCTGTTGTAGAAGCCCTACTGTGTTGGGCGATAGCCACTACTGTCAGGGCCAATTAGTGTGAGCTGCACCGACATGCCATAAAGCGGTGTATTCTGTCGCCAACCTAAGCCGGATTTCCTCTGAGACACTCAAGGAAGCCTGACAGAGGAGGGACAGGCTTAAAATGTCACACAGCATTGGCACGCAACAGCACTGCTCTTTTCTTTTTTCTTTCCTTTTTTTGAAGGTCTCTGTCTGGTCCTTCTGGTCTAAGTCTAAACTACAGTATATGAAATTATTTTACATATTATTAATGCAGATACAAGTCCATCTTCAAAAATATCTGAAAGCTTAATGTCAGTACAATTTATTAATCATGTTTTCATGTTAACTTTTTTTTGACTCTCATTAGGCCCGAAATTCCACCAGTACCTACTCCAATTCTCTGAGAGACCTTCTGCAACGCAGAATCAATTTACTGGAAGAACAGTTACACCATTACTATGGCACGCACCATAATGGTCACCATGACAACCACCATGGACACGGTCACGATGACCACCATGGTGATCACCATGATGATCACCATGACGATCATCACGACACTCACCATGAAACTCACCACGACACTCACCATGACAATCACCACGACACTCACCGTGATAATCACCATGATACTCACCATGATCCACACGATCACCATGACGATTATCATCACTATGACCGCTATGGTCATCGCTATGACCGCCACAATGGTCACCATAGTGACCACCATGATACTCACCATGACAACCACCACGATGACCACCATGGTAGTCATCATGACACTCATCATGACGAACACCATGACGATCACCACAGTAGTCACCATGATGACCACCATGACAGTGGTCACCATGATGACCACGGCCACCATCCTCAGACAGGCCATAGCAAGCAGGCACCGAGAGGACCATCTCGTGGGTCTGCCAAACTGGACTCTGTTCTGAACCAACTTCATCACCGCAACACTGAACCAGGTATATAAACACCTCTCTCTAGTTATTAATGTAATTGTATGATAATATTAATATATTGATATATGACATGCTTGATATATGGTAACATACATTCTTAAATTAAACTGAAATATGCTACTTCCCTCAGATCTATATGTAAAATTCTGTTGTTTTTTGATACTGATAAATTTAATTAAATAATCTACACTCACATAATCACACTTGAACAAATACTACCAAATACTAATACTGATACTAATTGTGATAAGAATCTCTGTGGAACAACAGTCATCAGTACCCTCCCTCTAACAGCAGGTCGCACCAAGCCTAAGAACCCGGATGCCTTCCAAATCGGCTTCCCCATGCGAACCAACTACATGTACGGACGCATCAAACGCACGCTACTGAATGAGATCTTTGCTCTGACGGTGTGCCTGTGGCTGAAGGGTGGCAACGGGCCTGGCATTGGCACCCCATTCTCCTACTCTGTGCCCGGCCAGGCCAATGAACTGGTGCTTATTGAGTGGGGCAACAATCCCATGGAGCTACTGGTCAATGACAAGGTTGGTTTGGAGCGTTTATTTAATAAAGTGGGCTTTGTCAAGTGTTTTTGAATTTACTGACTTTAGATATAGATTTACAAATGTAGTTCACAATACCTGTTACCTGACACCAAAATCCTGCAGTATCTCGGGGACAGCCGAGGCCTACTGGTTAGGGTTTCAGGCTTAAAAACCAGAGTTGTCGGTTCAATCCCTGACCAGTGCATCCACGGCTGAAGTGCCCTTGAGCAAGGCACCTAACCCCCTCACTGCTCCCCGGGCACCACTGTAGCAGACAACCTTCTGCTCTGAGTTAGTGTGTGGTTCACCTCACTGTATGCTGTATGTGTTTTACTAATTCACAATTGCAATAATTGCAGAGATATTTTGGTATCCTACCGAATTTGGCTTAATCTTTGTTTGTGTCTGCATTACATTATATTAAGTACATACAAAATCGATTATATAGGTCTACAAAGTCGTGTATTGTCAAGCTGTGACAACACAGATCTGGACAGACAAAGCCGCACTCTTGAGACCTGTCCCCAGACAGAGGCTATTCATAGAATAAGTGTTGTGGGACCCTACTCTGTCCTTGACATCTTAAACTTTAAGAAGCAAAGCTGATGGTGTGATAAGAGGGCCTTCCCTTTTTTCTGCCTCGTTTCCGGTCTCCTTAATTATTTAAGACCCCGAGAGTGTGCAAGAAAAACATCTTACAGAAACCAGAGGCAGGGAAATTCAAAGAAAAGCATGGCATATCGTCAGGAAGCGCCAGGAAGCGAGTCAACCTTTTACCGAGCGGAGTGATACAGTTGATTGAGATTAGGGTCTGAGTCAACGAGATTTGGCAATGAAGCGACAGTTAAGGCTGCAACAATGATGTGCTACCGTCATGGATGACATTGTCTGAACGACCTAATTCTATTTCTCAGAAGGCTGATCTGGTTTATTCTCCAAGTGCTTATGCTAATTTATTTAATGTGGAGGGGATTGTAGCAAGATGCAAAAGGCCTCTGTCTGGCAGTAGTTGTAATGCCAACACTTAAGAAGTTCTTTAGCCTACTATCATTGCATACTACAAGATCGCACTAGTATACTAACTGACAGATTGTAAAGATTGACTTTATCTTCCTTGTACATTTTGGCTTATATCCAGTTAAAGGCGTGGTGACGTAGAACTGCCCTTACACTAGTTACGTCTGTTTTGAATTCAAAACAAGTTTGTATGATGGATTCCCCAACAAGGAGAAGCTGTAGTCTGAACTAGTTTCTGCTTAGCAAATAAAAGTCAGGTTTACGGGAAATAGCACCAAATAGCAACATGAAAGGCACCAAGCAGTGACAAGTTAACAGTGTATATAAATAAAAAAATATAAATAAAAATTGTTTAGCATAGTAAGCATAGTTTAGCATAAGAGAAACCACAACAATTGTAGTCACTATTGTTAGCCTGTTTCTGATGGTTCCATCTTAATGCTAATCTAGCATCCATGAACAAGGTGACCGGAGTTCATAGGTCATGGCCAACTGGTTAGGGCTTCGGGCTTGTAACCAAAGGGTTGCTCGTTTGAGCTTTGACCAGTGGACCATGGCTGAAGTGTCCTATATATATATATATATCAGGCAGCCAACCAACCAACTGTTCCAGGTTTGTGTGTGTACTTCACTTCATTGTGTGTGTGTGTGTGTGTTACTAATTCGTGATTGGGTTAAAAGCAGAGACCAAATTTCCCTCACAGGATCAAAAAAGTATATCTTATTTTTATTATTATGAATTCATCTTGTCACATCTCTGGTGGACGCTTCAGTGTTGTTGTATCTCTCTAACTCTCCTTTTTTCCTTCTTTGTCTCTCTCCTTCTCTGCCCCCAGGCTGTGACCTTGCCTCTCTCAATAACAGACAGTAAGTGGCATCACCTGTGCATTACCTGGTCCACACGGGACGGTGTGTGGGAGGCTTACCAGGACGGTGTGAAGAGAGGCTCAGGCGAGAGTCTGTCCGCCTGGCACCCTATCAAACCTGGTGGAGTTTTCATCCTCGGCCAGGAACAGGTACGGCCTCCGCCCACCCATGCATGGCTGAACTTGACAGCTGAACAGTCAGAGTCAGAATCATTCCAGTGGTAACATATGTCAGTTTGGAGGAGCAGTTTATACAGACATAAAAAAAGAAGTAATTTAAATACAGGAATGAATGAATGAATGAATGAATAAGTGCAAAGAATCATTGAGACTGGGTTAAGAAAAGCCTAAAAAATAAACCTTCCTTCATTTTAAACTATGCCAAATGAAACTGTTGGAGCGCCACTGCAAAAACTGAATCTGCAAGGACAAACATTTCGATTAAGATCCTCATTAGCAAGACATTGTTCAGTTTCCAACAAAGGCCCAACGAAGGCTATAGCTAATGCAATATAATTGGAAACTATAATGGGATGCCTTTGGGGCACCTTCCAAAAAAAAAAATGAGAGAGAAATAAACATTCATTCCCCTCTGGTTAAACAAGGCTGTAAATTAAAGATACACACATTTAGTTGGCTGGAGCGTAGAGTCTAGGCCACTCTGTCACCAATTTGTGGAGAACGACATGAACAGACAAAACCAGAGTACAGCTTATCGTGTCCTATCAAGACAGCCATTGTGGATTGCTGTGTTTATAGCCGAAAGCAGATTTAGGATGGAATTTGTCATGGTAATACATGACTGCTGTCGGACACTGACAGGTCCTAGTCACAGCCTGAGCCAGGATAAATCTTTAAATGAGTTGACATTTCCAAGGACCTCTCTCTTGCTTACCTCACCAGAACAATACCTTTATTATCTCTGCTCTGGCACCCAGTGGATTTATTTCATTATATATCTGGCAGGGCATCAATAGATCAATCTAGATCAGTGGTTCCCAAACTTTGAACTGTCGCATACCCCCGTAACAGTCCGAGTCCCACCGAGTACCCCGAGTACCGAGTAGGCTACCCTCTGCATCATGGGCCGTTTGCTATAGCAATTGATACAGAAATAAACAAAATTCACATCTACATAAATAAACAAAATGCTACACAATAGGTTAACACATATCATATGGTACACAACAATGTAGAAGCAATTGGGTTGTATTGGGAACAGTCTAAGATCTTTTTCCATGCTGTCTTTATGCTGGTGAGGGCTGAGAACACCTCTACAGATCTATTTAGAACTGATCCAAGTATCCCCAGGGGTACTCGCACCATGTTTGACACTCATCTAATCATTCATCTAGATCAATCCACTCTACACTAAACACATTGATATCTATTTTGTAAAAAATATACAATGTATGAATAAATATATGAAAGTATTAGTGCAGTCATATTGTATTATGACTAGGTAATGAGATGTTGCATGTTATTTTGGTCTTATCAGCAAAGCCCTGCAATGATAATGCTTTCAGGGCAGGCAGATGCTAACATATTGTAGGCCGTAAAATGCCTTTGTAAAGCACTATTGATTTTACTTTGTACAAATGAAAAGCCAAGTTGTGCTATGTACTGTGCGCACACACGCACTGATTCTTTGCTGATTGTTTCTTTTTGTCCGTGATGCAGGACACCCTTGGTGGGAAGTTTGATGCCACCCAGGCATTTGTGGGTGAGATGTCCGATCTCCAGCTGTGGTCTCGTGTGCTCACGCCTCAGGAGATCAACAACCAAGCCTCTTGTCGGTCCCACCTGACAGGGGACATAATCACATGGATGGAGTCGGTGGTGGAGTTGCATGGAGGGGTCACCAAATATCCCTTTGACCCATGCCACTGAGACTGGCCGCACACAGCAAAGAAAGAAACAAAATGGCTGCCGTCGTTTTTTGGGAGGGGGGGGGGGTTTGGAAAGATCGGAGAATCCTGCATTGCCACTATGCAAATATAGAAGTAAAAAGTAATTTTAAAAATCATCTATAATACAAGAGTGAAGGAGTGGGCAACGTGTGCTGGAAGGCTCTCAGCGCCAAAGTGGCACTGACTGTCCTCATACCTGCTAATAGGATTCGCTATCTTTACACTGGACCCTGTAGGACCTGCTTTTAGCCAAGCACCTTATTAGCCATGACTGACTTAATGAGCAGTGTCAGCAGCCTCGTGAACCACCTGACTCTGTGATCTCTCTCCCCTGGCTTTCACTGAGGCCATCCCCAAACAACCACTGCTCAGACGAGCCCTGATCTGCACTTTTTACTGTTAGGAGACCAACATCAATGAAAGGCTTGTACATGTAGAAGAGCACAACTACAGACTGTATTTGCAGTGGTGTTGTCCTTGCTGAGCTGGACATATTTAGACAGCTATCTTATTTCTAAAAGTTGTACATTTTTCCTAAAGCCGACCCATCGATCTGGACTGCTGGGACTGTGGAGCTATGAAAGAGTGCTTTCATGCCCTCAAGATTTTTTAGGGGCCTGATTTTCTAACGTAATAATTACACACACACACACCCCATCAGCAGATTTTTTATAGACTTTGTCAGATACAGTACAGAACAGTAGTTAGCGATTCAAGGTGCTCTTCCCGTCTGCGTTTGGAAAAAAAAAAAAGAAAAGTTCACAATACTGTGGCAACACAATGTGTTTGTGTAATACTGGATTTTTTTTTAATGTTTAATTAAATTTTTGTGTACATACTATGTTTATAATGGCATTTCGTAAAGATAAAGAAGACTTTTTACATATCAGATATATAGATTTTTTTTTTCTTTTTCAAAGTGTGTGAGCAGTAAGTCTGTATGACAGATATCTGGGACTTGTCTCTTGTATATCTGCCTGTTCACACACGGATTAAATGGCTCTAGGAGCTCTTGAAAAATGCTAACAACTCCATAACACTCTGGTTTAAAGCAGGATCAGTGCAGCAAATTGCTTCTTTAACGAGGAGTAACTCTCGCACTTTCTCTGTCTCTCTGTCTCTCTCTTTCTTTCTCTCTGTATATTATCACTCTGCATCTTCTCACTTGACAACCACCTAGGTTTTGAAACGCACATCCAAATATTAAGTGAAACACCAACCAAAACTTCTTAATTGTAAAGAACAAAAAGGCCATGCACTGTCGCTCCTCTGACAATCACCCACTTCTTCTTCTTCTCTGTGTGATCTTATAAGCTATAAGCTTGAAATTGGAAGCGTCACACAGGTTGCGAGATATTAATGTTTTCATCAGGAGGCTTGTTCTGTGCAGCTTTTGTGTTTCTGCATTTATATTTTCCTATCTAAACGCCAACACCAAGGAGAGATACTTGAAATATATACGTAACGGCTACTAACAGTCAATGAGTTAAAGAATATGTATATATATGAAGAGTTCAAATGCAAGTCCCTCCAAGTCCATTTTCAGAAATAAGAAAGTTTATTGAACTTATACAAGTATGAATGTTATCCTCTTTTGTAAGTCGCTTTGGATAAAAGCGTCTGCTAAATGCCTAAATGTAAATGTAAATGTAAAGTATATTTCTGTAAATTCATAGCAAATGGACTTTAAGGGTTTCACATCTAAGCTCTTCATATATATATATGCCTTTTCTATGTGGTACACAATGAGAGAGGGCAAAAAGAGGTCAACTTTTTAATGTTTGCTATAACACTGAAAAGTAGAGACTCTTGGCGCAGACGTAAGGGGTTCTCCATGATTTCTATGTGCTCCTTGAGTAATACAAATGTCATACAGTTTATATGTCTCGGTTTGTCTGCTTCCCCTTACAGGCCTCCCACAAAGCTATTGATACTCTTCTTTAGCACTGCAATGTCCTTCATGTTTACTGGGTCTCAGTCACAAGTTTAAACATTACTCCAGCATTTCACACCCACAGCAGAATGAAGGCCTCCCAGTTGCCATGGTGATTCTGCCATATTGAATTCTGTATAGTGTAAGAAAGCTCTTGGTTATTCTCTTGAAAAAAAAAATATATGCATATATATTATGTTTTGTATGTTTCAAATGCATTTTTTTTCTGGAGTTCTAAAATAAGTATATGGATTATTTTGTAAAAAAGTAAAAATTAAAAATACCTTATCAACAATATGTAAACATAAAAATGTACATATTCTGGACAGATTTGTAAACTGTTCCTTGTATATTTATACCAATTTTGGTACTATGCAAACAATTGTAAAAACCCTAGAACTGGTCGCAACAGGTGTCAAGCTGACTAGAGTTCAGCTAGTTTTACAGCTTCCCATCATCTCGCCTTGGTTTCTGTTCTGGTTTCTGTTTCTGCGTCTAAAAGACGACACGTTGTTAGTTTCTTTCTTTTCCTTGCAAACTGTACCTGTGTCCATGATGATGACTATGAAGTGTGTAACAGATAACCATAAAGTATGTGTTCAGTCATGGCCCCCTCCCATATGTGTAAAAGCCAAAATGTACATGGAGATTGTAAGTTTTTGACTAAGACGAAATGCACTTATTGTTATTGTAATGTGTAATGTGAATAAACTAAACTGCACTGATCTGAGTGACTTTTGTTGATGGAACAGGTGCAGTAAATAAGACTGATTAGACATTATTTGATATAAATTGTTAAATAACATTGGTTGTTTGCTTTATCTCTTCCATCTTATCATGTTTTTATTATTTTATTATTTATTAACTTTAAATGTAGAAATATTGAGATGTATTACGATTTCATGTCGTTGGTGGACGACTTCTTCATGCCATAGGCTACTTGCTATACTATAACTCTCCATTCCTAGTTCCTTCAACATGGACAATGTGTGACCACTCATGGCATGACACACCTAACAAAGACACATGAACCGACTGAGAATTATGCAAGCAGTCACATGGACAAACACCTATCAGCCAGTTACAGCTGTCACTTTAAGCCTGTATAGCACTTTAAGCCTGTGTAGCCGGGGTTGCCAAACTTTTTTGTTTGTGGGCTGTTTACTGAAAGATCCAATCGGCTAAAGGCCAAATCAAAGTTAAGAGCACCAGTTCTCTATAGCTACTCTACTATGGCTACTATTTATATTAGATTAATATAACAGCAGGACACATTTTATTTATATTTACATTTTAGTTTTAGACATCATGGTAGACCGTATGAAAGGTAGTAGGCCACAGTTTGGCCACACATTTGTTAGTTAGTGGTGTGAGTGATGGTGGCATAGTGGTTAGGGAACCTGACTAGCATGCTAGTGGCATGGAAACATTTGTAATGGAAACAACACTGTTGTGGTCATTACAAATGTAAGTCATTTCAGGTAAAATGCATAAATGTAGTTAGTTTTTGTTTTCTTGAGGCTCACTGGGCACACACATTTGAGTACAAATATATTGTACAGAAAGTCTGATCATCTAATTTATGAACATTACCTAGTGTTTTTAAATCCCCTAAATCTGTTCTCTTCAGAGACACCAGGGGGCACTATAATGAAACAGTTAGAGATGTTAGCAATATGGATATTCTCTTAACATTGCTGTTGTCTTTTCTCATGTCCTTATGCATTTATCTTTTACATCATTCCTTGACCCCATGACATCTTCCAACGAGATCAAGCTAAAGTTGATGGTTAAAGGCCAGAGTGGCTGACCGTTAAGTGAGGGCAGTGTTAGTGCATCTGACAATTACCTGTTGGAGATGGTGTTCACCACTGATGAAGTAGTCTCCATACTCCATACGTTTAGGCCATTGGTTCTCAGACTGGGGTCCGGGGACCCCCAGGGGTCCGCAGCACGTTGCCAGTGGGTCCGTGAAAAAGTTTGCTACAAAGGGAAAACTACTAGAGATCAGTATAGAGCCCAATCGCATTGTGCTCATTACTCCCACCAGCATAACATTACAGACAAATTAGTCTACACGGTACAGTATTTTTTAAACACAAAAGGCCTAGATTTGATTAAAAATAAATGAATCCTTTTAAAACTGCTCCTGCACTGTCAAGTTTTGCCAAATGCAATAACATCCCTATTTAAAGCTGTTGCAGTATTAGCTAAATATGATTTTAGAATAAGAGTTGAAAAGCATCTGAAAGAACAAATGGATATAATCTTATATGGTTAACTTTTTGTTGCGATTATAAGGGGTCCTTAAAAAAAATTCTGCTCCGTTAGGGCTCCCCAGACCAATAAAGTTTGAGAACCCCTGTTTTAGACAATGTGAGCTCTTATGTTACTAATGGATTCCCCGTTGCAGTAAGAGAAGTATTTCCTCAGTGCTCGCAGTAACATATATGACAAAGAGAAATAAGACTTTAATTAAAGGGAATGTTAAATTATTGATATTCAAAACACATTTCACCACGCAACGTTTAGCCACACAACTGAAGAGTGTTATACACAAGGATCTGGCACATAAAGCAAAATGTGTGTAGGCCTATGTACATTTGATAACTTTTTATACAATTGATAACTGTTTCCTGTCTTATTTGTCCATCCTCATCACATACAGGCTACAGTATATTTTCCATGATATGATTAATCTTTGTTTTGAGAGCTTTTGTGTTGCTTGCATTGTTGTATTACCCATACCCAATCATAGTTGTCGGAGAACCTTAGTCCTTAGCTTAGGGGAGTACTGCTGGACTACTCAGAGACACAGCAAACCAATCAAAGGGCTCCTAGTTGCTAACAGGCTGACTCATGTTGGGGAGGGCCTGACTCACTGCAGTTCTGTCTCTGTTGTCACACAGCTCCCTCTAGTGGTTGAATTAAAAGGTTGTCTAATGACACAGGGCAGGACCACCTGCAGTATGTCTCACCGAGTCCTGGTCCTATACAGTGGAAAATAGACAATGACATAATAATTTTCTAGCAGCATATAGTTCAATATATTGATTATGTCTGGGACAAGGGGTAGGCTAGCCTACGTGTTTATGACATTCATCATAGTAGGCATAGAGTTGCAATGGTTAATCAACTTGTCAGCAAATCTTTGGCAATTCAACTCAATTGACAACTACTGTGTCAACGTATCACTTTGTACCATTTTTTGAGGAAAACGCATTAAATTTTTCTGACTCTTAAACATAAAAAATGTTAGCTTGTCCTTCTGTAAACTATAACTGGGCATGTGGACAAAGATAAGGCATTTTAGCAGTTTCTGACATTTTATCGATTAATCGAGATAACAATCAGTAGATTACTCAACCATGTAGGATCATATTTTCGGCTTTTTTCCCAAAATTTTCTGTCCCAAAATCGGATTACGTCTTAGACTAATTTTCTACTACTTTTCGTTTTCCTCGTCAAACTATATTCCTTCGTTTTGGTTAAATGGGCTGTCATGATCCTTGGTCCATGATCAAGTTTTGTTTCAGGCTACCCCTGGTGTGTTTTTGTGGTTTCAACGCCAGGTGGCGCCATTTGAACATCAACTATGCCATGAATCATAAATGTACATAAACTTACTGAAATACATAACGTATACTTACTTAAATACTTACGTAAATACTTAACCTATATTCTTTACCATAAACGACTAGAAAATGTTGAATGAACAGTATAGGCTGCCATTAAAATGTTTAGGCTATGTTAAACTGTAGTTACTAGTTTTATGTGCAGTTTTTTTCTATTAAGGGAATTGGTAACAATTATTGACACACCTAAAATACTTGCAATATTTGAATTCTGGAAACTGCTCTAATCATTAAATAGATGAGCTCATAACGATATCTCCAGCAACTTATCAAGATATCTTGGTAGTGGCATGATTTTCCTGGAAAGTACAGAAGATATACAAGACTAGGCTACTGTGTTGGTTTGCGCATTTTTTCTGTGATCTCCGTAGATTTGACATGAGCTTTTGATGCTCAAAAACTGATGCAAAACACATTATTGAAAGCCTACGGTAGGCTATATGTTCCTGATTTAAGCAAGTTGCCACCGTTTACGTCAATTCGGATGATGTCAAACAAATTCAATGGAAACTTTTGTGTTTTCAGTTACTGGAGTATAACGGAACCATCTTGTGGCAACAGCAGTCTATACGCCAATATGCCCATGACTGTACACTTACGGAGGATTTAATTTATTATTAGGCTTTAGAATGCCTCTATCAGGTGAGATCCAGAAAATCAAGAGCATGTTTGGCGTAATTCTGAAGGATATTTCATCAGAATAGTGTTGTAATCCAGCATTCTGGTGTTTCCCGCGTGTGATGGGTGCTGTGGTACCCGGCTGCGTTGCATCAGCAGCATCCCTCAGCTGCTACTCTCAAGGTCGCTGGCGCGATGCATCATGGGAGTGCTATCGGGTCCACTCTTCGCATACCGGGAAGTGAACGGCCGCCCAAGCCTCACACTTTATTCGTGAATAAACTGGATCACGGGAACAGGGTGCATACGCTCGTGCTGTGACGGAACAGCTGTCACGAGATGTGATGTAAAAGCGGGTCACGGATAGACGCATCGGAAAAAAAGAGAAAAGGAGGTCGCACAGCATCTCTGTTTGTAATGGGTAGGCGGGGGCGAGCCGGGAAACGTGCAGATAGTCTTGCCACCGCTGTGTGTGACGAATATCAACGAGATTGCCGACTGCATTGGTGCCAGTAGGTCAGTGGAAAGTGCGGTCACGACTCTTAATTTACGGTAATTCACTGATATACCTTACCACGTTTGATTTGTGATTGTATCGATTTAACCATATGATATGGAATTAGTGTTGTTTTCAAAAATGTAATCTAATGTGGTTCAAACGCCAGGTCTTCGGTTGACCTACTGTTATTTTGAATGCACATCATGTGGTAGCCTGTGTTATGGTGCCATCTGGTCCTATTTTGGGGAGATGTGTCTCTGCATTACCGTAATAGTAGCTGTGTAATTAATTCAACCGAGACACTCAGTGGGTGTAGCCTAGGCTTCTCTGGGTGTTGGCATCGTTGGAGGACCTGTTGTACTTTTGAATGTTTCAGATCGATCCTTGGTCCTCCGCTCATCACTTGCATTTTTCGACAGCTTTACGGGCGGTGCTGATTACATTCCTCTCTCCTATCGTGTAGGCAATATATTTCATCCAGCTCTGACTCCTGTGGGAACCCACGCATCTTAGAAGCAAGCTCTTTCTCTCATCCAAGATGGAGGGGGAACCGGTAAGTGTGTATCTCTGTTATATTTCATGATGTTGGAGTTTAAATGCGATGTGCTATTTTAGCCTGTAGTGCTGAACACTGTTAAAACAATTTCTGAGCAACATTTTTGTCCTAATTCATATAAGATCACAATTGGTCCTGTATTTCTGCACATGGTAGTTTGATGTGCTGTGACTCATCCCCATCAATCTGTTGGCTACCTTTGGCAGTTATATACAAGCATGTTGTGTAACAGTGTGGACGGTTCCCTGCCTGTTTTGTATAAGCATGAGCTTTGGGAGATGAAATAAGAGAGGAATGCCATGCATCTCTCATTGATCCTCTTTAGAAGCAGTCATTCATATGTCCCTTGTCAAATGGTCGGGGAGGTAGTGGGTTCATAGTTAAAAGGCAATCAGTGCTCATTCAACAGAGATCTCATAGTGGATTGTGACGTGGAGAGATGCAGCGTGGATTTGATCGTGAGCAAGTCATTGTTCACTGATTCAGATACAGATCGGTAGGCTGTAGCTTCCATGGGCATTAGCAGTACTGTATTTGAGTCATGGGAGTCATGAGGGTACAGTAATTCAGCGGCAGATGCCCAAGGAGTCTGCCAAGCTCATACTGTGGCAGCCTGTGTCCTCTGTGCCACTGAGTCTTTTGTGTGACCATCTATGTGCCACTTTGTGTTTTGGTCCATTTGAGAGGATGTCAATGGAACTGTCACCCTCAGGCCGTTGTCATGACAACATGGGTGGTGCTGAGAAAGTGTGGTTGGGTAGTCTGAGCAGAAGAAGAATAGAGAGGAAACGCACACTCACACACACAACACACAAAACCTAAGGGTTAATTGTGAAAACAAACTAGCACTGGTACCGCTACAGTTCCAGCAGATCACACTAAGTAACTTTCACAATGAAAATATCCACAATGCATTGCACACTGTTGATGCTTATTGGTCTTTGAGAGAAGATTTTTTGTGGGTTGTGTTTTGACTGCAGCGGAATGCTTACAATTGAATTGTCATATCCTGTTAGACCGGTGAAAAGGAAGTGGATGCAGCTGTGTTAAAAAGTAACAACAGACATGCCTGTAAATGTATGTAATATTGTCAAAGGCATGTAACACTGCAATACATTGGCTAGTTGTAGTCTATCTTTCCAAGTGATTGGCAGCAGGAAAAACTTTATTCTTTCCCTGAATCATCATGAAAGGGTCCTTGCATTTGCTACCTCATTTCACTGAGTCTGTTCAAGGTCAGTGTTCCTTGTGTAGAACACAGGGAAAGGATTCAAAAAGGTAGTTACAAATTTTAAAATGTCAAATTTTTACTGTAAAAATGAAGGTGAAGCTATTTACTGATTCATTTGTTTTGTTAATTACTATGTTTGGTTGGGATTCAGCAAAATCTACACCATTGCCTATTGGCTTATTGACTCAATCTGGTGTGGCGTTTAGAGCCCGTCTTGAGAATATGTGGTTTTTACTTCTGCATGTGTTGGACACTTGTTGAAAGAACAGTTCATATGTATTCCATGGCTATTACTAAAACACGATGTGTGTATAAGATTGCTATACAACCTAATGTCACCTTTAGTCCAGTGTTGACAGACTGATTGGATATTGACATTAAGAATTACTTTGTTTTACTCTTCACACACAATGGAGATCTATACCAGCAAGAATGAACTGGGGAATTGAACGAATGACCTTGGGGTCAGTGTTGTGCCACTGACCTTAAGGCCTCCCATCATCCATCTCCATTTATCATCATCATCCATCTATCTCAGGACAGAGGAAGTGAGGGAGACAGGAGCTGGGCCCGTGCCCTTCAGACCAGCGGAAGTCTAGTCTCGTCTGGGCCACAGAGGACATTTGAGGTCCGTTTAGCTGTTGAAGCCATAGGGACAGATCATGTGGCTCAAAGTATTGTGCTGGCTCAGCACAACCACTGCTGGCGCTGAGCCCCTAAACCTGCATTCAGCAGGGAGTGCTAAAGTAAATACACAGGGTGTCAATAGCCACCTGAAAGTAGGTCATTCAGTAGCAGTAGCAGTGTGGTGGAGACTGTGGTGTGTTTCATCCAAAAGATGTGAGAATAGTGGGGGCAGTCGTGTTAACCTTTAATAACATTGCCTACTTAGCTGGAGAAAAGTATGGCTTGTGTGTTGTGATGATGTCTGCTAGTTTGTAGTACCTATGCTATGGATGTGACTGCACATTTCAGCTCTTAGGTCAATTCTTTCCTAAATACAAGACACAGATATTACAGAATGGACAATATTGTGGAATTATTATGATGCTCAGCTAAAATCATGGACAAATTGTAGTCTATCATGATAACCACTGTTGTACTTTGCCTGCATGACCCCTGGCAGTTGGGTTGGCCCCTTGAGCCACGGATCTGCCCAAGGTTTCTTCCTATAGTAACTACCACAAGGGAGTTTTTCCTTGCCTCTGTTGCTCTTGGGCGCTCGTTGCTGTAAAGCGCCATGAGACAATACCATTGTGAAAGACGCTGTATAAATATAATTGAATATAATTGAATTAAATTGAATGTGCAGTATAACATGCACCTATAGGCTGTGCTAGGGCTAGTGATCTTACAGTATGGCAAAGTTCAAAGTTCAAAGTTCTGAAAGCTCAAGGATTTCCTGCGATTGCAAGTAGGGATTCTTATTGTAGTCACTTTTGGTTGCAAAATTCACAACAAACCCAGTAAAATTGTGGAGAGCTAGACTTGTCTTTTTTGCCATTTAGGCACTAGTTTCCACAAACACATTTTGTAGATTAAGAAATATGTTACTAATTAAGGCATATGCCACTGTAATAGAAGTCTATGAAGATTCTCCATGTACCAGACAGGTGTCTCTGTCCAGCAGACAGAATGCAGCCTAAAGTCCTCTCAGAGTGACCACACTGGAGACATTTTATAGCTGTTTAATGGCCAACCTCTGATGGGAAAAGTTAGCCTCTGCAAATGTCACAGGATGAAATCACCCAATTAGGATTGAGTGAAGCGTGAATCTTCAGTGAGGAAAATATATTGTTTTGTCCCTGTTTTTGTTCTGTCCTCTCTCACATCTATTTGTTTCTCTCCCCCTCTCTCTTTCTCTCTTCCTTTCTCTCTCTCTCTCTCTTCCTCTCTGTCCCTCTCTCTCCTTCTCTCTCCCTCTCTCTCTCTTTTTTCTCTCTTGTCTCCCACAGAAACCCAAACAGGTGACCTGCTATCTCCTGTTCTCATTGTTCACTGCAGTCATCGGCTCCTTGCAGTTTGGATACAACACGGGTGTCATCAATGCTCCAGAGCAGGTCTGTCTCCATTTCTGTGTGTGTGTCTGTGTGTGTGTGTGTGTGTGTGAGAGAGAGAGAGAGAGAGAAAGAGTGTGTGTGTGGGTGTAGGTGTGTGATTGAGTGGGTGTGAGATATGTTTGTGATGTGTGTATGTATGTGTGTGTGAGATGTGTTTGTGGTGTGTGTGTGTGTGTGTGTGTGTGTGTGTGTGTGTGTGTGTGTGTGTGTGTGTGTGTGTGTGTCTTTCCTCTCTGAGTTTTAATATTATCCATAGCTAGGGCCTGGCATGATTGCATTTTATAGTTTTTAACCAGCTCTGGAAAAGTCAGCTGGTCTTACATGCCTGCATCCTTGTGACTGGTACCAACACCTGTCAGTCATGCAGGGCTTTAAGTGATCACTGATCACAGAGAGACCATGTCAAGTATGACAGTGGGCAGTTAGCTTGAAAATGTCAAACCTCAGGCAAATGTTCTTTGCTTGAAGGCCTGGTTGTATTGTGTTTCAGAAACTGCGAGCCTTCTTCAACAACACCTGGATGGATCGCTATGGGGTTCCCATTAAGCCGGGCACCTGCACCATTGTGTGGAGTTTGGCAGTGGCCATCTTTAGTGTGGGTGGCATGGTTGGTTCCTTCAGTGTGGGCGTCATAGCCAACAAATTCGGCAGGTGAGTGTCAGTAAAGGTTGAAGGTTAAAGGTTACTCTGTTTGTCTACCACACAGTTAATCAAATATCTTTCAACTAATTAACAAATGTTTGCCTTGTACTGTACATTAGAATGCAATAGACAAATGAATCTAACAACACTACTCTGGATACTTTGTCAATATCTGTTATTCATTTAAGGATAGAAAGAGGAAATTGGAAGAAAAAGGAGCATTTTGTTGTGTGGCTTTATTTGACTACAAAGATGAATGATTCGGTTAACTATGCCTGAAAACCACATTCATTGCACCCTGTTCTTCAACATGAGCAACCATTTAATCTTGCACCATTGTGTGTGCAACAAATGCTAAGCACCCTTGAGCTGACTTGTTAAGTTAATAGTGAAAGATAATATTTAAATGAACCATTCTAAAACACTGGGAAGAGATCTGTGATTATTACTGCAGAGGAAGAGATGCAAGGCTGGCTGTAGCCTATTCCAGTTCTTTTTATTGTGCTAGAGAGTTTCACAGGCACTCTCTCCAAAGTGTCCATTCTTATCAACATCACTGGGACTCAACTCGTTCAGTTAGCTTTCTCTCTTTCTCTTTTTTTCTCTCTCTATGCTGACCGCTCCAGTCTTGCACTCATGTTTGTCCTCATCCATCCCCTCTGTCCTCATCTTAAATTCTATTCTCAATTTGCAACATTTTTATTTTTATTTTGACATTTACATTTATGCATTTAGCAGACGCTTTTATCCAAAGCAACTTACATTTGTCAACTATCAATTACATCAGAGCAACTTAGGGTTAAGTTCTTTGCTCAAGGGTACTCTGGTGGCTGCTGGGATTTGAAACCACAATTTCTAGGCTACTAGCTTGCTAACCAGGTTCCTTAACCACTACATCACCACCACCCTACGCCCTATTTTTGTCTATCAGGATTTTTTTTTTTTTTACCAGAATCTTGTGTCTTCTTCCTTTCTTTTTCTTTCAAAGTGTTTCTTTTCCTAAGTGTTAAAAAGTGCTACATAAATACAGAACAAATGAATCTCTTGATTTGAAATGAACTGTCTGTCTGTTTCCTCCTCTCCTCTGGCCAGACGCAAGTCCATGTTCCTGGTGAACATCCTGGCCCTGATTGGCGGAGCTCTCATGGGGCTCTGCACCCTCTGCTCCTCCTTTGAGATGGTCATCGCCGGCCGCCTGGTCATCGGGCTCTTCTGCGGTCTCTTCACGGGCCTCACCCCCATGTATGTGGGCGAGGTGTCCCCCACGCCACTCCGTGGGGCGTTCGGCACACTCCACCAGCTAGGGGTGGTCGTTGGTATCCTAATCGCCCAGGTAAAGCAGCTTGGTTCTTTTGGTCTCTTTCAGTGTCTCGGTTCAATGTGGAGTTGCCTCAGTTTTAGGTTAGTTATTACTTAGTTAGTTATTAGTTATTAATCATTTCTTGTTAATTAGTTTTTACAGCTGGAAAAATGCTATATATGTTTATTCTTTAACATTTGTCAAATACTTAAACTCGTTTGAAAATAATATTTTAAAACAACCATTTCAAACTATCATGACTTCCGCTTTGATACATTCCCAGTCAAAACATAGGCTCGCTAAAAATGAAATATAAATGAATCTAATTGAAATACGAATTACTTAAATTAATCTAACTACTTAGCCTTTAATGAATTTGATTCCTGAGCCTTCTTTTACTACTGAGTAATTGGAATGGACATGTGTTTGTCTGTCAGATCTTTGGCCTGGAGGCTCTTCTGGGTTCAGACCAGCTGTGGCCGGTGCTTCTGGCCGTCACGGTGATCCCCGCAGTGCTGCAGTGTCTGCTGCTTCCCTTCTGCCCAGAGAGCCCCCGCTACCTGCTCATCAACCTCAACCAGGAGGAGCAGGCCCGCAAAGGTGAGGATGATGCTTAAAGTCAGCCATGCCTTTTATTCACCTGTGCACCTGTGCTTCACAACAGCAGGTGTGCAAAGGTGAGGCAATACAGAAATTCAGCCACTTGTGTTTGTACCCGTGTCAGAGGATCAGGCATGGTGGTGATGGGATATAGTTAGTTTTTACAGGAGCAGGTGCACAGGGGTGACAAGATACCCAAACTCAGCTATGCATTTTACTCACCTGTGTCCGCAAGAGCAGGTATGCAAAGATGCGGATATACACAAATTCAGCCGGCTGTTTTACTTACTTGCATCGCTGGTGATGAGATATATAGATTAAAAAATGATATTTTACTAATTCACATTATACAAATCACGTTATTAATACGTTTTTACCAATGCACGTCACACAGATCACATTTTACCAATGCACATCACACAAGTCACATGTTACTAATGCACATCACACAAATCACATTTTACTAATGCACATCACACAAATCGAAATTTACTAATGCACATCACACAAATCACATTTTACCAATTCACATTCAAAGGAGCAGGTGCACAAGAGTGATGAGAGACCCAAACTCAGTCTTGTGTTTTACCCTCACCTCAGTCACAATCAATCACAAGCCCACTCCCTATTTTCAAAATATTCACTAAGATATTCATTCAATGAAGGACTTGCTCAGTTATTCACCTCCTCATTGAGTTAGTAATTCACATCCTTCCTAGACCTATGGCTGGAAAAGTAATCAAACACCTTCACCAACATTCAGAACTGATGATGATCCATCTCATGATTGTTAATCGTTGTTTATTATTGTTGTTATTATTTATTCTGTGAACTTTTTCTTTATATTCTGTGCATTCCAGGGTGTGTGTTTTAGTTTATGTGCTTTTGTCACATGATTCTCCCCTGTGAAGTCAGTTAAACATGACTCAGATTTTAGATTTTAACTAGACTCGATCCTAATTGTGATAAAAATTGATATAGGTCAGTTTGGGAAAATAAATTATGATCAGTTTTTTTCCATCGCCCAGCCCGAACTAGACCAGTCACGATCTTTCTTCCTCACACAATGCCACCCTTTCTTTATACACTCACTGGTGCTGGTGTGTTACAGGTGTTGTTTGTCTGCACTTAGTGTGATAAGAGCTTGTTGACCTGATAAATGAAAGCAAGCTCAGCAGCAGGTACTGTCACATGCCTACAGCCTCAGTAGATAAGCTAGAATAAGCGATCACTGTTGACTCTCGCCCATATGCTGTCATTTCAAATATCTAGTTAACAGACTCCACTCCAAAATTTGCATCAGATTTAGCAGACAGTCATTTCCAGAGTGAATTATGGTCATCACAAAAACGAATTTCCTTTGTCTATCTTGAGTAGGATTTTGTAAGGTGTTTGACTAACAACTGACCACCAGCACCATGTCATCATCATGCCTTCATGTAACCGTACTGTTGTGTATCTGCCAGTTTGTTTCCACTTCTACTTATGCCTTGTCTTGTTGTCTGTCGTCTGTCGCCCTTTATGTATATTTATAATGTATGTGCCCTAAATGTGGCCTAATTGCACTAAATGTAGCCTGTCTTAAATTTCTTGTATATATCTTAACATGGCACCACTTGAATCCATGGTGAAATGTTGTTTCGTCTCAGTATATACAGTGTATATGGCTTGACTTGACTTGACTTGACTTGACATCATAGAAATGCATATAGAAAACCAGCAGCAAAAGCTAACTGAACAGAAACTCACTTGCAGTTTAATCCTCGTGTGTCTCTGTCAGTTAGAGTTAGCTGCCTGTTTGCTATTGTTTGCTATTGCTATTGCGGCCTGTTTTCCTACCAACCTCAAACAGCAGGGCTATGGGTTGAAATACTTAGAGTATCCCTTTAAATATCCCTAAACATTATGTGACTTTTCACCACTATTTGAAGTAGTAAAACAAACTCTTCGTTCAGGTACCATCTCCAAATTACTTTGGATGTCATATGAAGGGTGGATAAACACTAGTGTTTTCCCACCAGCCATCCAGGATATGCACTGAACAGTTTTGGGTGGAGGGTAGGAAACCACCACAAAATAAAAGAAAAAGCTTCACAGCATGACAATGGACTGCATTGTCATCAAACACCAGTTATCATCTTAAAGGGTCTGGAATATGTTTAGAAGGTTTAATGGGCATTTTAAGTAGCTAGTTTGCTAGTTTTACACCAAAACTACACAGTGTTGCTTTAACACATGCCTTACTGTTTGTGTTTGGCCAGCGCTGGTACGTCTGCGTGGCACAGAGGACGTCAGCAAGGACATGCAGGAGATGAAGGAAGAGAGTGTGAAGATGGCCATGGAGAAGAAGGTGACCATCGCAGAGCTCTTCCGCACGGCCACCTACCGCCAGCCCCTCCTCGTTGCCATCATGCTCCAGCTCTCCCAGCAGCTCTCGGGCATCAATGCGGTGAGTGGACTACAACTCCCACATGCATCTTCATTAGAGCAGATGGGGTTTTGTCAGGATGGCTTAGGGGATTGTACTCTGAACTCTTGTCTGCCCTCAGGTGTTCTACTACTCTACGGGTATCTTTGAGTCTGCCGGTGTGACCAAGCCCATCATAGCCACTATTGGAGCCGGAGCTGTCAACACTGTGTTTACTGTGGTGTCAGTAAGTGCTGTTGTATTTCGTTCTGGTTTTGAAATGTGTGTGTGTGTGTGTGTGTGCCTCAAGCCACTTTGTGTGACTTATTTGGTTTACAGTAATACCCTATGTAATCACATTATTGCAGTAACAGTTGGACTTCGTTTTCAGCTCTTTTTGGTAGAGAGGGCGGGACGTAGGACTCTCCACCTCATTGGATTGGCCGGAATGGCTGTCAGTGCCCTCATGATGACCATAGCCCTCTTATTGGTGTGTTCCCTCATCCATGTCACACTCACCCTCTCTTTTACTAAGACAATATTGTTATACAGTTTCATGGATCCCTATACTGTATTACAGTTTCTTTCTCTCTTCTCTTGTTCATGCAGAAACACATTTCTTCCCTGAGTTATCTGAGCATCGGGGCAGTATTTGCATTTGTGGCGCTGTTTGAGCTAGGGCCTGGTCCGATTCCATGGTTTATTGTGGCCGAGCTCTTCTCTCAGGGACCTCGACCTGCAGCCATGGCCGTGGCAGGCTTCTGCAACTGGACTGCCAACTTCTTGGTGGGAATCAGCTTTCCCAAACTGGAGGTGAATTTTTTTTTTCCCCGAAATATTTCCATCTATTCAGATGGATCTCAGTTTAATATATCATCCCAGTCATTTAGACATGATTATAATGTGGCCCATGACATGAGAAATTAGCGTAATTAACATAACATGATTAATGATCCACTGAAGCTCTGTCTGAATCATTAGTGAACAGTGGCTCATCGGTCATGTGGTGTAAATGAGTTTTAGAAAATTACATCAAAATTGCTTCTATTTTATAAGTGAGTCTGTTTCAGTCTGTTCAACTGATTTCAGTTCTGTAGAGCTTCTGTTGTGTTTATGGATAAGGATATGATGTTATAATAATAATGTCATATGAAAAGGGAAATCCGATGCGAGTCGATCCATGGTCCTGTTGTTTGAGGTCACTGAAGCTGTCTGTAGGAAAAAGAACCAGAAAAATTGATACCGCATGGACCAAATAGCAAATTAGCTAAAGTTAACTGAATGGGCCTTAAATGAAACTAAAAGTAAGTTTCTGTGCTCCATTTGGTAGTGTTAGCTACCGATTGACTATTTGGTCTTCGCTTTATCAAATTTTTTTTATGTTTTTCTTGTTGTTCTTGTTGTTCTTGTTGACAACAAGGCTATGGATTGATATTGATTCACTTACCGTTTTCTCCTTTAAACACATTCCTTAGCTCATCACTGGTACTTAAATTGCATTACAAAAAATGTTCTCCTATATCTTTGTACATCAACTGTGTATATATATTGACTTTATATCACAGGAGTTGTGTGGGCCCTACGTCTTCATCATCTTCATGGTCTTCCTCATTTTATTCTTCATCTTCACGTACTTCCGTGTGCCCGAGACGAAGGGACGCACGTTTGACGAGATCGCCCGAGGTTTTGGAGGGGCCGCATCTCCAGCTGACCCTTCTGGTGAGGCCCCGCCTCCAGGGGACTCTTCGGCGATGTCCGCCTCACCTGTGAAGGAGAAGGTGCCCCTCATGGCAGCCAATGCTAATGCCACTGCCAATGATGTGAGTTCACCAGGAGAGGACAAGACTTCATCCACCACGCCCCTGTTGGCTTCATCTAGCACAGATTCCAAGCCCGCAGAAGCACCAGTGCCCAGTGCAAAACCAGCCCCAACCACAGCTCCTTCACCTGCCAAGCCAACAGAAACAACCTCAACCCCTGCCAGCAAGCCAGTGGAGACAGTGACGCCTGTTGCCGCAGCTCCGGCTACCAAACCGGCTGCTGAGACCAAGGCCCCAGCTCCTCAGCCCACACCCGAGGTTAAGAAACCGGCCCCTCAGCCCACAGCTGAGGTCAAGAAACCAGCCCCTCAGCCCACACCTGAGATCAAGAAACCGGCCCCACAGCCAGCAGCCGAGAATAAAAGTCCTGCGCCTAAACCACTGGAGACAAAGAGCCCTACTAAGCCTGTGGAAGAGCCTAAGGCTGCAGCGCCGAAAGCCCCAGAAAAGGAGACCAAAAGTCCTGCGGCTCCACCACCAGCTGCAGAAGTAAAAAGTCCTGCTGCACCACCAGCTCCAGTTCCTGAGGCGAAAACTGCTCCTCCTAATGCTAAGCCAGTTGAGGAAATCAAGACTCCTGCACCAGCTCCAGTTCCTGAAGTAAAAACTGCTCCTCCTCCTGCTAAACCAGCTGCAGAAGCCAAGAGTCCTGCTGCACCTACTGTAGCCGAAACCAAGAGTCCTGCAGCACCACCAGCTGCGGAACCCAAAGTTCCTGTTGCACCCTCTGTTCCTGAGACTAAAAGTCCTGCACCTCCATCAGTTCCTGAGACAAAAAGTCCTGCGCCTCCACCAGCTCCTGAGGTGAAAAGTCCTGCGGCTGGCGCTCCAGCCACAGCCAATGCCAAGAGTCCCACTGCAAAGCCGGAAGCTGAAGGGAAGAGCCCAGCGGCACCATCTACAGTTGAAGCAAAGAGCCCATCCACTGCCCCCTCACAGACAACACCTGGGACCCCAGCTGCAGACAAGCCTAGCTCAGCAGAGAAAGAGAAGGTTTAGGAGAAAAAAACAACCAGTGGGGGCATAGAATGAGATGAACTCAATTATGATTGGTGGTCATGGTGTTTCATTGTTTATGTTTTGTAAAAGAGGAGCTTCTGGATTCATTGCGTTGTTAGCGTGGGTCTAAGTAGCCGGAAGTATGGTGCAATATTGTATTTATCCTACATTTTTCCACAATGTTTTTTTATATTTCACTTTAGAAGTGTATTCAGAGTTTGTTTTTAGTAGTTTGTTTTTATTATAATTGTTTGTCATCAGAAATGAGGTCTAAAAGGGATTTGTCCATTTTGTAGCCTTAAGTTGTCTATTCATTGGAAGGCTTTGCAACATGGAACAATGCCAAATGTCAAAATGAACACACGTAGACCTCAAGCATCGTTTTGTGCAACACTTTATTGTAAAAAAAAAAATCAACTATTAGCTGCTGTCAGTGACCTAAATAGAAAAGAGTATAAAAATGTTGTTTTGCCATTGTGTTGCCTAAATCAGTTTCACATGTTTGATACCAAAAATAATCAAAGCCTTGGAATCAGAGAAAAACGGGAATATTTTACAGACATGCTAGTCATGATCAATGAAGTAGATTATCATGTTATCCTTATCAGACTGACGTTAGACAAAAGAAGGTTCTTGTTTTGACCCACTTAGGGCAGTATACAATGATTGTCTCAATAAATGTAGTTAGATATTGGACGTGACAATCCTTGTAATTTAATGGCAACAGAAAAGCACAAAGCATATGCCTCTAGCAAACTAAATTAGGAAGCATTTGAAAGAATAGTGTGCTGCTATAGAGTTGCAACTAAGCTTTCCTATAAACATAGACAAGCTAGCAATGCACTACCCAATAGTTATGGTAACGTATCTTAATTCCAGTTTTAAATAACCTAGATCGATGATATGATAGCATTGTATGATTTTAACATCTTCAGAATTTCCACTCACTATTTGAGAATTAATGTTATCGTGTTGTGAGGTATTTCTGAATGAGACCATTGGTGTCTTTCAAAGATTGATTCAACTGACTTGATGGAGAGTGTTTTTATGGACAAATTTTCTCTTGGACACTTGAGTGCTATTTCACATCGGTCTGTGTAGGCTTGCTTTATGGGTTCATTCTAAATGCCCCTTTGTGACACTTTGAAAGTCCTTTGTGGAGTAACGTGATTTAAAAATTATATATATATGCTTTATTTCACACATCTCTATTTTTGTTATAGTCCAAATAGTGTATAAATATGCCACACATTTTATTTATTTTTTGCCCATATTGCTTAAATATGAATATATTTATATAAAGTAAAAGTATTTATTCACAGGCACCTTTGCAGTCCACCCTAAAATGTGAAAAGGACCCCAGTTGTAATTTTGTGTAAATGTATTGTGATGATATGTGTCATGTGTTGCACTGAAGGGAATTGCAAAAGAATCACATTTCTATTTGGAGTCTTGTAGTCCCAGGTTGTGTTTGACCTTCTTCCTCCAAAAGCAGCTTCTTCTGTTCATGGCAACCTCACCTTAAAGTAACACGATGTGGGAATTATCTTTTTCAGTACTACACATTTAAGTACCCGTTTAAGTACTTAATCTAAAATCAGTGCAAAAGTTCATGCTTACAACAATAATGTTAAAAAAAAAAATTTTGTTCCGGGAAGCTTGGGTAACGAGACTCTTTCTCAATCAATGTCAAGAAACAAAATGAAGTAGTCAAAAAAAAAAAACAGGCAAAAGACATATATCGTGTTGCTTTAAACAATGTTTTACCACACTGTAACTGTACAGGAAATACAATAACAGAGGCTTCCTTTACCCAGAGAACTTGCTGACTTCAGATGAGATCCGACACCAATCCGGAACCAATGTCAGCAGAGATCTGGGCCCTTATACATATGTACAACCAACACAAACCTACTGTATAGTCTGGAGAAGAGTCGCCTGTACAGATTTCTACTCTTTCTATGTTACAATGCAATGATCGCGTGTGAGCCTCACTACATTTTTCATTATTATTCTTCCTCTTATTATTATTATTATTATTATTATTATTATTATGTGATGAGTGAAATAAGGCAGGAGACTTGGGAACAAGGTCATAAAATATGTATCGTTTTGTTTATTTGTTTACTTATTTATTTACTTATTTATAATTTTGTTATTTACTGTTGCATAAAGTGCTTTTCCCTGGAAGAAATGTTTCTATGATTTTGTGAATAAATGTGAATGCCTCTAAAAACAAGCCCTTCTACCTTATTTTATGACATGTCAGTAGAGCTGACATGAGATTGCTGGGATGGGAATGAGATTTTCATGGTTATGTCATGTTTTGTCTCGGTTTACGTGAGGACCTGTTTTTAGGATGCACACAGTGCATCTTGAGCACAGAAGTATTGAAGTGACGTCCAAGGCGCATCTTGAGCACAGAAGTATTGAAGTGACGTCCAAGGCGCTTCATTACAGAGAGCATGGGGAAGACTTGTGTCATGACTGTAGCAGCATTTAAAGTTCATCAGGTTAATCTAGAAATTTACTAATACGTAAATGATTAAGATGTAAAAAATCAATATATACACTCCTGTGTGCATTTACATGTAATTTTATGTAAATATATTTGTATATAAATGCATATTTCTTTTTTTACAGTGAGATATTTATTTTATAGCAAAGATCTAAACACAATAGATGCTGATAGCCATAGCAGTTTCATTGCTGCCTCCAGTTGATGTAGATTTTAGATTGGTTGTTTGGTTAGAAATGCTTCTTCAGACAGGATAAGATTGGTGTGACACTAGCTTGAGTTAATCGATTTGTGTCAAAATGTCAGTAAGGTTTCTTATTGCCACATCTAGGAGTCAGCATTGCAGCAGTACATTTGGGGGGAAAGTAGCTCAGTTCATTTACAGTTCACGCTGCCCACGGAAATAGATTGGCATTAGGCTGTTGCCATGGTTAAGGACTGGATATGAATGCATTTGGAAGGTTTAATCAAGGATATAGAATCTTTGGCAGCAATACTGCATTGGAAAACAGATAAATAACTTGGCTCTGGAACTGTTTCAGAATTCTACTATTCCATTTTCAAAAATTAGGTTTAAGTCTGGCACAGTTCAGCTCGTTTCAGCTAGGATCCTTTGTTAAAACTGGAGTTTAGAGTGAGCTGCACTGTTCTACTTCCTCTGTGAGATTCAAAAGCATTTAAATAGACATGTAGGTCTCTCATTGGCTTCCTTCTTGGTGACTCTCCTGTCTTTCTCCTTGACTTATTTACATTCATGAGCAGACATGGAAATTAAGTTCATTTCTCTTTCTTTTGTATTTTTATTTATGTTTATACATTCTGTGTGTGTGTGTGTGTGAGTGTGTGTTTTTGGGTATACGTGCATGCCTGCACGTGTGCAACTGTTCCGTCAGATGTCTTTCAGTGTGTGTGTAAAATGGATTAAGTGTCACCGACTCCACAATCCTCACAGCTGCCGCTTCAATGTGCCTCTGTGCAAACTTTCCGAGCACCTTTTTGTAGTCTGTGTGAGTGTCTTGTGTGAAATAAGCCATCCCATATGAGCTATACTGCAGGAGTTTACAGTCACAAGTAGAAGAATGTAGTGAAATGTTAAGGAACAGATGAGGCTCTCAATTATTCCTTGTCAGCATTATGTGAGGAAAAAATTTAAATTGTTTCTGAGGTCCTTTTGTGGGGCTTTTTTTTTGTTTGTATGGGGAAAGGTGTGAAAGATCTCATTGTTAATAGGGCGCTCGTGTTTAGCCGTGTTATTGTGTTTGTGTCCCAAAAGTGATGTTTGTACGTACATTCACAAATATGTGATAGCTATAATGCTGTTTAATAAAGGAAGCATGCAAATCAGTTTAACTGGACCAAGCCTGGTTATTTGTGCTGAAGACCTATGCATTGCTATGGCAACCTGTATGGTCCAAATGTTGTTGTATCCTTCTGTATGCATTTGTGCATTAGAATTCTATTTTATCTAGTAACAATGTTTTAAACAGTCTGTAGGGGCTTCACACAGCCTGAACCTGAACCTTGTTTTTGATTTACTGATCAGGATGTTAAAAGTGGGGACATTCTGCAGTAGAAACATTCAACTCTGGACTGAATCTGATAACAGGTATTCACATTCCATAGGTGGATTATAGTGAATGGACAAGGGACATCAATCTGTTTTATGATAAATCACAGTTGCATGTTGCTGTTCGTATGTGTACAGTCACCTGTCGACTGTTGCTTCATCCATTCACCTTGGCATATGTTATTGCATGTTGCTGAAGGGTGGAGTCAGATGAATGGATGTGAGAAATCAATCAATCAATTGACATACTACAAGCACAGGCAGCACCAAATCCATCTTGCTCCAACCACCTGCCTCGTGCCTATGACACAAATGTCTAAACCAAAATGGCCTCTGGTCTGCTGCACAGCTCGAACAAGCGGAGGATTAATCAAACTAGACATGACTCTTAGAAAGCATTACATTCACACTACACATAACCAACAACTGACTGTACCGAAATCCCTTTCATTTACAACCTTGCCATGTGACCTGCAGTATAGAAATACAAAGACATTTTTTTATGCCCTGCTGTTTTCATTCAATTGATTGAAAGCTCCCTAAGCTTCATAGATAAAAAACAATGCTGAGGAACACTGCATAAGAAGATTAAAGCTGATTCAAGGATCTACTGTTGATCTGGCAGAGATTCATTTGAGACTCGGCCGTGTCTGTCCATAAAACTTTTTTCATAATGAATGGACAAGCACTTGACAAATTATGACTGAGGAACAGCACAAGAGTGTAAGAGTGTAAATCAACACTTTAATAATGGCAGTGTAAAAAGTGCTATTCATCCCAGCTTGCATTCCTGCAGGAAACAGACAGATTGGGAAAAGCATCCCTAAACATTTCTCATCAGATTACCAGAAGATTGACCACTGGAGACAACACAAAACAGTTCCATTTGACATGCTGAACATATATTGTACAAACAATGCAATATCATTATAAATAAAAGGCCTTGGTGTATTGGAGAATTTTTTCAGCCTGCAAAAATGGCAAGAGTAAAAGTGTTCATCAAAGATGCTGACAAGCCACCCAGCCTGTCAGAGAACGGCATAGTTGTAAGATTCTCCATATCCCGCCTCTCTCATGTACTTCCCGATGTCCAGTGACTCAGGTACCCGAAGCACTGTGACAGCGTTTGCACTCCTCTCTCCTGATTGGAGCTTCCTCTTGACTTCAGCCAATGAGGTGCGGTTTTGTAGGTTCCACTGGCAGCAGGCCTTTATGATGGAGTGACTGTGGAGGCAAACAACAGGTTATCATGGTTACTATTCTTATACTGTAAGTTTTAGTTGTTGAGGCTGTTAAACTGACTCTTAAAGGGATACGCCACCATTTTGGCCAATTTACTCGTTTTCCACGTCCCCCTAAAGTTAAACAATTAAGTTTTACCTTTCTTCAGTTCATCCAGCCATTGTACCAGTCTGACTTTAGTGTTTTTGGCTTCAGGTTTGTATATGTCATTGAATCCTTTGGTTATCACTATCATCTCCCCCATTAGCGTCTTGCTTAAAAGTGTCCACAGAATTCCAATATTTTTCTTATTTAAAACCTGACTCTGTCGTTACAAGGTGTGCTAAGATTATTAAAATGAGGACTGGAAAATGAAATGTGACCATTTTCTAAACCCTTATGTCATGGAACTATTCTCTCATTCCAGCATAGTAATCAAGGAACAGTGGCTTGGGGTCACTGAGCTACACTTGGACTACTTGATCTATGCCTCGAACCGCTTGCTCTGCTTGATCATTATGCCTCAATTGCTTAACTCTAAGGGAGGTGGAAAATGAGCAAATTGGCCAAAACGGTGGCGTATCCCTTTAAGATTTATCTAACAGTCTGCGTAGACTTATTTATAGCCATTTGAGAAAAACAGTGAAAGCTGTTGCTGCACTCAAGATTGAGAGACTTACAGTGAATTTGAGCAGTGTGCTGGTCGCTTGAGAGTGTGGCCCCTCTGAAGATGCTGAAGGAGTTCACTTGCTAGTATCCTTGGGAAAGGTGGGTCACCTGAGGGAGTGGAGAGGAGAGGCATAAGATAAAGTCCAATGAACACGACAATAATTTAAAATGAGGACACTTCCTAAAATGTTGCTTGTTCCTATGTATTAACTAGACAATTTCTCTTGCAGCTTGGCCACCAACTCCTCCTGTTATTTGATCTCAAATGATCTATTGTTAAAGGTCACTCAGATGTTACATGTTAATTAACCTCTTTTGTAAACGTACATATAGCAACTGGTTTTACAAGATACTACTATGAGGGAATCTGTAGATGAGCTGACAAATTAAGTCTCCAAACATTTACAGAAATATTATTAGTGATTATAGTATCACATGTACAGTACATAAATATGAAAGGTTTTTGTTTTTATTGATTATTAACTGAACACTGAACAAGAAATAGAAGGTGGGCAGTCTTGAATGTTTGAAAGTTCCCAGTTTACAGTTTATTGCCCTGAAGCCTGAGAAAAAAACAGAGTGCGTAATGACAACTGCTTAAAGTCAACTTGTATGTCGTTTGTATGATAAAATTCAAATACATTTCTTGTCTGGTAACTAAGATAGAGTTTATGTCAGCCCTGAGGAAATACAAGCTCGTTCTGAATGAAAAACATTTGCTGCCATTGCTAGATATGCTATTCTAACTAACAAGCTCTTCCTGATTGTGGGAACAGGAAATAGTTTTGTACACTCACCTAAGGTGATCATTTCATGCAAAAGAATGCCGAAGGACCAGCTGTGAGAGGAAAACAGACAAAGAAAAAGTATTCGGGTATGAAACACACACACATGTACACACACAAACACACACACACACACACACACACACACACACACACACACACACACGTACACACACATATAGGGGCGCCACCGGGGGGGATGGGAGATGGGGCAGTTGGTTGATTCTAAGGGTCAGGCACTGACAGGGTGCCCCAGAGAACATTTTAATATTATGTCATTATTGCATTATACACTGGGCTTGACTACCAGGACATGATGTCACATTTGTACAGTCTTATACCGAATGTACAGTGCAGTCTACCTAATGCATCCAGCTGATGCTGGCCACATGATGCTGTCAGCTTCTATACTCTCGGGTACATATTGCATACTCTTCTGTCATTCTCTTCTGTTCACCATTTGCCTGACAGTGCAGTTTACTTTGCCCACTGACACATGGAGAGCTACTGTAGAGTGCAGACATTCATCCTCTTTTTATCATACAAATCTGATAATGGTCATAAAATGATGGCGTTTCAAATTTATTTTAGCAATGAACTAGGCACAGATAGATAGATAGTTAGATACATGTAGATAGATAGATACTGGGCACTGTACTATATATAGCAAGCATACTAGCAAGACAACAGCACTGTTAATATTTGATTACATGGGCACCACACCACCTGCTGAGTGCTCTATTACCCCAGTTACCAAGGTATCTGTGACACTATGCTCTGTCCAGTCCAGAGGTACTCACATGTCGCTGTTTTGAGTGACAGGCCTACGGGCCAATACCTCTGGGGCTTGCCATTTCTTCAACTCCATGTTCTCCAATGGGCCAGGACTAGCGGGCTGGGACATCCTCCGGTAGGCGGGACCCAACCCCCATAGCTTGGCTGTGAGGTCCCGGCCAACCAGCACACTCCTGGCTCCAATGTTGCCATGGATACAGTTTCTGCTGTGCAAGTATTCCTTCATTGTCCAGAAGAGGACCAGACATGTTTACATTATTAAAGTGACAGCAGACTACTAAACTAATGACACATTTGACAGGTTTATTGGGCTTTACAGTTATGAATGAAGGTTCATGAAGGCAAAAACTCACCAGGGCTGATGCTATTTGTCCACCCATAGTGAATATCTGCTTTTCTGTAATGTCGCACTGTGGCCCCTCTGTGGTGTGATCCTGTGTTTTCAAAAGAAAAGTAAAATAACAAAAAACTAAATGAGTTTTATTAAAGTGATGACATAACACTCATCACATAAAACAGAATCCAGTCCACTAATCCATTCACAAGGCTCAGACAAGGGGAATGTTTAGATCTCCCTCACAGTAAGCCCATTTTCTGAAGATAAATCTTGCTACCCCTTGTTGAGGATAAAAGGAAACGTATCCCCAAACTGTCCTCTCTTTGTTAGTCTCCTTCAGTATGTTCCAGAAGTATACTACCCCGAAGTATACTACTTTCTATTATGTTTCACTATTCTGTTACATTTCACTATTTGGTCTATATTGTACCAAATTTGACTACTCTTTTTCCTACTGACAGCACTCAGTGACCTTGAACAACATAGCCATAGGCTGCTGGTTTATTTATCCCGGGCTTAAAAGTAAAAGTCAATATTATATACTGCACAGTGTCATATAAATTGTGACCCACCTGTCGACACTTCCAGAGAAATCCCAGCAAGTCTCTGTTCTCAAGCTCCTCGATCACAGTGATGAGGGGAGTGCGGCTGAAAACCACACCCATCAGGCTGGGCAGAAAGGGGTGAGGCCCCAACTCAGACAGGAAGTTGGCAAAGCCCCGGAAAGCCTGACGATCACTCGCATCTGCAGTTTCTGTTCACCAATAAGGGGGGAAAAAATTTATTTGTCATTGGATTTCGTACTTTCGTTTGCCTTACCTTAAATAGATGCTTATATATTTATATTACGTGATATTTTTATTTACACCTGTGCACCTTTTACTGGCAAACAATTTACTCTAAAGCAGGAGTGGGGAACGATCCGGTCCGGCAAAGCTTTTGATCTGGCCCATGAAGGCAAGGCCATTTGGCTGAGAAAAAAAAAAACGTCCCTCTGATTGCTCTCGCAAGAGATGCTCTGACATGTAATGTAGCCTAATAATCTGTTAAACAATCTTTGGAACTACAACATGATCCACATTCAGTCATTCTAAAAGTGTCTATATTCTATATGCACTCAACTCTGCGTCTCAATCTCAAGTCTGACCCCCGAAACAGTTATAAAAACTGATGTGGTCCTTGATGCCAAAAATGTTCCCCATCCCTGCACTAAAGCATCATTACGGCAAATTGTTTGTCTGTATTTCATTTTTTTACTGGAGTTTGTTGTCACAAGGCGAGCCCTCACCTTTGAGCACTCTGAGAATGACGTCTCTGCGCTCTACTCTGGCGCGGTAGAGGGTGACGGCATCGTCTGCATTCATGGAGAAGGACAGGGGCAGTGGCCGGACCACCTGGAAGGTACCGTGCTGCCACTCGGTGGGCGCACGTGGTACTGCAGGGGCCGCAGCGGGGTTGCTCTGTCTTAGGGGGAGAACCTCATGCTCCAGCGGGTTTAACTCAGGAGGAGCTGTGAGAGAAGGAGAGAGAGAAAGAGAGCAAGATTAAGAGAGTGAGGTAGAGAAAGAGAGAGAGAGAAAGGAGAGTGAGGTAGAGAGAGAGAGAGAGAGACAGATAGAGACAGAGAAAGAGAGGAGAGAGAGACAGAGAGCAAGATAAAGAGAACAAGACAGGGAAAGAACATGAGAGAGAGAGAGAGAGAGAGAGGGAAAAGAAGAGGAGTGATAGAGGGAAAAAAGAGTTATAGGGAGACAGGTTGTCAAGATTTGTTTCCTAAGCTCTCAACCAAAATCCCCCAGGATGTGTGTCGTTCAGCAATGAAGACGGACCATTCTAGGCAGGAAGAGGAGCTATACTGAAGCACTGTGGTTACTCACACACAGAGACACACACACAGATACACTCACTTTGAATTCCATATGCACATACATATTTTCAATTTTACGTACATACACACACTCTTTCAATTTTGATAAGTAGATGTTTGGCTTTTTGCCTTCATTGTGATGGGAGACAGATAGGAAGTGATTGGGAAATTGAGGCAGGGAGGGACTGGGAGTCACACACACACACACACACACACACACACACACACACACACTCACTCCTGTTCTTTTCTATAACAAATCAAACGTTCTAGTAAACCTACCATCAATCCCTTGCAAGTGCTGGCGGTCCCGTCTGTGGCTTGATCTTTGCGGATCGCTCTGATGGTGATGATGGTCATCTCTGTGATGGTGACTTTGTCTGTGACTGTGCGCAGTCGTGTGTGGATGGTGTACATGAACTGTTGTGGGCGAACTCGGGGTGGGTTTCCTCGAACAAAAGCGTAAAATGAACACAATAATGAGGACGATTAGGAATGAGCCCAGTAATAATGTGGGAACCACTATCAGCTCCACCTGATAGACTCGAACCTCTGCAGAGAGACAGACACAGACAGACAGACAGGTAACACAGGGTTAGCGAGGTTATTCTGTGAATGGCTGCTGCATAGGCTGTGGTTATATTTGTGGTTATGGATCAGGACTGGTTCCTGGCATAAACAATCTTGGCCATTAGGCCTTGGGCACCAAATTTCGGGGTGGCATCACAATGCATTTTTGCAGTTCTTCACTTGTATTTCTAGAAAAAAGTAAAATTCAGATCTGGCCTAGGTCATCTGAAAAGGCTAGATTAGATTAGATTTATTAGATTAGATTCAACTTTATTGTTGTTACACATGTATGAATACAGGGTAGCGATACAGTTTAGCATCTAATCAGAAGTGCAAATCCGGCCCTGTTAGGCATAATGACAAATGCTTTTGTCCAAGGCCATGTAAACATCTTCATTTAAATAATAACAATAGGAGTTATTAAGGAGGTGGTGTGGTGTAGCTGGCTGCAGCCCCTGTTCCATAAACAGACAGGTGCCCACAGCAAGTCAGATTTGAGTCCAACCTAAGGTAATTTCCCCAAAGCATATTTTCCTGAAAATATGCTTAAAAAAAACATAATTGTTGAAGGTAATCATATCGTCTAGATAAAACTACATACTACTGACAGTAACTAATATTAGTTGTCTGGTGGGGGAGGAGACAATTTCTTGACACACTATCTCCACTGGAGGGCGCTACAGAAATCTATAAATTCTTGTTTAAACCCTCTGACCTCATAAACAAACACAACATTGGATCACTGTTCACTGTTTTGTTCTGTCTTCAGAATATTTCTCATATTACTTACAAAAAGCAGAAATGAAAAGTGAATCACATTTACACAATATGTTCTTCGGTTGATGAATGATACTAAGGCAGAGAATTTTTTTTTTTACAATTATGTTTGCATTCCATATCTCGCAAATACTTTTTGTTTCTGTTCTCTGAGCCACATCGGTACACGTCTGTGAGAAATGCGGCTTAACAGGATGACACAATTGGAAATGACGTTCCGTCTCCAACCCACAAAAACTACAAAACCACAAAATCTGCTTATTCATGGAGAAGAGAATGGAGATAACTCCACTCATCGGCTGTTTTGAGGAGACAAATGCAAGACATAATAAAGAAAGAAAGAAAGAAAGAAAGAAAGAAAGAAAGAAAGCATTAATTAGTGCTATGAAGAAGGATGAATGAATAATGAATACAAAAAAAGATTCAGAGACATTATCGTCCAAATGAAGTGTTATTGTTAATACAGATATTCTTCTCTTGGGTTCATCTTTTTATCATTGTATTTGATTTTAACACATCAGATATACCTGTGATGCTACTGTGAAGCTAAATTAAACTGGACAGCACTTGTTACATTTGTGAAGGCATGTCATTCCTTGTAATTACTTCTAGTGTTTTCCATTAGACTATACTGTCTGGGTTTACTAGCGTTTGATTGGACCTTCACAGACAAAAGGGCAATTAGGTGTAACCTATTTCAGCTCTAAATGATATTGCAATGGTGTCGTCATGAGTGATCAGAGCGACGTGAGCAAACACAGATATTTTACCAGCGATGAGTGATAGCAAGTTTACAGTTTTAGTACCTCTTGGTGTGAACGCACAGTTACACTTCCACTTTGGAACTCTGAGATTCACCAGCTAATATCACCAGTGCTCTATTAATGTACCATAAGGGACGTGGCACACTAGAAACAGCCCCACACAGGGGTGAGGTCCATGAGCCCGCATTCTTTGACTAAACCTGAAAGCATTGTCATGATGTTTCGAGGGAAAGGGCAGCAAAGCTTTAGATCATGAGCATAGAGAGAGGTGGAGGAAGGAATGTAGTAGTAGAAGTATGGATCTCTTACCACACAATCTATCTCCAGATGCACACTGGTTGTCTGGGTCTGTGGTGTTGGACATCCTGAGGAGACAAATTTAATATCGTTATCACTATAGATAACTGATGTAATTTATACGTTTATATTTAAGTATATTGTATCGTATAGACTTAAACTGCTTCAACACTCCCGCAACAGACACCAGTATTATAAAGTTGGGAGGTGTTGGCTTCAGTCTTTCAATGTTTAAAAAAACATTCTACATTCTAGTTCCTGAGTGTAAATGACAAGACTGACTTTAGAAGAAGGGTTAGTGTTAGGGTTAGGGTCAATACCAGTATACATCCTGAGCAAACTGCTGGTGTTTGTTGGTGTCCATTGGGGCTGTATGGAAGCAACTTGAAATGAGAGAATTTTTTTCAGCTCATCTGTCCTCTGTAACCTAGATGAGTAGCCTACATATCTGTAATGTACAGGAGTGGCTGAAACACTCTCAGGAGGAAATGCTGGCAAACGACAAACATTTGCTATTTCTCTCTTGGCAAAGTATATTGTACTTCTTTCTTGAAACGCCGCTCTCTCCCGTTTAAGTTTTCAGTGGGTGCAAATCCAACAGACTGTTCAGAAACTCTTGGATGGTCACACTCAAAAATGTTATTTTATTACAGAAGCAGGGGTGACGAACATTTCAGGCTTGCAGCCTTCATGAGTTACACCAAAATGCAAAATCTTTGTCATCCTTGCTGCCATATCGAAATAAATGTCTTAAAAAGGAATAGTGCAACCATCCAAGAGTTTCTGAACAGAGTGTATTACAATACAGTCAATCTGCCTGTATCCATGTATGTTCACTTTTAAGTCAAAATGTTGGAGGGAGATTTGCAGCCATCCACCACCAATCTAATACTACATCCATATCCAGAGAGGACTAATATCTCTCTCACACACACACACACACACACACACACAGACACACACACACACGCATGCACGCGTGCACGTAGGCACGTACGCACATACGCGCACACACAAACACACACACACACACACACAGGCAGACAGAAGGCCTTGGTTGCAATACCCTCATGCCAACCTCCCACTGCCACACACACTGGTATTATCTTATCTTATCTTTTATCAAAGGCTCATAGGAAACACAGACTATGAAGTGTTTGGTTTGATCACAAACCAAATACTCTTTGGCTTTTTCCACTGACACATATTTGACAGATGAAATATAGTTGGAGTATAATTAGTCACACGCTAGTTTCACTGGCCTTTGTGTTCGGCAACCATAAACAACAGGGTTATGGGTTGATTGACTCCAGACTATGGCTTTAAACCAGGGATTTTCTTTTTTGTTTTCTCACATTTTTTGTACTCACTCAGACATCACACACACACACACACACACACACATCTAAATTGACAGCTCATTGGTGGATACAATGTCACCCATCATGTGGTGGCCACACAGGTTAGATGAAAGGGGGAAGTACTGCTCTGGGCCACACCACACCACTGCACTGACTGACTCATTTACCTATCAAATGAGAGTGCTGTGGGAGAAACCCACTAGTTTAGTGGCCCATCTGCTCATTTGCAACACAGGATCATGTGATGCAATCTGAGCATTGTGTAACAACAACACGACAGGGGATGACAACAATCACATTCACTCTCCACTGTGTGTTCAGCAGACCAGTCATCAGGTTTCAAGTATCTGTAACCTGCATATTATATTTACATTTACATTTATGCATTTAGCAGACGCTTTTATCCAAAGTGACTTACAACTCATCAACTATCAATTGTTCAGGGACAGTCTCCCCTAGAGCAACTTAGGGTTAAGTGCCTTGCTCAAGGGCACAACGGTGGCAGCTCTCTCTCTCTCTCTCTCTCTCTCTCTCTCTCTCTCTCACTCTGTATGTGTGTGTGCATTCGTGTGTGATTTAAGGAACTTTTTCTCACTGCTCAGTGTAACACACAGTGTAACACACAGTGTAACGTCACTAAACCTGATTATCCGCATTTCTGTCATACTCCGTGCAAGCAATGTAAATCTTCAGATGGGGTTTGGGAACATTTTACTTGCCTGTGAGCCTTATTTACTCAGATGTTTGAGTACATTTAGTTTACTGTTGTACTGTTAATATGTGTAGGATTTTTCCAATGAAATAAAAGATCCTCACAATACTACACATTTTGCAGCATTAGTCTGTTTCGCAAGGTATAATCTTTACATTTCCAATGCTCTCTTGATTTCTCCTGATTGTCATACATAACACATAGTATGCTTTCAGTCCAGTAGCTCTGTTCAGCTCGTTTATAGTGGCAAAGACACAAATTAAAGAAAGTTTTGGTGTGAAGCTAGTGGACTAGCAACCTAAGAGGCACGCAGAACCTTTCAGACACTTCTAGAGCCCTTTTGGCATTGCTTGAACATTCTAATTGGTTTGTGACGACAACAAAATGTCAGCAATGCCAAGCTGTAAAAGGTTTTCTTTTTATCTCGTGGTAGTTTCCTACCCTCCACCCAGAATTGCACAGTGCATATCAAAGATGGTCGATGAGAATAAAATGTGCGTTTATCCACCCTTCTTTTGACTGTATGGCATCCAATTAATTTGGACAGGGCAATCCGCAACCAGACCTTTTTTATTATTTAAACATGATGCCAAAACAAATCTTGTCTTATAAAAATGACTCTTCAAGTGATGGTGAACTGTTCCATGGTGTGCTTCAAAGCCAAATCACTGATGTTGTCTGTTTTTCTGGCCATTAAATGACACATAAGAGCTCACTTTTTTAATAGCTGTTACACAATGCATTATATCAGCCACTGTAAATGGTTCTGTATGGTTCATTTAAGCAAATACTCACGTCTCATGCTTTCACGTGCAGTCTGAATCCTTGAGATATTTGTCTAAAAGTGAGAACAAAATCCAGCAAAAAAGTCAGGACAATATTTTCCTCCATTTTTTCCTCTAGTATCCTTCTGTCATTACTGCTAGTCAGTACTACTCTATTTTAATTGGCAGCTATGCTAGGGTTTCACTCTCTCACAGTGGCTGTCAATCTTCTGTGTTTGTGTCATGCGTTCCTCATTTGTGCCACCAGCCACGTGAGTCAGCACTTTATGCCCCGCCCCTATTTTCTTACTGTTCCTGTTCTACTCATGGTGTACTTCATGTGGGCCTTGCTTGTGTCATTAGTGTACAGTCACTGTCACGGTCAAGCCCTGTGTGTTTCCATGTGCGGGGATGGGGGTGGGGGTGGGGATGGGGATGAAACTAGGGTGTGTGTGTGTGTGGGGGGGGGGGGGGGTTGCTGAAACTAGATTTGTTTACATGTGCACACAGACATCATACTCTTCACTGGCTAGATTGTTTTTACATTTTCTCTTTGCAGTGTGTGTTTTGTGTGTGTGTGTGTGTGTGTGTGTGTCTGTGTGTGTGTGTGTGTGTGTTTGTGTGTGTGTGTGAGAGAGAGAGAGATTTATAATTTCCTCTGGGATCAATAAAGTATCTATCTATCTATCTATCTATCTATCTATCTATCTATCTATCTATCTATCTATCTATTTATCTATCTATCTATCTGTGTCTGTCTGTCTGATACTATTACAATGTAATTGTAGACAGCAGATATACATTACTTCTTACAGTGGCAGAGTCTGTGTGTGTGTGTGTGTTTTGTGTGTGTGTGTGTGTGTGTGTGTGTGTGTGTGTGTGTGTGTGTGTGTGTGTGAGAGAGAGAGAGAGAGAGAGAGAGAGAGAGAGATTTATAATTTCCTCTGGGATCAATAAAGTATCTATCTATCTATCTATCTATCTATCTGTCTATCTATCTATCTATCTATCTATCTATCTATCTATCTATCTATCTATCTATCTATCTATCTATCTCTGTCTGTCTGTCTGATACTATTACAATGTAAAAGTAGACAGCAGATACACATTACTTCTTACAGTGGCAGAGTCTGTGTGTGTGTGTGTGTGTGTGTGTGTGTGTGTGTGTGTGTGTACAATGCACATGTATTAAAATTACCCAAAGTGCATGTCCTTTCCCATTCTGCCATTAACACCCCTATGCATGTCACTCATACCGATGTGATGTCACACAGGCTTTTGAGATGGTCTGTCTGACTTAACTGTGCTCTTACAGTACTAAAAAAAACTTGTTTGTCTAGGCAGACTGCTGATGAAAGCCAAGGTGTGCTGTTCCTTCACCTTGCATGGAAACTTGCCAAAACGAACTGTCACCTGACAGGTGTGGCCTTCTGGCATTTCAGAAGAGGCTGAGTCCATGTAGTGTGATAGTCCACATGTGAGACTTTTGCTCACTGACATTTGGTGATCTGTTTCCTTGCATTCTTCTGTTGTATGTGGGTGTACGTGTTTATTTGTTTGGGTGTGTTTCTGTTAAACAATCGCCAAAACCAACAAGGACGCCTGCTGAAGGGTGTGTACTGGATACACAGTGTTTGGTGACCATAGGTAAAAATGAGCCCTGATAATGGATAACCTCTAGTATTGTTCCTTTGGAGTTGGGTTGTTTGCAATGTCAACCTTGAGGGAACAGCTGTGAGACTAATAATCAAACTCTCTTCAAATGGTCTATGTTCATTCCTGCCCATATGGTACTTAGAGGCACCATTAAGCTTAATGATGCTTACAGTGTCTCTGGTTTCATATTACTGTAAATGGATCAGAGAAAAAACCTTCAGAAAAGAAAACATGTTAAAGCTCAAAAGCTATGTTGAAATGCTATGTATAGATCTAATTATGTATGAGTGTGTGTGTGTGTGTGTGTGTGTGTGTGTGTGTGTGTGTGTGTGTGTGAATGGGTGAATGTGAGACATAATCTACTAAAGCTCTTTGAGTTCTCCAACAAGCAGAAAAGCACTGTATAAATATCACTGATTAACCATTTAAAAATATATATATTTTTCATTATAGGTGCATTTGGCCTTCAACATCAACAACAGACAACAGCAAAATATGAAATAACTAATTCTGGCACATTTACATTTTAAAATGAATACAGTGATGTGCATTGTCCATTTCAAATAAACACTTAGACAAATAAAAATCGATTGTCATTGTGTCACATGCAGTCTATGTAAGCCCTGTGGATATTGTTTGCTGTAGATATTCTCAAAGTCAGCTATGCATAAGGCCATGCTCTGCTGTGGGAGAATATGGGTGATGAGGAAAGGGTTTGTTTGGCTTATGGACCGGGCAGCTGACAGTGTCCCTTTGAATACCCCCTAACACCCCCCCTCAACACACACATACACACACATACACACCACCATCCCAAAATGCCCCCCTCACCCTCCAAATTAACAGGGCGATCAAGGTCTTAGTGGGTTGCCACGGGCAACCTGAGTGAATTGCCCATGGTCCACCATGCTCCAGATGACGATGATTGGTGTGTGTGAGTGTGTGTGTGTGTGTATGTGTGCGCGTGTGCATCTGGTGTCTGGGTCCTCTCTCCCTATCATTCCACCTCACCCACTCTTTCAGGCTTTTGCTTTCTCTCTCTGTCTCAGCCTCTTTAAACAGTGTCTCTCTTTCTCTCTCTCTCTCTCTCTCTCACTCACACACACACACACACACACAGATGCACTTTTTCAAGAACTCAGAAGGTGAAAACTAGCTCCTTCAGAAGGCTCTCAACTACATAGGCTGTGTGTGTTTGTGTGTGTGTGTTTGTGTATGTGTGTGTGTGTGTGTGTTGTGTGGTGTCTGTGTATGAGTTAATGTGTGTGTGTGTGTGTGTGTGTGTGTGCGCTGGAAATGCTGTGGCGGAGGAGCGGTTTATTTTTGGGTCAGTGACAGTGTGTCAATGGCCGCAGATGCGTCGCAAAGGAAGGCTCTGAGATACCAACAGACCCTGGTCAGTTTCTCTATCTCCTCAGCTTTTTCCTCTCTTTTCTTCCTTCACACTCTCCCTCTTTCCCTCTCTTTCTCCCCCATCCCTTCACCTCCTTATCTCTCCCTCTCTCCCTCGCTTTCTCTCTCTCTTTCTTCATTGCCTTCTCTTCTGTGTGGTGTGTTTGCCATTGCCTCACCTGCTTGCCCCTGCAACGTCTTGCACAACCCCTGCATGCCAGGCTAGTTCAAACCCTGGCGCCATCTTCAGCGCCAGCTTGCCCTGTGGCACCGGCTGCTTGCCCTGTGACTGGCCAAGGGAGATGTGTTGAAAACAGACAAGTCACGCTGGTGGGAAAACACTTAGCGTGGGACACTAAGTGCTGAAAAGCAGGTGTTTACAGGGGGCTCTCCTTCGCTCTCTCTCTCTTTCTCTCTGTGTCTGTTTAGCCTCTCCTCTTCCTTCTTTCTCTTAATCTGTCTTTCTCTTACTTTCCTCTTTCACCTGTCTTGTTCTCTCTCTTCTACCTCCCCCATCTCCGACTGAGTTAGCACCCCGGCAAGTGTGCTAATTGTACCAGTTGTCCCATATGGCACTTTATTACCTCAGTGAGATGTCGGCAGTTGTTGTTACTGTTATTTCTGCTGTTTATGACTAATTTAGATGACGGAAAGGTGTTTGTGCTAAAGAGCGACCTCATCAATGTGTCCCACTCTGACATGTGACTTCAAGCACACAGATTCAGGCAGATAAACAGGAGTGTATGTTGCTGTTTGAAACTCGATATTTCTTCATCTTTTCCATCACGTGGTGCCATAGTGCATCGCCGCACACCTGAGGATGAGAGAGAGTGCGGCCATACTGCCGACAAGGAGGCAAACTAGAGTGCTGTTTGAAAGCTCTTTTCAGTTTGTAATCAGCATGTAATGCAACATCTGAGATTTGGGATAGCGCTTAGCTCGTATGGGAGTGTGTGCAGGTATCTAGTTATTTTTGTTTATGTGACAGTGAGTGAGAAATAAAGAGAAACAATGTCCTGTATAGGATGTACTTGTGGATGAATACACGTGTGTGTGTGTGTGTGTGTCTGTGTGTGTGTCTTGGGCTAGCAGCTGATACTGCCATGTGCTCTGTGATATCCCTATGTTTGTACAGTCACCCAGAGAGCCGGCACTATATTCAGAAGTGACACTTTTTTTCAGCAAGGCACATTGTTTCTGCTCCATTGTCATCACTGCTTATTAACATCTGTGTGTATAAATATATGTGTGTGCAAGTTTGTGTGTGTGTGTGTTTGCAATGTGTGCATATGGCGTGTGTGTGTGTTTGCAATGTGTGCATATGGCGTGTGTATGTGTGTGTGTGTGAAGATATATATAATGTGTGTGTGTGTGTGTGTGTGTGTCTGTTTGTCTTGTCTGTATTTTGTGTTAGCACGTGCACACGTGTAAGTTTTGTATAGGCTACAGGATGGGTATTGATGTCGGGGGGCCCCACGAAAGTGAAAGCATGGCAAGAGTGGGCACAATGGATGTGGCACGTGGCTTTGAGTGTGACGTATGCACAGGGAAAGCCCCCCATTTAGAAGTCCTTCAGGAGTATTACCTTTGACTTTGGCTCGCCATCAACAACTCCCACTGCGAGCCTGACAGACTACAGCCCTGTCTTCCACCCAATTTAGGAGGGAAGCATTACGGAGGGTTTAGCCTAAGAGTCACGTGAGCCACGTCAGTTGGGTGCTCCCTCTCATCTGATGTTCAGCAGTAGGATGCTCTTACTTTCTCTCTCTAATCTAATGTAGCCCAGTTCCAGTAGAGAACATTCTAGAATATTCCAGAATGTTCTACAGTATGGTGAACTAGTTTTTTTTAGCTACGAATTAAACATTCTCATGCTTAAGGCTTGGCACCTTTGTGCGTGCAACTCAGCTTTGAAGTCCTCCAACACCTGCTCTGAATCCCCCCAAATCTGCAAGGCTTCTGATTGACAGGTGAACAGATAGAGAGAGATTGAGAGAGAGAGAGAGCGAGAGAGAGAGAGTAGAGGAGAGAGGGAGAGGTGTGTAGAAGTGTGTCGGTGAACATTGGGTCACACGCTGGTAAAAATAGCCCAGAGGGTAGGGTTACACCCAGGGAGTACGAGAGCAGGAGGTGGAGGAGGAGGGGGTGTGGGGGGTGAAGTTTGGGGAGTCAGGTCAGAGATTTTGAGGCAGAGAGAGAGAGAGAGGGACAAAAAGAGAGAGAGAGAGAGGGAGAGAGAGCAAAGGATAGAGAGAGAGAGAAGAAGAAGAACCTGAGAGAGCCAGGGAGGGGTGAAATATGGAGAAAGCAGGGGATTATATGTACTGTGGGAATGTCTGAGGGGAACTGGATACAGTGAGGGAACGAAGAGAGAGAGAGCTTGAGAGAGGAGTGAATTATACGATCTACGTGAGGCATACATTATCAAATATGCAGCATGAAAGGTGAACCATCGGATTAAAATAGTGGTGTCAAATGCATGGTAAAGATTTAGCAGTTTTAATTACCCCTTATAGTGGCCAGAGTGGTACAGAGTGCTGGTCAGGGCAACATTAAGTGCAGTTAAGGAGGGAATCAGAATCCCCAGCTAATACTCAGCAGATGGGCAGATCAACTGACCTGCTCCATGTCTTGACCCTGTCTGTCAAATTGATGTTCAGATTGAAACACAACTTTGCATTGCACAACAGAGCCTGGGACTACATGTGCACACACACACACACACACGCTGTCTGTAGGAGGTCTGTGAGGAAAAGCAATAGCTGCTGGCTGGTATGCTATAATGCTAATGAAGGATTGTTGCTGATGGCCGGCAGAGGTGATTGAAGCTTAGGAGTGTTTACATTTAGCTTATGTGCATGCGTGATGCCCATGCAGGCCACTATTAATAAGAAGAATTTCAGCTGGAGGGTGAGGGGAGCAGTGGGCCTTCAAAGCCATGTATGAGACAGATGGATGAGAGGGTTTTCTCCCTGATGACGGCTGTGCTTGGCTCAGACTGGGCCCGCAGTTAGCGGCTATTTGGGTCCAACCGCCGTCCCAGAGGATTTTTTATTTCTTTTTTTTCCAGGAAGAGCGAGAGACCATATCACATTTGTGCTGGATGAGTGTTAATATCTTTAGGGAATTGTCTTGGGCAGATGTTGTTAAGCCGTTTTTCTTCCTGTAAATTGGATAAAACGCCCATATGGGTTGGAAAACTGCAAGACCTGCTTGAAACTGTCATTCAATATATTTTACACAGTTGGAAGAACATCTGTGACAGTGGTCTGTGATTTTACACCCCCTGCAGCTTCCTTTTGATTGTAGTAAATTTTGCTACATTCATGTTAACCTCCTGTTGTTGCCCTAAGTGAATACCACTAGATTTTTTCTTTAATTATAGTTAAAATAATTTGAGTTGCTTCCTGTTTTTAAATCTTTAAGTCATTAAAGAAAAAGAAAAAATCCCAGTCTTTGTTGGCATTTCTCCAGTACGTTGATACTCCCTCTAAAAGGAACAGCACGGAATTCAGTGGCTGATGCTGACAGCCTCCCGCAGTCACTGAGTCTCTGTTTTACAGCTAGCCATCAATACGATCCAGCCAAGAGGTGTTTGATCCACTTTATTGGTGAAATACGAGCAGCCATGCTTGGGATCATGCAAGGATAACGGGCCACAAAACAAAATACCCATAATGCACCACTAAAAAACCCACCTCAGCTGGAAGTCTAGAGGGCTTCCCAAGCCGTCAGATGATGATGGGCCTGCGACTGGTGTGAATCGACATGCCTAATACAGTCCCTACGGAAGAGCGCCGGTGACTGAGAAAGCACTGCTGCATGTGTATACTAAATTAAGAGGTGCTGAGAGCTTATTGAAAGGCAGCCCAAAGAGTCCCAGTTGACCGCTCAGGCCTGTAGACATCCAGGGACACGCTGCCACTGATCCAGGGTCAGTCTTTAGATGAATTTCCATCTGTCTCATATACATACTTAAGGGGATTTGTGGTATATTCATTTTCTGTATATAAGCTGCACCAACACATATAAACCCCACGCAAATGTTTTGATGGCCCCCGTATTTTAACCACACCCATGTATTAACCTTAACTTTACTAACTGAATAAGACCTAGATCATGATTTCAGGAGAGAGTTAAATAAAGAAAATGCATGTATCCCATGTATAGTCATCTTTAATGTCACAGACAGAGAAAATGAGCTAAATTAATGTATGAACCTCATTAATAAACTACGGTCATTAACTACACTTAAAAAACAGGAAATTATATTGTATACAAAATTTTATATGTATAAAATGTATGATATTTTTATGAGATTGTATGAGTCTGTACACATTTTCAGCTGCTATATTCCACACATTAAATTGGACACAGGAGTAGTGAACAGCTGCGTGGTTTCAAAACGTGATGTTGGCAGAACCTGAGGCTGGCCATGGAAACTTGTAATAAAATCACATCATGTGTGATCTCATGCAAATAAACCTGTTCCTGTCAACATAACTTTAGTAGTAGTTCAAGTATATTATATAGATCATCTTACAGTTTCACATCATAAATAAACATCAAAAAGGTAGCACTTGCTACTACAGTACATTTGTTACTGTTTATTGTTGTTTGAGTATCTTCACTGTGAACTACAGTGCAACATCTGTGAAGTACAGTGTAATTTCTGTGAAGTACAGTGTAATATCTGTGAAGTACAGTGTAATATCTGCGTAAAAGTAACTCAGTGTAATATGTGAATACAGTGTAATATCTGCGTAATAAAGTTTACACCTCAGTGTAATATCTGTGAAGTACAGTGTAATACCTGTGTGATAAAGTGTAACACCATGTATTTAATTACGTAAGGCTACGTACAGATTCTTTGTACATGTTTAATAGGAAACACTTGAGCACTGAAACGAGCATCTTCTACTACTCAAAATATGAAAGTACAAAATACACACACGGTATTACACTTTGTTACAGAGTTTATTACATTGTACTTTATAGAAATTATACACTTTATAAAGGCCCAGTGATATAAAGGGTTACCATAAAAATACACGATCAGTTCAGTACAGTATAGAACGAAAATAAGAATACTGAAAACAAGAAAATAAAATGTCCTCCTGAGATATGACATGAACTATAGACTTTGTTCTACACACCCCCTGCCACATTCCTCCCTGAAGCATGGAGGATATATGTGATGTTTGCCATAAACTATTTTCATAGGTGGCTACTACTCAAAGACCCTGCTTTACACTTACTGATATGGGTACTTACTGATGTCACAAATAAAACACATCTTAATTAGACTGGTGCCATATTAAGTTGTGGCATCTATCGAACCTCATACAATCTGTACTGCCATAGCTAGTTTGAAGTCTCCCTTGGGTGGTCAAGATAGTGTGGGTTAGTCTATAATCAACGCTCACTGTTGAACTCTTAGATGGGAGCTAAATTGTCTAAATGTGTGATTCTTTGTTTCAAACACAAACAGAAGTGAGTTAGTTAGTTTGGCCAGGTTCCTACACTAATTACTGTCAAACTGATTTCTGAGTTATTTTTAACTGTGTTGACTTACTGTACAAAGTGCTAAGATTGAAATATTCATATGTTGTTCAAACTGAGAAAAAAAACAAACCTTGTAATTGAGATGAGCTTGCTGAGAGGCCAGCATTCTGACATGTACTTCTGCAGTGAGCAGGTCTTAAGAGAGAGAGTGTGTGTGTGTGTGTGTATGTGTGTGTGTGTGTGTGTGTTATTATGAGCGCTGTGTGCGTAGTGTGTTGAGTGAGAGCATGAGAATCGGCGCGTCTGTCCCTGTGTGTGTGACTCGTGGAGGCCTCGGTATGTGTGTGTGAGAAGGATAGGCAGCTCAGGGTTAGACTATCACTTTCCCGCATGTCTGGAGAGTCTCCTGTGTTATAAATCTAAATGGAGTGATGCGCTTCCGCTGTGAAAGGGTTTTTCAATCCTGTTGAGCACTTTTGTCTATTTCGGGATGCCCTTATTATTTCTGTGAGAACATGACCTATCCGCCATTTCACTCTACTGTGTTTTTGAAGTAAGGACTACTTCACCTAAAGTACCTAAACAATTCAATGTCTAAGTGAGATATCAAATGAATTCTTCGCTATTTTTTAGTGTAAATACATTTTTTTTGTCTTCTGACTTTAAAGTCGATATAGGTGCATGGACAGATTGTGAATGTTTACCTTTCATCTGTGAAACTAGCTTGAAACTAAGTTTTAATAGTCACACAGTGAGACACACAATTACAGACTAACACACAGTCAGATTTGTAGTAGATTTTTGTGATATAGCAGGTCTAAAAATAAGAAAAACAAGAGGAGATCACTGATTCAAATAAATTCTGAGAAGCTGTTAGTCAAACATGGCTACCTTACCTGATGTTTTGATTTAGACCTGCTAAACTTAGACCAATCATACAAAATCTAGGTTTTCTTGATATGTGTTGCATTTGGCAAGTTAGCCGTCTTGCAGACCTGATGGTAGCCTAGCCCTTTAAGTAACTAGTCAATGCTCCTGCTGGCCAATAAGTCAGCATAATTCTATGTCTGAAAGTGATTGGGATGGGATGATGTGCACAAAAAAAACTAGTCCACATGACTCAGATAAAACAGACAAGGTTTTTTTTTAATTGTAGGTGGAGTTCAGGATAAAAGCCAATTTGTTCCTGTCAACTGCTGGCAGCATTCATTTCCATGGTTTCAACAAATTGTCTACAAAGTGCTTAGGTCACTAAGGGTGAAATTCGCCCTAAGTGCTGAAGTCACCCCTCACCCCATGAGGCATGCTAACAAGCTATCAGACTCAGCTATGCTAGCCTTAACCCTACAACATTAGCAAAGACAACATCCATAGTCTCTAGTATCTCTGCTCAGCACTTGTGCTGATTGGGCTTTGACATTTTTGCTTTGAATCACATGATTTAAAGTATAAAAAGTATTTTTCCCACAGCTAATTGTAGCTCACTGTCCTGTCTCCACAGCTCTATGGGGAATACCATGAGCACCCAGGCTCCTCACGCAGGAGAGAGGCTACTCGCTTGCTGACAGAGAGACAATGGAAGAAGCAACATCACCATGGCCACCATCACCGTGGCCACTCTCATGTTCACGGTCACCGTGGACACAGTCGAAGCCACCATGGTCGGCATCACAGCCGCCACCCCGACACAGAGGCCGACGCCGGAAAAAGCCCCAAATCCGAGCATGGCCACATCTCCTCGCTGAAGAAGCGGAGATCCTATTCGAAATGTAGAGGTGAGAGGTCAAAGTTTAAATCAGCTGTAAAATAAGATGGGCTAAAGGTTAGCCTAGAGAGAGATGACCCCACGATGGCTGCTGGTTAAGAATAGATACAGACAGCAAGTCTGGTTAACGCCCCATTACGCCCTTAAAAAAAGCTTCTTGTGGGTAATGTGGGGGAAAACAGAAGTTCATTTTAGCTGCAAGTCAATCAGGTGCCCTGCTAATAGTTATACCTAACACAATTTGGCTTTATTCATTTTTCAGGGCAATGCTTCAAGCTATTAATGTTGTTTAAGCTGTCCTATGTGCATTGTCAACTTGGTACACCTCCAAACTGATACTGAGGACAACTTTGGTTGATAACTGTTCGTTGGCTTGCAAGCTTGCTACCTTCATTTATCACCAGGGTAAATGTAGCTAACTTTAGCTTGCTAAACTGAGCTAATCAGGCTGCCCATTGGAAGAAGTAAAATGATGAGTCCACTCGTGACACTTCTATCAGTGTTACTGGAATTACCAAATCATGGAAAATTTATATTAATCTAAATCCAAGTGAGCAAATAGATAATCATCAGACAAATCATCTCATATGAGTTTTTTTCAGTTTTACTTAGCGATCTATTGTTGTTTTCTATACCTCCAGCAGTGCTTCTCGACTCACTTGCATTATAAATCGACCACCACTTTCCCCTACGCCAACCCCGCCATCGCATTTTGGGGGCGTTAACCAGACTTGCCATCTCTATCTATAGGAGACAGCACAGCAATTCACCACCACCCCACCCCATGATGTTCTGATTCTCCATTTGATAGACTTCTCATCTAACCTAACAAGCCAGATTATAACATCAAAATGTATAGTCTGACCACAACAGATACACCAGGCTCAATACTAGGGGCGGAGTCAGTGGTTGTCTTTCAAACTGAATAGTGCTACGACCAATCAGATCAACGTCGGCAAAACAGCATATATGTCCTTGTTTGAAATGAATGACTTGAGTGTTTTTTTTTCTGCACATTTTTCAAAGAAAAGCCCAAGTCTAACTCTTCCAAAGTCAATGACAAAGATGATTCAAACGACCGCTATTCCTTGGCCACTTAGTTGATTTGCACTGTCACAATCCTGTCATAATCGTGCTAAACTATTTGCTACCGCAAGGGTGTGTCTGGATTTCTAGGTTACTTCTCATCTATTTTGCCAAGTCAGAGATCATGTGGTTAGGCCTAGTTGGCCTAGTCTTATGTGATTATGAATATTGCTTGTCGGCCTATGGAAAATCATAATTTACCACAATAAAAAACATAGTTGTTGTGGTTAAGCCTTCTTACATTTCTGCATAATATGTCTGTATAATGTCTGCTTCAATAACTTGTGTGTATAGTCTATAAAGGCATCTGATTACTGAACATACTGTAGCTACTAAGAAAGTATCTGATAAACTATGACTAGGCATCACCATTATATTGGTTTGTGGTCTTAAGGGGGAAATCTGGTGTTAATCAGTCAATAACCCTGTTTTTCAAGGTCACTGAATACTGTCTGCAGGAAAAAGAACCAGGAAATTTGATGCAACACAGACCAGACAGTAAACCAATAACTAATGTTAACTGAATGGGCCATAGCAAAATGAAACTGAAAGTTTCTGTGCTCCATTCCATGTTAGTTGCCAGTTCACTATTCGGTCTATGTTGTATCTTTTTTTTTTTGTTATTTTTCCTACTGACAGCATTTGGTGACCTTAACAGGGCTTTGGATTGATTCACACTGGATTTCTCCTATAGCATGTTGAATTTGGCCTTTTTGGACAAAAATGTCACAGATGTCATCAATGATAAGATGATTACGAAGAGGAACAGCCTCCTCCACATGTTCTTGTTTCAGACTGTGTGGCACGTGTGCAGAAGTTCCTGGTTTCCAAATTGGGAGAGACTGGATCTTCCTGGTGTTTCTGGGGATTACCATGGCTCTGGTCAGCTGGAGTATGGACTATGCTAGCGCCAAAAGTCTACAAGGTAAACTTTTACCTGAGAGGGTAAAAGTGAAACGAGAGGCACAAACATTCATTAAGTTCCGTGTTCTATTTTCGCAAAGGGGATAGCAGGGGAAAATCTCCCTTTATGCAGACCAGACCCGAGCCCTCATGCACTGATACAGAAGATCATTGTAAAGTTTATATTATGATGTTATGTGACACTCCCACTTACGCAGACCGGAACCATTGTAATGCATTATGTTGCTCTGTCTTGGTCAGTATGCAATGATCTTTGCATTTACTAGTAGTTTTACATCATGCTTATTTTAGCCAGGGCAAACATGAGGTTATATATTTATTTATTTACTTATTTATTTAACCAACCAGAGGATATACAAAAACTTTTCTAATTTTGTTTATATTGTATGTATAACTATAATTTTAACATAAAAACATTAATTTTGCATTCAGTGGAATTCCATGCTAGTGATGTAGCTGGTTTTGTTTATACTGTTTGATCAACAACCTTTAATCATGATTTATCATACCTCAGTTTAATCATTCTAAGGTAAATTGGCTGTTTCCTTGTCTGTCTTGCTGGACACTTGATGGCTATGTATTTCTATCAAAATAATGGTTATTATTATTCACTCTTGCTCAATCCCGCTTTCTTTCTTTCTTTCTCTCTCTCTCTCTTTCTATCTCTCTCTCTCTCTCTCTCTCTCTCTCTGTCTCTTTCCCACGCTGTATTCACTTACCATCAGCTTACAAGTGGATCCATGCCGAGCTAAGGGGTAATATTCCGTTACAGTATCTGGCCTGGGTGTCCTATCCCATGATCCTCATCATGTTCGCCTCTTTCTTCTGCCACCTGGTGGCACCCCAGGCTATCGGTGAGTACCATGCCCCGTGCCCAGTTATGCCAGTCCCCTGTCCTCATTGTACCTGTGGGCATTTCCCAAGTGCAGATCCATGGATATCTGCCAAGTGCTTCTGGCTAATGTTCAATGCCCTTTTGCTAAACTGTGACCCCTTGATCCCTTCATTTGTAGACTACCTCATCAAATGTCCAAATGATTTGTATGCAGCATGTGTATGTGTTTTTCTTGTTGATTCCAGAAAGAATTATAAGCATAGTGTAGTGGATATAATAATTAGACATGTTTTGGCTGAATATTATAATTCTTTTACATAATTAGAGTAAACTCTAACTGACAAAAAACAAACTTTACTCATTTGATCTTGATTGAACTTTATTTATTCACAAAAATCATCAGTCTTTGCACTGACCTCATTTGGGTCTCACTTTCATCATGGTTCCCCTGAATGCTAGCGGTCTCATATCATATACTATAATGTCAGTCGTTTATAACTGACGACAGCAATCTGGTGCGCCAGGTTCTGGTATCCCCGAGCTGAAGACCATCCTGCGAGGTGTGATCCTCAAGGAGTATCTGACACTCCGGGCATTTGCTGCAAAGGTTGTGGGCTTGACGGCCGGCCTGGGCAGCGGCATGCCAGTGGGCAAAGAGGTGGGTGTGCTCTCTCACGTTACCATCTTCTTGACCCAGTTCCATCTCTTCTCGTCTCGCTTGTGATTCCCCTTCTGCCTCTCTGTCACAGCGCTGTCAAAGCCGTTTATGTTTTTTTCTTCCGCTTCCTTCTCTTCTCCTCTCTTCCTTTTCATCTGTTTAACAGGGTCCTTTTGTTCACATTGCCAGCATCTGTGCCGCCTCTCTTAGCCAGTTCATGTCTTTCATGTCAGGGGTTTACCAGGTAAGTACAAGAACATGGTGAACACTGATGAAGAGTAAGGGGATAAATGACTAAGTGAGATTGCTACGGGCTAACCTGAGTTACTTCAGGAGTGGGTAAAATCCAACTGGAAACTAGCTTGCTGGGAGCTGATTTTAGGTCAAACCAGCCAAGCCATCAGATAAGATGGCTGCACCAATAGGCTTGTTTATGCTGGAAATGGCTAGCAAAACTAATAGAATGGCCATCATAAACTAACCAAACCAGCCAAACCATCGAAACTTCTATGAAAATACACTTTAAGCTGGCAAACAAATTAGCTGGTGAAACTAGTTTAACCCAGTTCAGCTGGTTTTTAGCTGGAATTTTCTGCAGAGTAACCACTGATCTCTAAAAGAAGACTGGATTGATTATCTGTTGTTTCTAAAGTGATGTATTGTTTTGAGATCAGTGATTACTCCTGGGTAATCTTGGTAAACCTGCAGCTTTGCTTCACAGTATACCTCTCAAGTGTTTGATATGGTAAATTGGCACTGAGTCAAATATGAAACAGTTTCGATGCCTGTCCCAAAATTTCTGTCTCTCTCTCATTTACCCTTCACCTTCTCTCTCATGGTCTGTCCCATGTGTCAGTAGAGCCCCTATTGTTACACGGACATCCTGACCGTGGGTTGTGCTGTTGGGGTGGGGTGCTGTTTTGGAACACCTCTTGGAGGTGAGCCATCTACATCCACATCTCACAATCTTCATGTCTGACACTTTTTTTTTTACAGACTTATTTCTATTATTTGACGAGGGCTAAAGTATATCAATATAGTAATAAGTAATTACTTGGCTTTGTACTTCTATGCATTTATAAATACATGAGTACAGAGCTGAACATATGTTTTTAAAATGTCATAATGCCATTTTCCTGTCTGATTTGTCTGTCTTGCCTCTTCCATGCCACTAGGGGTGCTCTTCAGTATAGAGGTCACCTCTACCTACTTTGCTGTGAGGAATTACTGGAGAGGGTACTTTGCAGCTGTGTTCAGTGCCTTCATATTCAGAGTGCTCTCTGTATTTAACAAAGATGCAGGTAAAGTAAGTCAAAGTAGGTACCATAATACTGTTTCACTAGCGTAGACTTGGCAACGCCACTGTCTGATTTGCAAACACTACACAGGTATCAGATTTCAGTGTGGCTCAGTAGTGGCTTTTGTATTTCAGTAGTGGCTTTGTATCAGCTATTGTTGTTTTCACTTTGAATATGTGATAAGTGCAGTGTAATGAAATTGTAAGGGTACTTTTATCAATATGTTATACAAAACTTAAATTGTGCCCATTTTGTAGATTTGATGCACGTTATTTCATAGCTCAACGTGTGCTCTTAAAACAGCCAATAAATTATCAATGTGCCCTCAGGTACCTGTCAACAAGCGAAATCTAAAATACATGCCAGCTAAGAGTGCCACTATCCATCTTACCCACTTACCCAACGCACAATTTGACAAAAACTTGGAATAAAATAAATAGAATATTACAATTTCATGCATAGAAAATATTAATTAATAATTATTTATTATTTGTCTTTCTCCTTTTTTCCTGTTTGTTTGTTTGTTTGTTTTCTTCCCTGACTTTATGTTGTCTGTCTCTTTTAGTCACCATCACTGCTCTGTTCCGCACCAAATTCCGCATGGACTTCCCGTTTGACCTGCAGGAGCTGCCGGCATTTGCCGTGATTGGGTGAGAACGAGGGCCAGAGCGTGCCGTTCGTGGTGAGGGCCAGTGATGCCGCTGTGTGCACAGTGCTGGACTTCCTTCCTCCCTCCTTACACCCCCACCCCCCAACCCAACTCAGAAGTTCCTCTAATCAGCTATCTGCATGTTCTGGAAGAAATCCAGTGTGATTCGATCCATAGCCCTGTTGTTTGAGGTTAGCCTACCTAGTGTTGCCTGTAGGAGAAAGATATAACATTTGATGTAACATAGACCAAATAGTAAACTAGCAGCCAACAGTAACTGAATGGGATAAGAAAATGAAACTGTTCACTATTTTTATGTTCTTTTTCTCTGTCCTATCTACAGCACTTACTGACCTTTGAACAACAGGGCTATGGATTGTATCATAGCAGATTTCTGCTTTAACCACCTCTGCCCCCCCTTTCCGGTCTTCACAATAACCACTGACACCCCCCCCCCCCCATCCCTCACACCCCCTGTGCCCAACCCCTCCATTCTCCTCCATCTTTTCTCCTTTTAATTTCTAGAGTCTGAATCAATGTCCCAGAACCTGGCAATTCTGCTCCGTATAGTATTAAAGTTCCTATTCACAAGTTCGCTAAATAAAGGTGAAATGAGAGACTCTTTATCAAAAGGCATTCATTCACAAAGCGAGTTGTGGTTCTCCCGAAAGCTAGATTTCTGTGGCCCTTTGAAGAAATAACCCTTTGATGTTATGTCGGAAAATGCCTGCTCTCTGTGTGACCTAGATTCCCACAGACTGTGTTCTCTTGTAATACCAATGTGTATGATGACATAAAGTATCATATACACATCAATGTAAGAGTGCAATCATGGATGTAATGGTGTATTCAAGACCATATCGAAGGGTCATCTCGAGTCCTGTAAATGGTCTCTTTACAGCATCAGTAAAAAACTGAATGCTTTTGGTACATGCAGTATGTTAACCTATCCCCTGGCATACGCAAACCGCAATTTGCTGATCACTGAACTGTGGCAAAGTGTGAGAGTCAAGAGGATGGTGGAAGACCCCTTGGTTTGCCTCTGAAGGGTCTGGTTTCTCAGGCAGAGCTTAATGGCTACTGGCCAGGCTTTGGGGGTGTGCGTGCATAACAAAACAGGGAGACTCAAAATGTTTCTCCGCTCTTTGTCCCTCTCTTTAGCATCTCCTGTGGGTTTCTGGGAGCCTTCTTCGTCTATCTGAATCGGCAGGTGGTACTGTTCATGAGGAGGCCCAACACACTGACTCGCTTCCTCACCAGACAGTAAGAACACCCCACTGCATTAAACCAGACTAGACCAAAGATTGTTTAGAACACAACTGTCTCTGAGTATAATAGAATAGAATAGAATGGCCCTAAATACATCAGCAAAAAAAAGCATCAGTAAAGATGTCTGTGAAGATTCTCATGCATCCAGGTCATCTTAGTCAAAAGAGCTTAGTTGTAGGCAAATGGACTTCTTATTGAGCTTGACAACGTTTCGTCTGTTACAACAGACTTCATCAGGTCTAATTCTGGTGTGGGAAGAGATAAATAGTACCTCTTGCCTACAACTAAGCCCATCAGTAAAGATGTTTTTGGTACTTGTAGTAGCATTGACTTCTGTTGCAGTTTAGTCATGACATTTACACTGCAGTATAGTAGAGTAAAGTCATTTGTTTGAGTTGTCCTTCACTTGAAGATGTTTACTTGATATGAGTTTATAACCATAACATCATCATTTTCTTCTAGCCGGCTGATATTCCCAGGAGTTGTAACCCTAGTGATCACCACCTTGACATTTCCACCTGGGTTTGGACAGTTTATGGCGGGAGAGGTTTGACACTGTCTGTCTTTCTGTCTGTCTCTTTGCTGGTCTGCCTGTGTGGTGGGCTTTATCTCAAAACTTTTGTTGACAAGTGACCTAGAAGGCAATTTTGTGACAAAAGAATATATGGTCTCAGACCAATGAAAGTCTCTGACTGTGGTTGCACCTGAGTCTCACAGTCAAATAGGCAGTTTGTTCCATCCAATTTCCCATGGCCCAAATATCTCCAAGGCTATATGCCTCCATTTGAGTTTGCAATATGCCAGTGTCTGAGCATAAGTTCTGGAACAATGAGTGCTTTCATGACGAGGCAGTTGAACCATTTTAAGAGGTGGCATAGCTATTGCAAAGGTTTGGTAAAGCCAAACCTTTGTAGGTTGCCTAAAATGACATATAGAATTGTTATTTCTGGTACTTAAAAATGCAGGGTACATTCATATTGTACAACATTATATAATTCTATTATCAGTTACGTAGATTTATAATTTCATGATCAGGTCATGTAACAAGTGTGGTGACTTCCTGTGGATCTTTGCTAAAAGTTACAGACACCAATCCTTGAGCATGGCCAGTCTCTGAGTCTACTCTTGCAAACGTATTACTCCTGACCGTCTGAAATATTTTGCACAGTATGTAAAGTCAAGGCAAGTTATCACATGATAAGCCATATGGTCTGTTCAAAGTCATGATTTTTCTTTTTTGTTTATACCAACATTCTCCAACATGCAAAATAGCAGATTGCAAATATTTATTTTTCCCTGATGTCACCTGATGACAATTTCCTTCTGATGTTCTTCAATTGCTTGTTCCTTGATGTACAACTTCAAGGTGCAAGTAGACAGGAAATAGGCTACTATGCTATTCACCAGTTGATTATACTTTTTTACTGCTTACCTGTTTGGTGTACTGGTTTTTGTTTTTGTTTGGTTTACTTGTTTTGTTTTGTTGTTTGTTTCTTGTTTATATTTGTAGCTGATGCCCAGAGAGGCCATCAACTCTCTGTTTGATAACTTCACCTGGACTAAGGTGTGGGGGAACCCGCCTCCGCCTGGCCTGGGGCGCTCTGCCGCCTGGCTGCACCCTGATGTCAATGTGTTTGTCATCCTGCTTCTGTTCTTTGTCATGAAGGTACTTCTTCCACTTCAGACACAAATGTGGACACACACACGGGCATGAAACAAACACACACACACACTCATAGACACTCACAGACATACTCACACACACATACACACACACACATGCTGTCTTTCATTCTTTCACTCTCTCTTTCTCTTTCTCTCTCCTTCACGCACACAAACAAGCACACACACACACACATGCTACCTCTCTCTCTCTCCTACTCCTTCACACAAACAAACACACACACACACACACTTACTTGCGTGACTTCTCTCTTTTCTGCTGGCTACAGTTCTGGATGTCTGCTGTTTCTACCACCATGCCCATCCCCTCAGGAGCCTTCATGCCTGTCTTTGTTCTGGGTATTCTGTTGTATTCTTTTCTATTCTATTCTATTCTATTCACATTGCCGTAAGTTGAAAGACTACAACATAGGTCTGGGCAATTAATCGAACCGACAATCGCAATCGTTAATTGACAGTGATCAAGCACATACCAATTAATTGTTGTTTATTATTACTGTTATTATTATTTATTTTGTAAATAAATTCTATTTTTCTATATAATCTATGCATTCCACTGTGTGTACACATGTACTGTTCCTTGTACTGTTCCACTACTACATATGTTATCATGTGATTTTGTGCAGTCCAGTTAATTAAAGATGATTTTGATTTGAAGTTCTATCGCCCAGCCCTAATTGTGATAAAAATAGATATCGATCAATATGGAAAAATACATCCTGATCAAATTTTATGTCATATTGTCCAGCTCTATTACAACAGTGAAAAGGTATAATATCATACAGGGAGAGGCAAATTATATGAGGAACATGCCTACCACCAACTCTCACCACCAATGCTTACTCAGGTGCTAGATTTCACATCACATGCAGAATCCATAAACTTGTAATGTTAATAAAAGATGTATGCACTGGGTTAGCCATAGAGACTGGACACTGCAGCACCCTCAGTGCATGCTGGGTAACCTCTGTTGTCGCCACAGGGGCATCGTTTGGTCGTCTAGTGGGAGAGATCATGGCCGCCCTCTTCCCTCATGGAATCCTGTTTGATGGGATCCTTTACCGCATCATCCCTGGAGGGTATGCTGTGATTGGTCAGTCCTCCTTTCCTCTTCTCCTGCTTCTAGCTCATGCATGTTGTGTCGTATCGTCATGTCATGTGTGTGTCATATCATCATGTCGTGTGTGTTTGCTGTTGCTGTTTGTCTTGAGGTGGCTAAATGTCCCTCTTCCTCAGTCTGTTCTCTGTGACCTTTTCATCCTCTTCCTAATTTAGGATTTTCCAACTTCCAATTTCCAATTTTCCAATTTTCAATTTCCTACCTTTTACCTTCTCCCCTCTCAAGCCATTCCCTATGTCAGGTTTCTCCTCCTACGATATTAACATTTCTAAGAGGAGCCATTAGGTTCACTGTGTAAAGGCCTTTTAAAAAGTGTCTAATTACTGAATTAGCTCACTGACTTCTTTTTCACCCTGTGATATTTACACTCATGTGTCCCCTCCCCCTCTTTCCCGCAGGAGCTGCGGCGTTGACGGGTGCGGTCACACACACCGTCTCCACAGCGGTGATCTGCTTCGAGCTGACGGGCCAGATATCACACATCTTGCCCATGATGGTGGCAGTGATCCTGGCCAACATGGTGGCGCAGGGCCTGCAGCCGTCCCTCTACGACTCCATCATCCAGGTGAAGAAACTACCCTACCTGCCCGAGCTGGGATTCGGACACATCAGGTGAGCAACTGGCCCTTAGGGCCAACTGCATTGGCAGCCATGTTGGCTCTGTTAGGACACTCCCATAAGGAAAAGTCATACTGAAAGCATACTGTATATTCTTATCTGGCCTATAGAATAATGTATAAACCATATAAGTGCCTATATGCATGAGGATGGTCCATCATATAAGTAGTAAGTAATCCTGCCAACATTTTCATGCATAACCAATTTGGGTGCAACCAATCAGCACGCAAACAATTTGGGTGCAACCAATCAGCACACAAACAATTTGGGTGCAACCAATCAGCACGCAAACAATTTGGGTGCAACCATTTAGCACACAAACAATTTGGGTGCAACCAAATAGCACGCAACCAATTTGGGTGCAACCAATCAGCACACAAACAATTTGGGTGCAACCAATCAGCACACAAACAATTTGGGTACAACCAATCAGCACGCAACCAATTTGGGTGCAACCAATCAGCACACAAACAATTTGGGTGCAACCAATCAGCACACAAACAATTTGGGTGCAACCAATCAGCACACAAACAATTTGGGTGCAACCAATCAGCACACAACCAATTTGGGTGCACCTGCAACCACAAATTTGTTCAGTACAGTTAAAAAAAAAATCACAGGTTGTACCAGAATGCCTAAAAATTGATAGTGACTTGCTGTACAAAATGCACCGTCATAAACTTTAAATATTTGAAACTTACTAGTAGTTCTTCCACTTTCAACCTCTAACTCATACCAGTGACTACATCACAGATGTGCATTTTGCTGAGGCCCAGCTACACTCCTCTGGTCAGCTCTGACCCAAACCTCTGACCCAAACCTCTGACTCCTATGATTGCATTGCTATAATGAAATGGGTGTAAGTAAAGGAATGAAAGTTGAGTGCATCGGTGCAACCAATGTAAAAAGTTTGCTTGGAAACATGACATCCAAAGTCCTCTGGAGAAAATGCATGGTTATAGTTTCAACTTTTGTAGTACACACTTCCACATACACAAATACAATATATACACACTTTTTTACAATCACACACACTTCCACATACACAGATACAGTACATACACACTTTGTTCTTTCTTTCACGTTTCCTCTTTCTCTTCCACACACACACATAATCACACAGACACACATAACACACATGCATGCACAAGGCATCTTTTCCCTCACAGACAGATAAATAAAGTACAGGGGTTTTCCAAACTTAGATTACACAGCAACATGCAAATAAATTCCCTAATCTCACTCTCCAACAGAATAGTTTCAGATATAGTGAAGTAACACACACACACACACAAACACAAAAAAAGACACATACACTAATGCATTAATACACACCTGTGCACTCACACATAGACATACACACATGCACACACACTCAGATATCCCCCCACCCCCACGTGCCCGCCCGACACACACACATATACACACATACACACACACACACACACAGACAAACACATACTAGCCTATACACTTATAAAGACACCTTACATTATCGACATTGCAAACACATAGTTATGTACAGAATGTTCCAAGCCATTGTAGTGATCCAATGGTAAAAGACTAAGCACAGGCTGTTGGCCATTGTATCCGGTGTCAAGCCGTCAAAGGCACAAGTGGTAATCAGTAATCAGTCATGCCTTCAGTGGGGTAATGACAGGCTGTCAGAACTCAGCATCTCCCCTCTCCTTTACCTCCCGTCTCCAGTCAGTATAACATCTTTGTCGAGGACATCATGGTGCGGAGGGTGAAGTTCGTCTGTTCGCAGACAACATGCCGAGAGCTGCTGTATCTCCTCGACTCTGTGTCACTTAAAACCATCCCTCTGGTGGATTCAAAAGGTACTTCTTTGATCTGACAACCCTTTCTTGACTACATCACAGCAAAGTGTGACTGGTCACTCACATACTATTGACTTATTCACATACTATTGACTTATCATCACCATTCACTTCAAAAGCCATCGGAGACCTAAATTTTTAATCATTCAAGTCATTTTTCTCATGATTGCCCTTTAAGGCTGTCACTCTTCCTCTCACCTCCAGAAAACATGATCTTATTGGGCTCTGTGGACCGGGCAGAACTGTTGGCTCTGTGTGATTGGTGGCTGTCGGTGGAGCGGCGAATTATGATGCAACATCAGGGTCTGCAGCAGCAGGAGTCCTGTGTCAGGGCAAGCTGGGAGTCCTTCGCCTTTGTGGACGAGGAGGCTGATGACAGTGGAGACAAAGTCAGTCCAACCATGGATATCCAATAAATATCAGGGCACTTCTACAAAAAAACATATTTTTGTCACATCCATAACATCAATAAAAAGCCATGGCATGAAAATTTGAACGTTTTCCTTTTTCGCCAATAGAACATGCATAAAAAAATTGCACAAAACATTTCATGTAATCATTCACATCATACCAATGCTATGTCCTTTTGTTTGCCTCATTATGGATGTGACAAAAAAGCCTATTTCCATGGTATACAGTGAGATGCACATTTTCATCAGTGTATCTCTTCCAGGTATCAAATCCATGACCCTGGTGATTTTTGACTCGTTAGGCTACCAAATAGTCCACAGAATTACTATAAGAGAACTGTAACAAACATTGTGTTAAAGTTTCTGTCATTTTTCTTTCATTCAGCAGCCGTAGGTGCTACTGTTTGACTGATATGCATCTTTCGATAATATTGTTTCGATCTAAGTGGACCTCACACTAAGTAACCATGAATCTGGCCCGTGGTCATTTCCAAATCCCACTGACAATCTCTTTGCAGTTCATTTTGCTGTCTTTCTGTTCACTGTCCTATCAAAATAAAATCACAACCAAATATATCAAATATAAACCTAGTTTTAAAAGAAGATAAGAATGTGTTTATGCATTATTTTTTAACATGCTTTCATGAGCATTTACCTTCTCAGTTTTGGATTTGTGTTTTGACCTAAGCAAATTGTGACTCCTCTAAAAAACATATCTCACAGTAAAATATGAAGCATATTCAAATATCTTTCCATTAATGCCATTCAGGGTCCCCCTATTCAGGAAGAGCGAAATGGCCCCTTCCCTTCGCCAAAGCCCCCAGAACCAGCTACCAATCACACGGCTCCTGGTGAGTAATATGCACTGAAATTCTGACCAATCACAAAGCCCCCTGGGGTGCATGGTACTGTTGTCTACTGCTATCAGAATGCCCCCCTGCTGAGTAATCCTACAAAGCATCCCAGTGATATCGTTTCTGGTAGATACATCACCTGCCGACTGCCCTAGTTATTTGACTCCTAGAGAGTTCCACCATCTTGCAAAGAGAGTGCAAGAGAGATGACACAGAATGTTTAATTTTCTCTTTTTAAAGTTTCCAGCGATTCTTCTTTTCAGCCATGTTATTCTCATTTCTTTTTTTCTGTCATTTTATTTTCGATTTCTCTCACTTCTGTTCATCCCTTCTTTTTTCCCCCTCCCTGCAGTCCTCTCTCTTCACCTCTTACATCTCCTGTTTACGTGTCGTTGTTAGATAAAGGCCCTCTGCAATCTGTGAGGAGAACCCTGAGGAGTCTTTTCTCATCCTCCTCAGACAGACAAACAGAAGGTCAGACACAGGTACATTGTGTGGGTGTGTGCATGTGTGTGTGTGTGTGTATGTGTGTGCATGTGTGTGTGTACGTGTGTGTGTGTGTGTGTGCACGTGCGTGTGTGTGTGTTTGTGTGCGCGCCTGTATCTGTGTGTGTCAGTCTGTCTGTTTGTCTGTGTGTGTATTTGTGTGTGGGTGGGTGCATTTTTATTCAGGAAAAATGTGATTGCTTGGGGGACTCATTTACAAAATGATTAATGGCTCTTATGAAACAAATTCCAATATACTGCTGCTGGATTTGATAGCCAGGTTTGGATGATAACAGAATGAGGAAAACACAAGCCTAACCTGCAGGCTCACAATACCTTCATCAGAGTTTACAGCAAAGTAGAACTGCCCACGACTCCTCTGACATTGTTTGCTGATAGTTGTAGTTGATGTTGACATGTCGTCTTAGGAAGCACTCTGTTTTCCTTTCCTCTCTTAATTTCTTTGTTTCCCTCTCAACTTTTCTTTCTCTCTTTCTCCCTCTCTCTCTCTCTCTATCTTTCAGGATATCACTACCCCAGCCCTGACTGACACCATGACTCCAGAGGAGGTCTGTTTTCAAGTTATCTCTTTTCCTCCCTCTCCCTCTGTCACACTAATGCTAAACTGTCACGGTATAATCACAGTGTCAGCTGCATGCTTATTTTTATCCAAAATGCATTACTAAGCATGGCCATTTTCTGTTAAAAGTTTCATTTCATTCCATTTGTTTAGTGTCACATGTTGTTTCAGCTAGCAGAGTCCTCTGTTTTGAATCTAGAGTGATGAGCTGTTTTCAGGTCACCTTCACTAAAGCACTAAATGGACTGTTTTTGGGGGCTCTCCAGAGCTCTACATAGTTGATGATAATGTGCTTGTGAATATTTTACCTCACAATGGGGTGGTGTTGATACTTCATTTTATCAGCTTGTAATTAAAACAAATAAATACGTTTATAAAGATTGTGTAGATTCAGTATATGCAGAGTAATTGTGTGTAGCGATGTGTTCTACACTGTGACATTAAACTAATAAGATACTTCAGAGATTCTGGTTGCCATTGGTGATGAATGCAATGATGAAACGCACTGACAGAGCATCACAGCCAGTCTTTTGTCAACCTGACCTACAGCTAGACTGTACATTAAGGGATACAGTGGCAAAACAAGGTGTCACTTGTGGAAGGGATGTCTGCTCATCTGATATGTTTACAGAACATCAGAAAAGTATCAGTGTTGTGGTTGACAGGCGGTAGTACCAGAACAAAGAACAAAATGTTATTGCTGTGACATTGATAGGTTTCAATCTATCAACACACTCCATGCCTGTGGAGTCCCTAACCTTCAACACTATTCCAGTCTGACTTTGGTCACTAATCCCCCAGGTGTATTAACATACACGACAGGGCCATGGCGGTGTGTGTGTGTATGTTTGTCTGCGAGTTTATATTTGTGTGTGCATGCCTGTGTGTGTGTGTGAGAGTGTGTGTGTGTGTGTGTGTGTCTGTATGTCCACACATGCAATGTGTATTTATGGTGGTTCACTGTGAGTTCATCTCTGATTGGCCGTCTCAGATCAAAGCATGGGAGGAGGAGCAGATGGACGCCCCCTTAGAGATCGATCAGATCCGCATCGACCCTTCGCCCTTCCAGCTGGTGGAGAGGACGTCGCTGCATAAGGTGTGTCGGTGGGGGAGCTCCACCTCAGAATTACAATCAAGGGGCGCGGCTCACAGAGCAGCCCAAGAGCCCTGCTAACGCCATAAGAGGAACCCACTGTGCATCTGGAAGGAGACTCAGTTTCCACACCCTTGTGCCCTGTTCTGTTTCTGAAATAGCACACTGCTGTGCTACTTGCTGAAAATGACATGCATGGAACCTGGGATACTTTTAGGTTGAATGTCAATGTCCATTCCAACCCTAAACCCCGAACCCTCAAAGACTTAACTTTCATTATTCAGCTAATCATGAAGCAGATTGATGCCAGTTAAATCTTTAAGGGGCTCAGGTCTTAGGGATTAGTAGAGACATAGGGATTCAGCCTTTCTCCTTTGTATTTCAAGAGAATGTGTGCTCGATACTTCCTACTGAAGTAGGAAATAGAGATAACCTCTATACTTCACCCATATTCTATTGATTGTATCTATTCTGTTAATTCTTTTAAACTTTTTGTGTTTTGCAATAGTTGAAGTGGAAATTGGTGTGTGTGTGTGAATATGTGCTACTACTGCAAAATAAATTCCCTACTGTGACAATTCAAGTACTACTACTACTACTACTACTATGTAAGATTAAATTGTTTGCTCATTTTACTAAGCCATTTACTTAAAAAAGGGGTCTCTTATATAAGAGAAGCACATTCTCTCATTAGGCACTGTACCAGCTGTAAGAAGTATATGTTGTGCAGCAGTCAGCCATTTTGGAGACAGTCCTAGTGTTGCACTCAAGGCTGCTCAGATGATAACTTTTCCCCATTATTAGCAGTATGTTATTACATTTTCTTGTGAACTGTCTCATTTAAACTTGTGACACACTGTTATTAATATGTGATCATCATCATTCTTCTTCTTTCTCATAGACTCACACATTATTCTCCTTACTGGGTCTGAGTCATGCATACGTCACGAGTATTGGAAAACTGGTCGGGGTTGTGGCACTCAAAGAGGTTAGTCACTTCCCTTTTCCGCCCTGCTATTCTGTTCATTCATGTTTTCAGTCTCTAGCCCCTTACCCCCGCCCCACCATATTCACTCCCTCCTCTCTCCCTCTCTCTCTCTGTCTCCTATACTCACTTTTTCTCTTCTTCTCTCTCTCTCTCTTTTATTCTCTCTCCCCCATACTCTCTCTCTCTTTACCATACTCACTCGCTTTCTCTCTTTTTCTCTCTCTCTCTTTCTCTCTCTCTTTCTATCTCTCTCTCTGGTTTTCTCCTCATGGCTTTCCTGTTCCTTTTTTAATCTAAAAATATACTGTGCCCTTTTTGAGAAACCTTAAGCATAAACCTAACCTTTCACTTGGGAAGATGCATCATCACGTGGATATTCACATTTGTGCACAATCAACGCACACATGCATTGTGCACACAATCATACAGCACACACACACACACACACACACAAACACACACACTGTGATGAGTCACATGTACTAGACTAGAATATGAAGTGGCAGGAGTTGTGCGTCTCTGTTGGCGAGGCTTCAACGAGGCCTTATGTCTATTCAGTATTCCAACCATTGCTGATGAAGTCATCTTATACCAACACTGCAAATTCATTTTTCATATCAGCTGGCAGGTCATTAGACTGGATAAACCCAGGCCTGCATCAATCAAGATTGAGGTTTGGGTCTGACAACAAGAAATTGACCTTGCATTTCCAGGCATTACAGTTTTTTTCAACTGATTACACACAAAATCTTTACACGTCACACAATTTCTGAAACCTGTCACTCAGACATCACAACTACTTAACATAATTGCAAAATGTTAAACTAATTCTCAGCCCTGACTCAGTTTTCAATTTTGTAAAACCCTTTTTGCACACAAAACACACAAAAATCTGTCAGGAAGCTGTGTTCTGTTATCACACACACAACCCGTCAAAATGCCAAACGTATTCACCAGTGCTTCACTCTCCTCATGTGTGCAAACACTCACTGAACACCAACCAGTCATTGCCATAGTATAGATCTGTGCAATGGCTGAAGGTGAAGTTAGAAATTTTGATCACTTGGACCACATTAATCAGAACGTCATTGGGTCTGAAGACACACATGCAAAGTTGTAAGTACAGTCATGCGCACTGTATAAGTAAAGAGATCTATGACAATTCATGACATGAATTCATGTATACAAGGTCCACCATGTCATGTCAGTGCTTTGTTTGGCAGGAGTTGTGAGGCATTTAGCGTTTTGTATGAGTAATTACAGTTTAGTCTAAGTCAAAGTCTAAAATCCCCAGGATGTTTGACACATATGTGCCATGATTGTGTCCCTGCAGCTCCAGAAAGCCATCGAGGGGTCGACCCGCAGCGGTGTGAGACTACGCCCCCCGCTGGCCAGCTTCCGGGACCCCAGCCGCAAATCGGCCAAGCCTAAGCCCCCCTCCACCTCCTCCGCTCCCTCCTCTCCCACCTCCCCGACGTCCCCCATGTCTCCCTTCGGCCCCGCGCTCACCCTCCACCCTCCCCCGACCGCCCCCACCCCTGCCCCATCACCACCACCCCCGCCCCAACCTAACCCCAAAGAAGAGATGGAGGTGTGGATCGAGGGCGTGCGGCGTGAGGCCCTGGTGGAGGTCGAGAGCAGTAGCACCAGTAGCAGCATCAGCACCAGTGGCAGTACCAGTAGCCTCAGTAGCAATGCCAACGGCGACAGAACCGGCAGCGGAGATGGAGAAGGAGGTAGCTCCTCACAGGTGCCCCCTACCCCTCCGTCCCCCTCCACCATCCCCCTCTCCACCTTACAGCCCGTCCCTGAAGCACTACTGGAGGAGAGTGATGTAGAGGAGCCCATCTGAAACTCATCTGGTGGGGAAAAGTGTGATGTGATGTCTTGTTTATTTTTTACTTTTTAAGGGTTTTTTTTATCACGTTCGAAAGATTCTTTTTGTGAAATGATCTCGCTTTCTCTGTACTCAGATTTTCTCTCGCTGTTCGTCGTTGGATGAGTTTTAACTCTTGAGTCTTCTCGTACAATTGGACTATTACCTAATGACTGGATACTTTTAAACTTCGTTCATTTTCGAGGAACACCATAAATATGTAAAATCACCTTTTTAATCAATCAGTAGGTAGAAATAGCTGAATTAAATACAGAACAATCCAGTTATGATTTAACCATTTCCTATCTGATGTAAATTAAATATTCTCCCAAGAGATTAGCGCAATATACATGAGATTATGGCAAGATACTGCAAACGAAAGAAAAGTAGAAATATCTCACATTGCGTTTCACTTACTATCACAGAATACTCAGGAGAAATTAAAAATCATTCAACAACACCATTATTGTTGTGATGTATTTGGGTGAATGGATCAGTTAAGATCTGGTCCACTGATGGCACTGGAGAAACACCTGTGCTCAGGTCTGGCTTTTTTATATGGTTGTTTGATATGTAGGATTTAAATTGCATGGATTTATTTGATTCACAAGATTTCCCCTCTCAGAGTCATACAACTAATATTCCTTTATTGCGACACTGTAAAATGCCCTGGTTGATATAAAATGCTTCACAAACCTTTTTACAGCGTTACTGAACATGCACCTGTGATACTGAGAGAGACCTGGCCTTACCATGGCATATTCTCTCATGAATGCAATGGGCATCTGAAGTCCGTTCTTTAATTTGTTATAAATTATGTATCCAAATGAAGAGTTCTATTAGTGTCAAGGTCAGTGAAGCACGAATGACAAAAAGTGAATTTATTTATTTATTTATTTATTTATTTTACCTTTGCTCAGTCCAATTTTAAAAATGTAGGGGACAAAAAAATGCAGCAGTAAATGTGAACAGGGTTTTTTGTCCATTCCAGCTTCACGGCCACTTAAATTCCTCTGTCTGGCTCTGAAATTGAAATGGAAATCAGCTTCTGTTCTGACAGTGACAAATCCTGTGAGTGTTGCCATTAGTATGCCGAGGTTTATTCTCTGTGTCGGCAGGTGAACATTTCTCATTTTCTCATCCTCTTTATGAAAGGAGGTCTTTGAAATTACCTGTCCTGTAGTAAAAAAAATTCAACTACCCTCCCAGCTTAATGTATATAATCCATGAAATTAAATCATACCTCATTATTCTAAATGCAAAGTTGAAATACTGCATAACTGATAAAACAAACAAGGGAAGCACTATGATTTGGTTCAGGAGAATTCTGAAAAATCGAATTTGTATTTCCAGTTGAATTGTCCCTTTGAATGCCATTAATGATGGATCTCAGCTTTCATACTTTTTTCAGCAAAGTGCTCTTAACCTTGAATTGAAGTTTTTAAAAGAAAAATACAGTCGTAGACTTTTATTATGTTAATGAAAAATGATGACAGACGATAACCCCTGGTTCTCACCAACACTCACTCAAGTCCAGACGTCTGTGGACAAACAATGTGACAGGTGCAAAACTGTAACCTCAGTGTCGGTAGAGCAGGAATAGAACAGTTCAGTTAAGCAGAAAGTGGCTGTCATCCCATCCAGCGGTGAGGTTGTGTCCATCCGTGGGCTTGCTGGGGCCACGGGCTCTGAGAGGTGAAGGGCCGTACTGGCCAGCTCTGAGATCAGAAGCTGCCACAGCTGGAGATGTTGGGGAAAGAAGCCATGGAGTGTTTATCCAGACCTTACAAGGACATTTGCTCTCTTTCTGTGATCTCTCTCTCTCTCTCTCTCTCTTTCATGTGCACTTGTTTCTCTCTCTTCCACACACACACACGCAGTCATGTTCTCTCCTCTCCTTTCTATCTATAGATATATACTCTCTCTCTTTCTTTCATGTGCTCTTGCCTCTCTATCTCTTTCTGTTCTCTCCTCTCATATACACATTCTCTCTCTCTTTCTCTCTCTCACATACACACACATACATTCTCTCTCTCTCTCTCTCTCTCTCTCTCTCTCACACACACACATACACACACATACATTCTCTCTCTCTCGCTCTCCCTCGCTCTCTCTCTTTCTCAGGTTGATCCATATGTCTTTAAACTGGCAGGCTCTTCATCATCAGAAGAGTCTCTGCACTCTTGATGTTCCAAATGTCTGTGTGTTTTTACATTACAGTGAAGGTGTATCTGTTTGTGTTTGATGTCTCGGAGTCCTGTTTGTAGTCTTCTGTTCATTTCTTTGGATATATCACATTTGGGGTCATTGGGGCATAGCCACTGCTAATATTTCAGTGTTTTGTTGCAGCTAATATTGTATAGATCGATATCTTTGGAATAGAGATATGTGGAATTGCTTAAATTATTTTATTAGGGTAAACAATCAGAAGGTTAAATTATATTTGTTATTTATAAATAAAGTTCTATGACCATACTAATGACTAGTGTTTCTTTTCTGTGTCTTTTAAAACATAAGACTTTAAATGCGTTCTATATGTGTTACATATGAAGAAAATGAGTACATTTCATATTCTACTTTCCAGCATGTCATTTAGTTACATACAGTGAAGACATTTGAACAACTATAGTGGGTAACAGTCTAGATTAGGGTACACATATTCACCATTAACTAGCAGCTTACATGCAAATTAGTAACATACAAGCCACTTGTTAGCCATCACAAGTCACTTATTAATACCTTATCTTATTCCGTGGACCTTATTCTACCCAAAATAGACCATTAACTAAGAATTAATCCAGTATAAACTCCTAATTACTGTTTACTTCGTTGCTTTGGTTATTATGGGGCTTATAAGGCAGTCGTATAACAGGACCAGTTATTCTCCTTCAGTAATATTTAGGAAAGATGGTCTATTCATAGAAACAAAACCCACAACTACAATTGCCAACTAGTGTCCAAATAAGTCCTAATTACATCTTTTTCATTGAGGATAACTGTTCCTGAGAATAACGAACATTGAGATCATGATTCCTATACAACAACTAGCCTACTTACTATGAATAAGCAGTAATTAGGAATTTATATCGGAGAAATTCTAGTTAATGGTTTACTATAGGTAGAATAAGCTTGTGTAGAATAATGTATTAATAAGTGACTTGTAATGACTAACAAATGCCTAGTATGTTATGAATTTGCATGGTAATAAGCTGCTAGTTAATGATGAATATGTGTGCCCTAATCTAAAGTGTTACCCTATAGTGAGATTAGTGTTTAGTACTACAATTGATTCTTGAAGGACATTCATGTCATTTAAGGTCGTGGTAAGAGCTCAATTTTTTGATGAGAATAATTTTCATTTCTGCACATAACGACACTGATGAGGAAACAATGTATTTTTTTAATCAGTTTTCTGGCCAGCTTCAGACACTAGTTACAGTAATAAAGACAACACACTCTCCGAATTCACATGGGTGGACCATTTATTTACAACACGTAAGAATGCACATGGTCTGCATGACAAGGGAGCTAGAGATGTCTGCCAAGTCGGACTTCTGAGCCGTGTCTGTGGGTTCTGTCGGTCTGCCGGTAGTTGAAATGGTCTCGTTCCATGAGAAACAGACAGGGTGAGGCCATAAATGAAGAGTAGCCTAGACAGTGTCAGAATGGCCAACAAAGAGAAGGCAAAAAAGGCTAGTGACTGCAATAAATGAACATAATGAATGAATAGAAAAATAGACTGTTACACTATCAGCTGCATACAAGTTCTCACTTGTGAAATCACTCTCACCTACCCCTACATAACTACATGGGACGTTTAACAACAGTATTTTTATTTATTTTTTTGTTTTAATGCACATTAGCCTAAAACGTCCCAATAACATCATACAAAAATAAATTTAATCCGACTGTTGCATAAGAATAACAACAAGAATCAATATGTTTCAAGTCAGTGTCTCCACGCTGTCTCTGGAAATTCATCAACAGAAGATACAGTTTAAAAAGAGGTCCGTTAATTATGAGATCATAAACTCTCTCCCTTTTTTGTAATGGCCACCAGAAAATATTTGAAAACTAATTTTTGCCTCACCAACTCTCCCAAATCTTACACACTTGGTGGTGCTTCAGTTTAGAGAGAATGACTATTCATCAGCTATATAGATGCCTGTTTTACAGTGAAAATTAAAGTATCCTTCTCCCTCTGAGAGAAACAGAGGAGAGAAGATCCTCTACCAGATGCCATCTAGGGGTAAAGTCCTTTTAAAGAATTAGGTTTCAGCCCAAGGGGGGACCAGAGACACACAATATGGTTACTGCATTCTGTTACTGTTTTGGACTGTGGTGCAAAGTAAAGAGGAAAGTGTAAGCTGGAGAAAACAAAAGTGTACTACCGAGTTAACCGTGTCCAGAGCCTTGATTGTTCTCTGTGGGAAAAAAAACTGAATTGAACTTAGTCCCACAGTTCCAAGGTCAGAAAAGTGTCAGTCGCAAAGCATCATCACTTTAAATCATAACCACACATAGGAACCACCTCACATACTACAACCTCGCAAAAACAATGCCTTAGTGCCTCTTTTTAGGGGTTTGGGGACGAGGGTGGGGGTGTGCGTTTGTGGTTTGAGGAGGGGGTGGGGGGGTTGATCAATAGTGGATACGCGCTTTCTTTGAATCTAATTTAAAATGGATTTTCTTTGTTAGCCACTCCAAATGCTCTCAGTATGGTGTAACCCAAACCAAGGAGAGAAAAGGACTGAGAGCTATTCTCAGCGCAGATCAGTAGACTGCCCTCCTCTTGATAGCCTGTCTATTTCCTCTTTGTGGCTGAACTTGGATCTTCTTTAAATGGAGGCCTTTGCATGAGCTGCTTCATGTATTAGAAAACAAAAAAAGGTAATGGTCATGCTACAATTTCTGTGGCGAATTGCACACTTCAAAATGAGAGAGAGCCACAATCCTGTGTGTCGTTATTGCACAGTGCAAGGTATCTGCAACCTATTGACACAGGATGTCTCTGCAATATAATCCATTTTAACCACTAGAGGGGGCATGTCGCTATTCACTAAAGCAAGTAATATGATGTGTTGATTTTACAATGCAGCCAGTGACCACTGCTATAGTGAACTTAAAACAATTAATTGCATTGAATTGAAAATAATAATTAGGAAAAAAACACTCAATCGATTCATTCCTCAGTATCAACACTTCATGTGAAATCCAATTCTAAACAATACTAACTCAAATAAATAAACGTCCTTTCTTGCTCACTCGTCTTCATCCAGGCAAACACATTCCACACTCCACGAGTCCAGACAGTACTACTGAAGGGGGGAAACAATGTGGTCCATCTCCAGAATGAACTCTGCTCCAGTCTTGTTTCACTGAATTGCAGATCAGAAGATATGCAGGTTGGCAGGAACTCTGTCCTTCTCACATGACGTTCAGTGCAAATCAATGTAGAGCAGCTCGGTGATTAAAAGTACAAAAATAATAATAATAATAACACAAAGCAACATTTACTACTGTAAGTAATTAAAAACATGATTTTTGTCACTCAGTGTGTGCAATACATTCTTTTAAGTTTGGTCCAGCCTCTAGTGCATATGTAGAAGAATTTACAATACGGTATGATGGTAAATTGGGCAGCACTGTTTTAAACTGGGCAGTATTGTGCTTGATTATACAAAGAGCACGTGTGTGTGTGTGTCAGTGTGTGTGTGTGTGTGCATGTGTGTCTGTGTTAGTGTGTGTGTTATGTGACGTGTGTTCACAAATGTGTGGATTGGTGCATGTATATGTCTTTGTGTGTGTGTGTGTGTGTGTGTGTGTGTGTGTGCACGCCTATGTGTGTGTGTATGTGTGTGTGTGTGTGTGGATATGTTGGTAATAAATAACATAGGAAACATTTCACACAACATCACTGCCAACAGGCAAACTGGTAATATGATTTGAGAATATAATTTTATACATACATACACACATACAGTACACTCACCCTTTAACACACACACACACTCACACACATCCAAACACACTCACATTCATATCTGCACACATACATGTAAATACATATACTATTTCATTGGCTTTTTATTTTATTACAAAAATCAATATTATTACTGTGTATACTGTTAGATTAGAATCTTTTTTTAATAGTTCAAAAGCATGCACTTTCTTTTGGTTGGCTTGGCTCTCTGATATTACACTCATCTCAGTGGTGTTTCTCTTTGTGTGTGTGTCAGTGTGTGCGTGTGTGTGTGTGTGTGTGTGTCTGTGTGTATGTGTGTGTGTGGGTGTGGGTGTATGAGTGGGTGGGTGGGTGTGTGTGTGTGTCCTTGGTCTTATTCTGTGCCGTTTACACAAAACAGCTCATTCCCGACCTCGCAGGGGCAGCTAATGAAATACTACCCCTGACTTGTGCCCACACACACACACACACACACACACACACACACACACACACAGAGAGAGAGAGAGAGAGAGAGAGAGAGAGAGAGACACGCTTGTCTTTTGCTTTATCCTCCTAGCCTTGGCATTCAGAAGCACCTGTCTCTTCTGTTGCTTTAGGCAAAGTTTGTCCATCCTTCACGTCTAGAGCCTCTGATCCACAGGTTCTGTTCTTCCAATAGGGTTAATAGTGAGTGGCTGGGGCTGGGGCTGGGGATAGGGAGGGTTAGGGTTAGGGGATGGAGATTAGTGTAATCGATTGATTATTAAGGTGTTTAATTCAGTGGTCCATTTGCGGCGTTGGGTGCAGCACGTCAATTGGTCGTCATAAAAACCACAGAGCCTTCCTCCTTTGCTGCTGCCGCCACTCCTTCCTCGTCTTTCTCCTCTAGGGACCGGACGACACAGGAAGTGACCTCAAAGAGGGCATGCTCTGTGCCGTGCTCGGCAGCGACAGCAGGGATGGTGTGGGTGAAGGGGACAGGAGGGCCCGGGGTGGGTCCGTCGGCTGAGGAGGGACTGCGGATCTCCCGCGGCGACGGCTGCGTCGTGGTCGGAAGCGGCGAACCAAGCTCGGGTTCCAAGGTTAACGTGACCTCGTCCTCCTGGTAGTGGGATTGGGGGTTGAGGGGGGGGCACAGAGAAGATTGGAACAGCAGGGGAGAGGAACAAACATCAAACATCATGGGAAAAAAACAGAGGACACTGCTAGTTGTGTAATGTGACCTTTTGAAGTTTCTGGAACGATAAAGGTTGAGTCAGAGGGTGTGTCCTCAGAAGTGACAGCGTGAATCTTCTAGCAAAATTCTCCTGAAATTGCTTTGAGTGGAAGTGAGCTATGGCTTTCAACTGTCATCCCTTAATTGTTTTAATGGCAACTGCTATAGCTGTAATCAGCATTAGGGGTCGATGTACTGCCAAATGAGTTGTCATGGAGACCTATAATTGTATGTCTGCCTTGTAGCACAGCCAATCAATAGCTCAATGTTCCTAAGCCTGGTTTCTATCCAAGCTCCCTCTCTCACCATTACTGAAACTGTGATACATAACCTATGTAGATGAGTATCTGGGGTTCTCAGGGAATAGTGGAGGCTTTCAGAGTCAATACAACATTTAGCTTCACTGCAAAGTTGCCTTATTTGACCATGGCCGGAACAACATGTTCCCGATCAAAAAATATTTGTCAGTAGATCAGAGTTAAAACGAGATTTATCTAAATTATTTGGATTGATGATCTCCTACTACAACTAGTACAAAATTAGTTAATGATTAGTTAATGACTAGTTAATGACGGATGTGAAAGTGGAAAGTGAAAACTCACTTCTTATAATCCTTAATTAATTTTATCAGGATTTTGCTGTGGTAATTCCGATGGTGGTAGCGTCGCGGTTAAGGAACCTGGATAGCATGCTAGTAGCCTGAAAAGTTGTGGGTTCGAAACCCAGCTGCCACTGTTGTGCCCTTGAGCAAGGCACTTAACATTAAGTTGCTCTAGGGAAGACTGGCCCTGAACAATTAATAGTTGACAAAATGTAAGTCGTTTTGGATAAAAGCGTAATGCATAAATGTAAATTTTAGGACAAGAATGCAGGTGGTTTTTCGTTGGAGAATTAGTGAAGAGGGTAGCACGGAAAAATAAAGTTATGAATATTAAAGCAGTAATATGGGGGAGCAAAGGCACTTTTGATGATCATGATCAGTTTTGGAACTTACCTTAGTCTCCTCCTCCTGTTGGTCTGTCATGCTTTCGCTTTCTGCGTCAAACTCCTCCCCCAGCGCCTCGGCGACACCCCCGTCCATCATATGCACGGGAGCCATCTGGCCAACAATTTCCACCTGGTGGGGTTCCACCTGAGCTGACGCCCACAGGTCAGCCAATCGCGGGTGAGTGGGCGGGCCCAGACTGTGGATGGTGCTGTTGGGCGTGGCCTGCAGGGAGTGGGGGTTACTGTGGAAACGGTGCTCCAGGGCCTGTGAGACGCAGCACAGCAATGGGGAGCAGATTTGAGCAGATTGTTAGAGTGTTGCAAAATTAATCTCAGTCATGATTAGAAGCTCCTGAGGGTAAAATTACCTCAGTAACAAATGTGGATGCTACTCCATCTGTGGTTAACAGTGCACAGTGCTGTGAGACACTAGAGTATTTCAAGGCTCCAATTTCATATGAGAAAAGTAGCAGGGTCATATTTTGTATTGCCTTACCATGTTCCAACCTTTTACCCCCCCACAGATCACAAACACATCCATCAGGTATAAGTGCATTTTAAATACCTATTCTGTCTCCAGGGCTGAAACTAAATGCCTTGCTGAGCCCTCAGCCTAGAACCCTCACAGACGAACAAAGTGGCCTAATAGATGGCCTAAAAGTGGCTAACCCTAACTGAATGGGGAACACTCAATTAAGTTCAGTTTCATTTTCACTGTTCTCAGTTCAGTTAACATTAGCTGCTGCTTCGTTATTAGGTCTATGTTGTGTGATATTTTCTCATTCTTTTTCCTACCGACAGCGGTGACTGACAGGGATATGGATTAATTCACACCGTATTTCTCCTGTGTCCTCTCCTAAGTGGTCGAGGTTTCAGGGTTTGGGGGGAGGGGCGGGGGGGGCACTGGGACTCCAGCAATATTTCGTCTGCCTCCCATTTTAAATAGCCTTTGAGTTGTGTTTTGTATTTGTTGGAAATGCACTCAAATAAAAAGACACGTCTAGACAGCTCTACAGTCTATCTAGCATCTAATGAGAGTTGTGAGAGACGTATTTTTCAAGGAGTGAATACTGCCTGTTTTCCCACTTTCTCATTGGTCTTTGGCATCGGTGCAAATTATAGTTTCACTAACACCTGTTGCTGCAGAAATAACACAAGATGTTTTAGAACTGTTCACCATTCTGCTGGCAGTGATACTTCCAAATGAATAAATGAACAGATCCTGTCTAGACAGTGAAAATAGGCAGAGCAACTGAATGGATGGAACCATCTATCCAACTATTAAAGTTTTTCATCAAGAAGAACATATTTGGGTCTATTACTTACAACTGCATTTTAACTACACATTTTTGTCAGTAAGTTGCATTTCATGTCTACATATTTAATGTGTTACAGTCCCTACAGTCCCTAACTATATATTTCCCAGCAGAGTGTATTAGCTAAGTATCTTGTTTGGTAGTTTTTATAGAGGATGTTTCACAGATTATATAGGTATTTTTACAGATCAGGTACACTCTCCCACTTGAGCAATGGATTTTCCCAAGTAGGGCAGAGGCTCATGGGAGTTGTAGTTTACCTGTTGCTGCTGGTAGTGCAGAAGCTGTTGCTGCTGGTACTGGTGTATCTGCTGCAGCTGCTGCAGGTGGTTCTGCTGCTGCAGGGTGAGCTGCTGGGACAGGAAGTGGGTGTGGTTGCCGTGGTTACCCTCATAGCCCTCACCGGAGGTGCTGCCCGCCAGGACATACGAGCCAGCAGCAGGTGAAGCCACGCCTGAGGGCTCGTTGCTGATTGGCTCCCAGGCGTCAGACGAGGAGAGGCAGTAAAGGCCCTGCGAGACGTAGGTGTGAGGCCACACTTCTGCGGTTGAGTGATGCAGGGGCTGGTCTGAGGGAGAGGAGGAGGACGGGAAGATGAGGGGAGAGGTGGAGCAGAGGATGAGGATGAAGTAGAAGATAGAGGAGGAAGATAAGAAGGAGGAAAAGCAGAAGGAGAGAAAGAGGAGTGTTGAGGACATAACAAGGGCCAGATTAACAATCAAGGACTGGGCCACGTGGGTCAGAAGACTCAGGGTCTATGGATTTAGCAGACTAGCAGATCCCTGCTGGACAATGGGATTAGATTAGCATCAGATCAATTTATGATCTGTTTGTAGTTCATATGTGTGGATGCAACAGATGCTCAAGGCAACGAGTAGTAAAAGTAGGCTACTGTACTTCTTTATGCCTAGTAAGATGACAAGACACCTCTGCTTCGTTGTTGCCTGAGAAATTGGCCAATTCATTGATACATGCTAATAGAAAATGAAATAGAATGAGCAGCATGAATTCATGATACATCTTTCATTACTTCATGGATTAAATCATGAGTGAAGCATTTGTTAATCATTACTTAATGATATGAATTGTATTATTCGATATGCTATTGGACATTGGTAATTGAATCGAATCGAATTCTCACAGATTAGAAATCTCATTGAAAGAAGTTGCTATCCCACCTACTGTCTGACAATTAAAATGTCCTATCATACATGAAAACAGTCCAGTGCAGTCAAAACAATGTCTGGAGAGCCCTCTGTCAATCTAAAAGGAAAATGCAGACGACAGATGTCAGCAGACAAAAGGAGACAAAAAAGAAAAACAAGGACAAGGACACAAAAGGGAATTGAGTTGTCGGACTGTGAAATGTGCGGTGCGTGTTTACTTAGAGGAGGAACAAAGTCAGCTAACAGTATCTTAAACATCTTAAAAGCCCTGCTTTAATGACCAAAGATTCTAGAGTGGAGCGGAGTGCTCTAGAATCTTTGCTAATGACTATGCAGGCTTTACAGACAAGTTACCAGCAGTTACTGACATCAGCTAAACCCTGCAAGATGTCCTGAATACAAAAGACGTTGATGCCTAAGACATCACTAATAATCATCAAGGCTTTGGCTGTGCATTAATTAATCAGTAATTAATCATTAATCGATCATCACTATACACATTTCTTTTAATGTTTTAAACTTTAATTTATAGGATTGTGTTATGGAGTGTTACATTTTTAACATTTTAAATGGCACAAACTCAGGAAGTTGCTCACACACTTTCCATTCAAATGAAGCTGCTAAAACACAAAGTGTGTGTATGTCCTGTCTTGTGTTGGTGGTACAGACAAAATGTGCCATTTCTTTGTGGTTGCAAATCAGCTCATTTCCTAGATGGCCTGGAAATATTGGTTATGATTTGAGGGTGTGCCGTGTTTAGCTGTAGCCCCAGGGTCCAGTTCTGTTTTTAATCCAGCCCTAGTTAGGAGGAGCGGACCAGTAGAGAAGCACAGCACTGTAGATGCTGACTGTAAGGAAGTGAGCTTTTCTCTACCATCTATAAAATTAAATCTAAAACAATCCCCACATGTTGAATTCCTTTTCCAATAATGCTGAAAAGCTTTATTTGGGCATTAGGATATAATGCAGAACAAGATGTCAATGAAGTGGAAATTCTAAAGTCAGTTCAAAAGGTGGCATACAAATGCTCAATGAGAAACAACGGGTGTAGGAATTTCACGAATATAAACGGCAATAAACCTCAGGTCATGAGGCTTCATGAGAAAGACAAATTGAAGAAGAATTGAAGAAATGTATTCCCATATATAGCCCCCCCCCCCCCCCCCCCATGAAGTAACCTCATTATGCAAAATGATGGCAAAACTATTAACCTTGGTTAATAATTGGGAAATAACAGTAAATTAGATTGGCACTGGTACCAGTAATACATTCATCAAATCCCACTATGAGCAGAATGCAACCAAATGCCTATAACCATGAGTAAAAATTCCCTGTAACACCTGTCTCAGATTTCTTTGTGTGGCGAGTGAGACAAGATATGGATTAAACATCTTGTTATCCCCTCGCTTTCTCTTTTTCTTCTCTCTCTCTCTCATTCTTTCCCATATCTCTTCTTCACACTTCACCAATTATCAGAGCCATCTCCAGCACTCCACAGTGTTTTTCCCCCGTGCCCTGCCCCTGCTCTCTGCTCCAGGTCACGGATTAAGTTTGCCCAGGCCGGGCTGCGTGCGTGCACAACACCATTATTATCTGTGCCCGCTGCTGCCACTGCCACTGCCGTGGCTGCCCACGGGCTCCGCTGCCATTTTGAGTGGCTCTGCAGCCCACCCCCTACCCCCCACCCCCCACCCCGTGTATGTGCGGCGGTAAATAAAGCCATGTCACACCTCTGAGACCTGTCAAGCGGGGGCGAGGAGACATCAGTCAGCGCCGTAAACAATATCAATCAGGCCAAGCCTAGTCGTGTGTATGTGTGGGGGGTTGAGAGTGTGGATGGGTGTGTGAGAATGGGGTGGGGAGTTGGGTGTTTTTGTGTGTATACTGTATATGCATACACATGTCAGTGTGTGTGTGTGTGTGTGAGATTGCGCGTGTGTTTGTGTGTGTGTGAATGTGTGTGTATGTGTGTGTGTGAGTGAGTGATTGTGGTCATGTAGTGCGTGTGTGTGTGTGCGTGTGTGTGTGTCAACGTCTGTGTATTTGTGCCAGCAAATCTGTATATTTAACTGTGCGCATGACATGAGCATGTGTGTGTGAGTACATGTTCTGTGTACCAACTGTTCGTCTGTGTCTATGCATTCCTGTGTGTATGTGTGTATGTGAGTGAGCATGTCAGGACCTCGACTGAAGTAGACCAAGCCGAAGATCGAGAGCACCAAAACACTGCACGATGAGCGCCAATCACTGAAGCAGGTACCTGGCTCTCGTGAGAAGAGTTTTTACATACAGCTGCTGTGATGCCCCGCGCAGCTGTTGGCTTTCAGAAGGCCCATCTGGCTCTCCTTGCAATAGAGAGAACTCACATTCACTGCCATTTTTGCTATTTGCATTTTCCATTATGCATGCTGCATACCGTAACCACTGTTTGTTTGTGTGTGTGTGTGTGTGTCGCTGTGTGTGTGTGTGTGTGTCTGTCTAAATGTGTGTGTTGTTTATGTGTTGATTAATGCAAATAGACAACAAAAAGTGCCAGTCATGGCTGGAGGCCTCTCTGGAAATACACTGTGTCTCCAAGTGTCCTAACACACACACACACAAACACACACACACACACACACACACACACACACACACACACACACACACACACACGTTTACCACACCCTCTGGGTCTTTCTCAGTCTTCTGGATGTCGTGGCACTTCAAATTGCGTACAGACTGGCTCACATCCACTCAAGTGTGTGTGGTGCCAAGCCAGCAACCATTTGTTTTCACACCCCTCGTGTCCCTAATGTTTACACACACACACACACACACACACACACACACACGCCCACATACGGGGTAGGCAAAGCAACACTCTAGTCCAATATGCTCCTCGGCAGGCCTAGGAGAGCTAGGTACTGTAGGGGCAGGTGTCAGTTATCATTGACAGCTCAACCCACACAAGGACCGAGGCCAAAAAACACAAGATGGCAGAAGACGCCACTGGGATGAAACAGACCTGTGAGCACATTGGCTGGGTCTTCACGAGTCCAAAAATTCTCCAACAGGCAAGCACACCAATTCAGAGCGGCAAGACAACTGAGACTGTGTTTGGATCCTCCACTAACCAATTTGATGGCTAATCATGATTTAAAAAGTGTTTTTTTTTCGTAAAAAATGGTTAACTAATCATAAAGACTCCTCTATGCTATTCTTATGGTAGATTCTGCCAGTACCACAAACAAGCTGGTGCAACTTGCATGTACAGATTTTTTATTTTCTTTCTCTTTTTCAATTTGACCTTTCGTCTAAGATATCCAATACTGTTGCTGCTGTTTAACAACCAACTGTTGCAGAATCCTTTGTAAAGCCAATGACCTATGCCCCCACTTCAAAACAAGCCCCATATTTCAATAAAGCAGTGACCTAATTTATCAAGCAGTGTTGTAAAATTAATTAAATAATGCACAATAAACATGTGCACTGGGAAATTGTGATTATTCCTTGGATTCTAATTACACTCTAAGAATCTAGAATCATTGCGTCCCTATAAGTGAAACTGTTCTACTCAGTGTAGTATCATGCCTCTGTCACTACACCCTATCACTAGTCAAAGTCAAAGTCAAAGTCAGCTTTATTGTCAATTTCTCCACATGTACCAGACATACAGAGAAATCGAAAGTATGTTTCTCGCTATGCCACGGTGAAGACAAACACTTACAAAACAAAACAAAACGCCGCACGCTCAGGACAGAGAGGAGTCACTGCGTCTACACATGCCGCCTGTAGTGCCATCACTAGTGATAGATGGGACAGATGTGCTGTATATCTTAGCACTGCCTATAGCATAGCATTTTCTGTACTGATTAACAGTGGTGGGATAACGTACATAGGATTACTTACATTGCTGGGACAAAAATGATCAGCCAAAGTGTTGATGTTTCAAAGATAATGGGTTCGCATCCAGGAAAAAAAACATATTGAGGAACTGTATACTTCATCAGAAGTAATTTTAGGTCGGTAGGCATGTATGTATGTGTGTATGTAAAGTAGGTAGGTGGCTAGATAGATAGACAGACAGATAGATAGATAGACAGACAGATAGATAGATAGATAGATAGATAGATAGATAGATAGATAGATAGATAGATAGATAGATAGATAGATAGATAGATAGATAGATACATACATACATACATACACACATACGTAGATAGATTGATTGATTGACTGATAGATACTTTATGCCTCAAAGGAATTAAAGTGAAGTAGCATAAAAAATTTTAAATCTACTGTGAGTCATTTTGCAGAGCTGGCAGAGAGACTACTGGTAAGGTGTGTTTACCACGACTGGTAATGCTGTCCTGGTTGACCTCGCTCAGGTGGGCCACACTGCCCTGATTAGATCCCGCACACAGGCTCTCTCCCTCCATGGAGTTCCAGGCTAGAAGCGTGGCCTCGGAGATGGCAAACTGCTGCATCACTCCTGGGCAAGGAGAGGAGCAGAAGAAGCAGAGATTTAGGAGAGATGGTTTATCACTGTGACAGAGAGCTGTGTAAAAAAAGAGACTAGAAAGACACTAAAGAAGAGAGCTGAAGAAATAGGCTGAATCCTAAAGTCTGCTTTAAGGCCCAAGACTTGAACATCTGAACTATTAACATTCATTGGCATGAATCAACTTCATGATTATTAAGTCATGGATGGGGTTGAGGCCAAGGGGTTAGGGGAAAATATTGCGATTCATCCATACTTCTGTTGCTTAGCATTAGCAAAGTTAGCTAACAGAGTTTTTTTTTCTCCCTCGTATTTTCTAAATCATTCATCATATTGACTCTGACTCACCAGCAGCAAAACGTGCTTCCTTCTCCCCATCGCTGAGGTCACTGTAAGCATCGTTCTCTAACCGTCTCTCCCTCTCTCGGGTCAAGTTGGTCTGGCCCACTCCCCCCTGTGGCCCAGCGGATGGTTTGCCCCAACTCTGCCATTCGATCATGTGAGCGACACGCCCCTGAGCCATGGCCGTGGGCTTGGTGACTTTGTCCTTCATGGAGCGGGTCACACCTGAGGAAGAGGAGAGGAAGACAAGGAAGGTTTAAAGGAGGGCGTGAGTTTAAAGACCGCTTGGAAGACAAAGTGTTTCTTAGGAAGGGAGATGATGAGGAGAGGCCTGGCAGTTTCCTGCCAGGGCTTCGTCTGTTTATTTTTCTTTTTTTTTTTCATTTTTTCTTTTTGTCGCACTCTTGTGACTCAGACGTGACAGAAGTGCCTCCGATGCAGGGTGAGAAAATGAAAGTGGATGGCGCCAATGGAAACTGCCTGAATCTGTCAAGCCTTGTTGACTTGACGAATCCCCTGCACCTTTGCGTGACAGGCAATGAGGGAGAACCGACAGGAGGAGGCTACATCGTCATTTAGACGCATTAGTCATGAAATTAATTTTTAACACATGATTCATTATACAACACATAAATGAATAATTGGGGATTGGGTTAGCAAATATCAAAAGCACCAGTGTTGTAGGGAGAAAAAAAAACAAAAAACGATCTCATTAAAATGCAAATGTGTGGTCAGAACAGGAGATGTATTAGTGCAAACCCGTCAAAGAGACAATCCAACGCAAAGGCCGCAAGCAGAACAAATTGGCCTCTTAGATAGCGTTTCTGTTGTTGTTGTCCTCCATTAGTTGCTTCCTTGTCACTGAAGACAATACATGTTTTATGTTTTAAAAAACAGCCCTATCTTGTTTTTTGGAAAGACTCATTGATGTGATGCTGGGGGGTATAACTTTCACTACTCTTAAAATTGCTGTTGCATACAAAAGAGAAAAAAACCCTAGGGAGAATACATCTTTGTCCAAAGTTAGTTCTGGAGGTAAGAGTGAACAAAGGTGTTTTTGCATCAAGTAATGCATACACAGATGTACATGTCACACAAGATACATTCACTTTCACCACAGCAAAACACAACACTTCACACCACACACACACACACACGCACACACCACTAGGACTACACTGAACTCAACTGAACTCAACTTAAAAAAACCACAGCACGTCACTAACACTGAACTCCACAACCAACAGAACACCTCGCTTCTCAGCAGACAGATAGCCCGCAGTGACGCTTCAGTGTGCCAGTAAAGCACTTACGTCTGGAGGGCTGCTGTGATTGGTTTTGCTTTTGATCAGTTTCGGAGTGGTGGTGGTGGTGGTGGTGGTGGGGAGGGGGCGCTGAGTGGGACGTTGGATCTGATCGGATTTCAGCATCAATGGATCTCATCATCAATGGCCACAGAGGGCAGCCATTGACGTGCACTTGTAATGAAGGCAAAGGACAGGGGACAGGGGGTGAGAAGCAGCGGGGTGGGAGGATTGGGGGGGGGTACCCACAGGGGCAGCCATGTTGACTCCATACGCCTACCCCTCCTCTCTGGAGCCAACATGGGGCGATTACCAGCTACCGGGACAGACACACACCTGACACACCTGTCAGAGAGGACTTAGCCAGTGCCCCGATCCCATAGGGGTTGGATTTCCGCTTCAGTCGAGGCAGGATGGAGGTGGTGTCCTCCATTGAGAGCTGCGAGGGAGAGAAAGAGAGAGGGAGGGAGAGGGAGAGAGAGAGAGAGGGAAGAGGCACCCCAAAAAAGACACAGGAAGAACCAAGGATGAAAAGAATAACAGAAAAACAAAGAAACAGAAAAAAAGAACAAATAATGGCGGAAAATTTAAAATATGAAGAAATGTGTAGGGAAAAACATAAAAGAATATGTGTTGAAGGAGGGGTCAAAGAGGACAGGGAAATATGGAGGAAAGATTGCATATTTCAAAAGTACAGAAGATCAGAGGTACACAACAGAGAGCGAAGGGGAGCAAGAGAAAGAGAGGGGGAAAACAGATGCTGTTAATCTCATAGTACATTTCAATTATCACTCACATTTAACACTTCACCAGGACACCTGGCACTGTCCACTTTTTCACCCAATGCACTCAATAATGACTTCGGTATTACTGTAATATAGGCCTATGGTATACTGTATTTTACAGTCACCCTAACACATACATTTTCCCCTTATGCTATGCTTTATTCATCTTTAGGAAGTTCTTTATTGAAATGCTCACTGGGTATTATGGTGCCAGAATGAAGACTCTACAGCTATAGTGTTGGGAAAATATGACCAAGAAACTTGAGGTAATTCTCTGCAGAGATAAGAGTCTCTTTAGCTGAACCATGAAATGTCACGTCTCTGTTCAAATGCTCTGAAATGAAGGGTGAAGGTAAGAATTCATGGGTAACGATGCCAAACAAGTGCTTAGCTGAACTGAAATCGTCCAAGTCCCTACAGCAGGAGGACAATTTAACGTACTCTTCGCTCTTACATTTGATTAATGTCTGTCTACTCCCGCCATCAAATATGTCCCGCTGAGCAGCCCAGGATGGGTGGGCTTGCACTGAATCAGCACTATTCCCCTCCTGAGTCATGATCTCTCTTTCGTTCCACACTGATAAACCCTCCCAGACAAAGGTAACCTTACATAGTCGAACTTCCCTTACATACAGACATACAAGTAGCCTTTTTCCCCTACTATCTTGCTATCCTTTCTGTTTCTTAATTTTATTGATTGATATGCTTAGCTTTATTATACAAATTAATTACATTTTTTATATTATGTTCTAGTCTATTGGTCTGAGAGTTTCTTATTATTATTATTTGAGCTATGTAAATAAACAGACATTGTCACTGTCGGATAGAGCAGGTCTGGACTTTGTGAAACAAAGAAACAAACAATGTGAAATGAGGCCTAAATGGGTGGGCACATTTGGATTTAGTGTTGAGAGAATATGAGATTATGACAATTGGAATTCCTAATCCAATTCAAATGCCAATTCAGATGAGGAACTGAGGGGCACAGATGACCGTGGCATTAGCCTTAGGTTTCACTGGCACATAAGCCATGATTTCAAAAACTTGGCTGCCCACTATGAACTCTTATCTCAGGGTTCTCCACTCTAATAGGTGTCATATTTGAAAGGCTGCTGGTACCTACAGGGAGTGATGCAATGTAAAAGAGACTCACATTGATTCCTTCCCATGAGAACTCAGCACGTCCTTGCTATAGGGGAGAGCAGAGGAGAAAAAAGAGAGTGGAGAAAACATGAGAGGAAGGAAACAAGGGATGCTCAGAACCACAATAAGTAGTTCTAAAGGTCCCATATGGATATATGGGTTCAAACGTCCTAAAATGACCCTCGAAATGTCCACAGAATGCAAACAAAGAAACAGCTGTTTTGATTTTATGTCAAAAATGCCTAAACTACTTATTGTCCAGAAATTCACTGAAATTAGCATGAAGACTACATAATTAGTGTTGGGCTGGTTCTGGTATAGTACTACGTTCTGTGTGGCCACCAATGCAATTCAATGACTGCAAAAGATGTTTTTAAGACAGCTTGAAGCTGACAGAATCCCACATAGCTCCTTTCACTGGTAGACAGAGAGTGGCGGAGGAGAGGTAGAGAAAGAGAACGGTGGAGGAAATGTAGGGACAGAGATAGATAGCAACGCTCCTATTTTTTCTGCACTTCTCTCACCTGTTTTATCATTTCTCCCTGAAATTTCCTGTAACTTACAACGCCAAAACTTTTGTACTAAAAATCTATATGTTTGCCCACAATCCAGCACCGTCCCCGCCCCCCCCCCCCCCCCCCCCCCCCGGATAAAATGTGCTGCTGGAACAGAAAGACTTTGACATGTACACCTGACCACTTGGGACTGGACCAGTTGCCCAAACAGGAAGTTAAAATAGGAAACAGGTTTAAATGGAAAAGGTGAAGAGAAGGAGAGAAGGTAGAAGGCACCAAGGACAAACTGGCAACCAGGACAGACAGACAGGATTCAGATCCTCAAGGATCACACCAAAAAGCACAAGTCAAAGTACAGATCTCTGCTACGTTCACTAGGTTACATTATATTTACATAAACGCATTTAGCAGACACTTTTATCCAAAGCGACTTACGTTTGTCAACTGTCAATTAATTCAGGGCTTGTCTCCCCTAGAACTTAGGGTTAAGTGCCTTGCTCTGAGCAAGGTGAGCAAGTTGCTCAAGGGCACATCGGTGGAAGCCAGGATTCAAACCCACAATTTTTAGGCTAGTCAGGTTCCTTAACCACTATACTACCACCTTCCAAAGAGTGAACATCTATTATTATAAATTATTAATAAGCGAACATCACGGCTATGGTAAAAGAACCTAATTGTGTCCAAGAAAATAAATATTTATTGTGCTATTAGGATTATCTTAAGATATAATGCAATTGCAATTAATAATGCATTTAAAGTAACACAATGTTGCCATTTCCGTATTTGTCAGAAAAGCCAGACTCCCACCCATGACACCACTGAATAGTGCAATACCATGCACAACGGCAGAGACTCTATTCTTTATATTGTAAGCTAGTGTAGCATTAAAATGAGTTTAAAACTTAAAATTTAGGGTTAAAGACAACTATATTGTAATGTCCAATCTTTAGACAGTGACACACAAACTTTCAAACGTAAAAGGATCCCTGACTACTAAGACATGTTGGCCTTATAAGACAGACGTTGGTATGAGCTATACACACAAAATGCTTTTTTATTAAAACTTTGAGAATGTCCCTTCATTTGCAGAGCTTGTAAGTTGCCATTGTGTTTATGTCTCAATGCTGTCTGGGTAAAAAGTGACATCACCTGGTTGAATTTGATGGTGTAACCAGGTGATGTCACTTTTTACAACAATTGCAGTAGATGAATGAAAGGATTTTCTAAACTTTTAATAAAGCCAAAACCATTTTGAGTGTTTTTAAATCAAGTTTATGTAGTTGATGGCAACGTCAGTCTTATAAGACCAACATGTCTATAGCCAGAGATCCCTTTAATACATTTCCCCTCTAATGCAGAGATCTAGAAATAGTATGTTCTGATACAGGGAGTCCCCATCTTAATCCCTCAGGGATCTGTTGAAGGAAACCAGGACATGATGCTGTTTGTGTCTAAGCATCTTATCAGTACATTATGCTTTGCACATCAATACAAAGCAGTGCCTTTAAGAAGGCAACAGTCATCATTTTCTTATTCTCTCACTGCCATGTTACAGATGCCCTTTAGTGTTTTATACTGTATCAAATCCTTTTTGCAAGACTAATCAGCCATTGTGAGGACCCAACAGTAGTGCATGTAGCTCCTTATTTATGAAAGACATGCCAAGTACAAGGGTATATAAATCCATTCTCTCTCTCTGTGAATTACAAGCTTGTTGACACAACACACTCACACTCTCACACACACACACACACACTCACAGAGAGAGAGAGAGAGAGAGAGAGAGAGAGAGAAACAGCAGCTCAATTTGCTCAACACCTGCTTTAATGGAGGGCGGCTGTATGCTTTTTCTGGGGGTAGTAAACAGCCTCGTCTGTGCACCAGAATGACACACTGCACCGTACAGTCTGCGCCTGATCAATAGCAGAGGTCACCCGAAGGTCATCAAGCATCCTCTGTCGCAGCCAGGAAGCACGACTCTGATTATTATCTCTGCGGCAGCACCTGCTTAATGAGCCTTTCCTTTGCTTTCTAGGAATATTACCAGACATGCTAGCCATCCACTACAGCTCTCTTGGGCAATGCCTGTTTACAAATAGCAAGATAGTTTTTTCCAAACAATGTGAAATAATACAATACGCCACATGTCAACAGAAGGACATTTTCCCTCGTAATTGCATTGTTCGGGTTTTGGTTAATAAGGTCTGGATGATGTGTGAGGTTTCCCTCTCTTCTTGTTCTTCCTCAAGTCACTCCCGAGCTGCTGGGATTCAATGTCAAAGAGATGTGGATGAAGTCTAACATGGTCGTTGAATTCAGCGACAAATTGCATATGACAGCCATCACTCATTAAGTTGCATTGAAAGATAAGCTGTCAACAAAAATTGCAAACTTGACAGAGCAATGTTCTTTGTTTAATGTCAACTTCCATTCAATCGATTCATGCTTGCGGGAGTTATGTAAATTACATACAATGCAACAAGCTATCTTTAGGTACAAAACAAATTGCAATTCAGGCATCTCTCACTCAGATACCCTGGATACAAAATAATAAACAAAACAAATGACGTGTTCTTTATAAATCATTACAACTCAGCCATATTGGAAAATTTGCATTTGTAAAAGAGCCCTGATGAAACTCAAAAATAGCTGGAGAGCCTCAAGAAAAACCAAACTCCACCTTGACATTGTGTCTCTCAAATGGATGCCTTATATTCTGATGTGCTTAGAATTTTATGACAGTCTGATTTAGAACTATGGTGTAACACTGTCACTTGGGTGCCTCAGTACTTTCTATATCAGCAGGCACAACTTAGAGATTTATCAGGGTCAAATTTTATTACAGTGCCACAAGAAACCATGACGTCACCGGCACTGTCCTTGTGTCTACCCTTGCAACAGGCCTCTGGCAACGATTTTTTGGAAACTTTTAGCTCAATTTGCTTCCAGCACCGACCACTGCCCATAGAGTCTCCCTGCTCTGTCTGTCCCTCGTTTCCAGAAAGCAGTCGAGTGCTAAACAGCAGTCCCACGAGGCCTCAAGTAGCTTAGACAGCTTCACAGCGCTGTGGGGCTGGGAGACTGCACTGTCCTGGCCAAACTCATCCATAACTGCCACACAGATGAACACAGATAAATTCTACTGGCGTCTCAGCTCAGAGGGGATGGCGGGAGAAGAAATGGATTCCTAGGATGCAGGAAGGAGTCAGATGGATGTCACATGGTGGTGTGAGCGTGTATGAGTGTGTATGTGTGTGTGAGGGAGTGAGGAGGGTGTGTTTGTGTGAAGAGACTGGCTGTCACACTGTTGGGTAATGGTCGGACTCTGGGGGGCTGGCATCGGGAATGGCCTTGGGTGAGAAATTCAATACTGTTGAGACGAACACAGGCATTGTATCATCGGGCTCTTGGTTGAAAAGCTACACTTACAATACAAATCGGCCACAGTCCCTGGCTGTAGTGACTACACTCACACACACTCAAACACACACACACAATGTGTGTTGAAGAAGGGACAGTGTGAAAACAGGCTCGTTCCTGTCAGCCATCTTACACTATGGGAGTGTGGGGAACTGGCAGAACATGCGACCATTTAAGGCATTGTATGATTTTATCAGTCAAATATGCTAAGTATCATATGATGAGTTTACACATACGCTAGGCAGGCATGAGTGTCTTCATATTTACCTACCTATGCTTTGCTTGCCCGGCTGTTTGATTTTGCAAAGATTTATATGTAACTGGTGGCATGCCAAGGTAAGATTATAAGCAAAAGTAAATACAGATAAGACAATACAAATTGGCCACAAGCCCTGGCTGTAGTGAATACACACACACACACACACACACACACACACACACACATAGTCAAGCACACACTCACAATGGTGCAAGGCGACATGTGGTAGATGTCAACGCTAAACTGCCAATGCCTTAGTGTGAAATGATGTCATTAGAATGTGCGCAGGATTAAGCGGCGCTCTCACTGTAAACGAATGCGGTCTTGCTAAAGGCGTCATGCCACTGATGGCTCATATATCTCCTCAACCCACACACTCTCCATAGTGATTAGTCTAGCATTTTCCCCAGTCTACAGACTATCAGTGATCACACAGTTGGTGTGTCGTTTGTCGGTTGGTGTGTAGTTTGTATGATGCTGTGTGAGAACCATATGATAATCTTCTTCACCTCTGAAGTTATTATTAAAATTTTTGTGTGTATGTATGTATGTACTGTATGTATGTGTGTGGTGCGTGTGTGTGTGTATATGGTGTTATGTACGGACAACACAATATACACACACCTGTTAGGCTCTGAATATGTGAGGTCCAAATTGTCAGTCCTCACTTTGTACATGATAAAGCTTGTATGAACATATGCATGTGTGTATGTATGTATGGTGTGTGTGTGTGTGTGTGTGTTTCATATGTGTATGAGGTTATGTGGGGACCAAATGATACACACACCAGATCAAGCCCTATATTGGTGAGGTCTGAAATATCACATATCACATAAGTGTGCATGTATGTATGTATGTGTGTGTGTGTATGTATGTATGTGTGTGTGTAAGTATGTAAGTATGCATGTATGTATGTGTGTGTAAGTATGTATGTAAGTATATATGTATGTATATATGCATGTATGTATGTATGTGTGTGTGTGTATGTCGGAGTGCATGTTCCTGTGCCTGCTATTCATGGAGCCTACCTGCTCTCCATCCTTCCGTACGGGAACTGCGTCCGCCGCTGCAGAGGGATGAGAAAGAGCGGGAAAGTTGGTGGGGTGGGGGGGGTGAGAGAGAAGAGAAGAGAAGGTGAACGACAGGCTTATATAACCTCTGCGTACTAATGCCAGTGGAGTACAGCTGGCAGCACACCCGTACATTTCTGCTGACATTCACACAAAAGGACTATAATTAGAATAATTACCCACACCAACTGTTAGTGCTCTACAAGGAGCTGTTTCTGACACCTGCGTGAGAAACACACTGAAAGGGAGTCAAAACGGCAAAACAAGTAACTTCCTCATAGCAGGCGCTCCATCCATCACTTAAAGGTAGCTAAATCCCACCTTAATTGATAAGCAATTATTGGCTGGCGCCAAAGACACAATGCACTTATACACGTAAAACCACTGGGGATTATTATATCAAAAGGCTTCACTTACTGCAGCCTCCCTGGGTAGGTCACAATTTACACTGATATGCTGTCATGAATTTCTTCCCTGGTTACATGGCACCAATGAATTAGATTCATCTTCATAAGACATCTATAACACCGAGAGCCGGGAAACATGCATTTGAAGCCATATTGCAGCAATCTCTGTAATTATATCGTATCATAAGCCTAATAAGTAAAGTGTTAAATATTCACCTCCTGTGGTAAGACGACCTGCTGTTGCGTGTATACCTTGATACCACACACCTGCTGTTGTATTTACATCTGCCCTATTTTCCTTTGCAGTCTACAGTCTACAGTTCAAGGCTACTCTCATGGCAGATAGGCCATGCATTTCAGTCAATTCTTCTTGACTTCTTCCTGTTACCAGAGAAATACGATTTCATTGCATAGCATGCTTGCTTGCAGGTGCAGGGCTACATACCTGCAAGTTTATTCTTAACGGACCAGGACTTTTAACTGGACAATTTCATTAGCATTTGTTCTCTGAAATTGAATGCCTTATTATTTGTGTAAACTTACTGTCTAATTGACAATAATAAGACAATAATTCATTGAATGAATTGAGACTTAGGCATATACCAACATATCATGCTATTTTTTTCTAACGATCTCTCAAAAAGGCGCAAAATGTTTTTTTGAAAATGATGAGTGGTGCCATAAATCATATACTAGGCATGTGTTCACCGTGTCATATTAGTGGAGTCTGTACAGCATTACTGACACATACTAATGCCTATGGCATCCGACATGGGGAGAGAACTGGGTAACGTAATGTCTTCTCTGCCCTGAATCTCTGCAGGGAGATTTTAATCAGTGGAAAGCTTAATTGCATGACTCGCTCTCGGTAAATACAGGCGGGTGACCAAGGCCCCAAGGCCACTGGCACACCCTAGAGAGCAAGGAAACAGAGGAACCCTGGAGAGAGGAAAGAGAGACTGAGAGCACAGGGATAGGAAGAGAAGGGGGGATAGAGTGAAAGAGGGTGGAAGAGAGACTAAGAGTGCTGAGATAGAGAGGAGAGATAGAGAGAATAACAAGGAGAGGGAGAGAGAGAGGGTGAAGAGAAACGAAGAGTGTGGGCATAGAGAGAAGGAGGGAAAGAGAGAGGAAGAGAGAGAGGGAGTGAGGAAGGGAGAGAGAGAGAGTATGGGGATAGAGAAGAGAGATAGAGAGAATAACAGAGAGAGAGGGAGAAGAAGCAGAGAGTGTGAGGATATAGAGAAGGAGGGATAGAAAGAGGAAGAGAGAGAGCAAGACAGAGAGGAAGACAGACAGAGAGCATGGGGACAGAGAGGAGAGATAGAGAGAATAACAAACAGAGAGAAGGGGGGGGGCAAGAGTGTGGGGATAGAAAGAAGGAGGGATAGAGAGAAGAAGAGACAGAGGGAGAGAGAGAGAGAGAAAGAGAGAGCAGTACAAACAGCATGTGGTAATCCTTGGACTCAGCCACCAGCAGCTAGCACAGAAGGAAGCAGAGTAACTACAGACTCATGCTACACTAATGAGTTGGACATCCAAATGGGCTCTCAACATCACTGGCATTGTGCAATGCTTTTTGTCTCCACACGTGGTGAGAGTGAGAGGGAGAGTAGACATACCAAACAGCACCAGCAGGCTAGCACACTGACAATGAGCCTCAGCAGAGCCGCTCTTGACGGGACCCAGAACCAAGATGGCCTGAATTCCTTCCCGAGACTCAGAATATGTGCACAGCAACATGCCTTTGCCAATGTGCCCGCAAGATCCCAGTGATCAGCCCTACTACTCTTCAATGCTCCAGGCTTGGCAGGGAACAAAGCTACACATGCACACACACACACACACACACACAAGCACACACACTGTGACATATCCACAAACACACACATACAGACATACACGTCCCAGATAATACTAAACATCTTCTTTCCCTCCAAAGTACACCAAACACACACACACACACACACACACACCTTCCTGGCAATCATGCAAACAAGTGCATCCCACTCCGTGTGCTAAATCAGTCGCACAGGCCTTGCTCCCTGGGACGAGGCACTTGGCTGCACGTACACACACAGTGAGGTGCAAGGAGACCTGAGAGCACCGCTACATCACTTCCACCGCAAATCCCGCTGGGCTTTCACTCACAAGGGGTTTAGACATCGGCTAATGGGCTAGCAACCTGCTGGTCCGACAGGAGGAAGAGACACAGAGGATGGGGGAGAGTAACGGGGGCGGGGGGGTCAGCAAGAGGCTATAGATAGAGACAGGTGTGTGTGTGTGTAGGAAGGTTTGTGTGTGTGTGTGAAGTGGAAATGGTGTGACAATGCAGAGATACAGCTGGAACACAATTAAACACCATGATGGTGAGTGAGTGTGTGTGTGTGTGTGTGTGTGTGTGTGTGTGTGTGTGTGTGTGTGCGTGAGTGTGTGTGTGTGTATGTGTGTGTGTGTGTATGTGTGTGTTTGTGTGTGTGTGTGTGTGTGTGTGTGTGTGTGTGTGTGTGTGTGAAGTGGAAATGCTGTGACAATGCAGAAGTACAGCTGAAACACAGTTAAGCACCCTGGTGGTGGTTAGGAGAAATGGGTTAGGGTGGAGTTTGCTGGTTTGTGTGTGTGTGTGTGTGTGTGTGTGTGTTTGTGTACTGGAGTGGGTGGGCGCCAGCAGTGGTGCAGCAGTGTGGAGAATCGGGCCTGACGGGTCTCAGAGGCTGGTGACGCATCAGCTTTGGCTGAGGGGCCCGGTGTGTCGTCCTCGCTGAAGTGAGGGAAGCTGTGACATGTGGTCACACAGCAGAGTGAAAAGGAGTGTGTGTGTATGTGTGTGTGTGTGTGTGGTGGGGGGATGGCTGGAGTGGTGGTGTAGAGAAGAGGAGCTGACTCACCTCTCATTCTAAGCCAACACCCTACAGATAGAGAGAACACAGGAGAGAGAGTGAGAGAGAGGGAGAGATGGTATGCATAGGGAGAGAGTGAGAGAAAGAGCTCACAGAAGAGAGGAAGAGATATGGAGTGCAGTGTGGAAGAGAGAGAGAGACAGCATACTGAGAGAGGGAGAGAGAGAGTGCAGTGTGGAAGAGAGAGAGAGACAGCATACTGAGAGAGAGCGGGAGAGAGAGAGTGTGCATGCAGAAAGACAGATAGAGAGAGATGGTATGCAGTGGGAGAGCAAGAGATAAAGAGAGAGAATGAGTAAAGGAAGGAGGGATGGGATGTATGAGGTAGATATGAAAAAAGAGAGAGACAAAGACAAAGATGGTGAAAGGAGAGATGGAGTAAAAAGAAAATGAGTGAAAGAGAGGGTGTGGTGAGAGCTGAAATGAGAGAAAGGAAGGAGGAGAAAGAGAAAATAAACACAGAGATGAAGGGAACACAAGAAAAGATAGAGGGGGAGGTGGCCAATATGATACTGTGAGAGAAAGAGAGGGAAAGAAGGGGGGTGCAGAAAGAGGAGTAAGGGGATGTCAGTGGCAGATAGGGGGAAAGACAGAAACGGAAAGGATGAAGAGAGAAAGAGAGAAGGAGGAGAGAAAGAACAATGACTGTCTGACACACCAGCAGTCAGACAAGGGAGCAAGTGAAGAGGGAAATGACAGAAAGAGAGAGAGGGAGGGAGACAGAGGACAAGAGAGAGAGAATGAGAGAGAGGGGGAGAGAGGGAGTATTACACAGCGAGACAGAGGCGGGGTGACAGGGAGAGCCTAAGACAGACAGACAGACAACAAAGAAGCGGAACGGAGACAGTGAGGGAGAGAGACAGAGAGAGAGAGAGAGAGAGAGGGATGGTAAATGACAGTCTCTAGGGTCAAAAAGACAGACAGAGAGAGAGGGATGAAAAAGCAAAAATAGAGAAAGGGATGATTAGCATGAAGCAGGAGGGATAGCAGGTGCTGAAGAGAGTCTATTTGGAAGAGAGGAGAAAAGAAACAGAAGAGGAGAAGAGAGGGGAGAGGAGAGGAGAGGAAAGAAGAAGCAAGGAGAGGAGAGGAGAGGGAGAGAGAGCAGTAAAATAAAGGCGAGGAGAGACAGAGGCAAACAGACGGATCCCCCCGAGGCCAGGCTGAGTAAGGTAAACAGGAAAATGATCTTTTCTTTCTTTCTCTCTCTCTCTCCCTCTCCCTCTCCTTCTCTCTCCCAGCTCTCTTTCAAAAAACGGAAAGAAAATTCTGCCTCTGAGTCCAAATTCCAAAATTTCTGTAGTCACTGAAAATTGACTGGGTTATAGTCTTCGGGGAAATCATTTGTGAGTGCAGCTGTGTACCATGGGGAGGCCGCCAGCAAGGATGAAATGTGCTCAAAGGTCCATTATCACACACTCTCTCTTTCTCTCTCCCTCTCTCTCTCGCTCAGTGTTCCCTCCTCTAAAAGGGGGCAAATGGTGGGAATGACACCAGCTAAATGATCTCTTACTCGCCCTAGATGATGCTTAGGCTTTTCAGTTCGGAGTCCCCACAGGATGCTGCAGAAGAAGTAATTTAGCGGTAGCCTCTTTCTTTAAAACACACCATTAAATCAATCACCTTGACGCTCATAATAAATCTCTCTATCGTGTTCATCTGGACACCGAGGGTGGAATCTGTTCTGTCTGTTTTATGTCTACAGACTGTTTCTGGTGTATCGTCTAACTAGGTTCCTCTTCCTCTGCTTTTAAAATGGAAAAAATCTTTAGACTGAGATGGGTGGGGAAATCATAGACATCATGTTTATTCTTTGTCTTCCTGTTCTAATCTCTCTCTCTCTCTCTCTCTCTCTCTCTCATTTCTCATTCCCTTATGCCCCTTCATACTACCCCCTCGTTTGGCAGGTCAATCTCTGAATGGATGCATGCCTGTCAGTCAGTGTATCGACCAGTCACCTTGGGCCCTGTCACTCACTCACGAGGCGTCAGCCAACTGAGACATGATGTGTGACTGGGTATTTCTGTGAATTTGTGTGTGTTTGTGGGGTGGAGGGGAGAGGAGCTGTGTGTGTGTGTGTGTGTGTGCGTGCGCTTGCGCACATGTGTGAGTGGGTGGATGTGTGTGAGCTTGTTGCACATACAGTACAAGAGTGGCGTGTGTGTGTGCATGTGTGTGTGTCTGTTTGCATACATATGGGTGTGTGCACATGTTTTACTTTTAAGCTTGTGTGTGTGTGTGTGTGTGTGTGTGTGTGTGTGTATTACTATTGTTATTACACAAACAGCATTCTGTACGACAGAGAATATCCACTCGTCTGTCCCTCAGCACATTTAATGAGATCGATAGCAGGGGGAGTAATGCAAACCCTCGGCTGCAAGCACTGAGCACACACACACACACACACACACACACACACACACACACACACACGCAGCCTCTGACGCCCCAACATTGAAACAAACAAGCCCCGGCGTGACAGCCAGAACAAACACACACATACAGCGTCAGCCAAGAGCAAGGCCAGCTAGACAGAGCACACAAAACACACTCTGACACTAACACACGCACACACACTCACACACACACGCTCTGACACTAACACACACACACACACACACACGCAAACATGCTCTGACACGAACACACATACACACACACACATGCTCTGACACTAACACACACACATACTCTGACACACAAACACACACACACACGCTCAAAGAGACAGAGAGACACATACATACATTCACACAGACACACAAACACATTTAGGCATGGAGGCAGACAGTCATATGTCCTTATATACACACATGCATACACACATGCACACACACACACACACACACACACTCAAACACCCATATCACACACATAAAAACTGCCTTAAACAAACCCATGTATGCTCTAAAACAAGCACAAACAGACTCACATGCGCACACACACAGGGCAATGTGAGTCTACCCTTTCTAGAGAAAGCCTGTGCTGATGTTCTCATTAGCACACACTCCCAATGGAGCATCCACACAAATGCACAAATCATCTTTTGTTTTCATAAACACACTGTGGAAGGTCAGCTGACTTGAATCAAATCATGACTCATGTAGAGCACTCTGTCAATTATTTCCAGTACCGAGGACCATGCAATGGAGAGCTGCTGTACCATGGCAGTTACACAATGATGTCAGGGGTATACAGTAGACTGACAAATAAATAGCTTTAACAAATAAAGCTCTCTTGTAACGGAGAGAAACAAATAAAGCTTTCAATTGCAACTGTTTAGACTAAAGCATTTGACTTCACTGAATATGAAACATTTATATATTTGTGTCACTCATGTGTTGCATTAGATAACATCTTCATTAAGAGATGACATTTATAAGGGTAAACTAAAGGGATACGTTTATCTTAAGAAGTTCCTGTTGTTTCAAATCGTTTGCCATCATTTACAGGCAGAGTGAAAGGTCACACAGACACACAGAGATTATATTTATAGGCATATATATTAAGCATTTTCATATATCAGTATATTTGCACATTCAAGTACATTAAAGTGATGTGTATATTTTTGTTTCCATGTACTTGCATATATTTCTATTCTTCCGAGCAAGTCAATGAAAGGGCTGTATTTACCGCTGGAGGCTCAAGAGGATACTTGTAAATGTTTACCGTTATTTATACAGGCAGTCTGAGAGGTCACAGTGGAGTAATCTACATCTAATCAATGCTGAGTGAGGCATCTGAATGGGCATCCAGGAGCTGAAGATGTCCAAAGATGTGAGTGATGTCCTGGACACAATTGAATTTGGAGAAGAACTCCCATCCTGCTCCCAATATAACCCGTCTCTAATTGCCATGACCCTATCTAAGAGTGAAGTGGGGTCTTAGGATAGCATAAGTCACAATGTATATAGATAGACTATGGATCTGCCCAAGCTTTCTTCCTTGAAATAACTACCGCAAAGGAGTTTTCCCCCTGCCCCTATCGCTCTTGGGTGCTCCATGTTAATGTCTGTAATGAGACAACTGTATTGTAAAATTGTGCTGTATAAATATAATCGAATTGAATTGAACTGAATACATAATTACAAACCTGAAATGATATCTCAGTACATACAAACAGCTGTTACTAAAAGAGCTACCGTGTGTATATGTACACAGTTGAAACATCAAAAAATGACCTAAAAGAATTTGAAGAAACAACCATATTGATGTCAAGGTCAACAACACACATAAACACTGTGTTGTCCAGCTGTTTTCTGAAGTTGGCATGCAGATCAACTAGCGCCGGGCTGGCTCACCTGCAGTATCACATTCTGCCACGTTCCCACTGAATTAAATACAATGCAAGCGAATGCAAGTTCAATACAACTCAAAATTCTAAGTATTCATTAGCACTCCACCTACCAGCTTTAACAATCATCTGTGCACAGACACACAAAGAAGGGGTAAGTGTGCGTGTTTTCTGTGATGGGTGTTTTGAGTGGACCACTGTCACTGCTCTAAGGAAAAAGTGTTTTGATTTTAACTGGTGTATTCTCAAGCATGCAGAGCCTGTAAGACCAAAGTGTGGAGATGTGATAAGGCCAGTGTGCTGAAGCACACCGTCCCCTAGAATAGTTTCATTGGCCTCAATGAGAGGAGATGAACAGAGAGGCGCAGGTGACTGTAAAGCCCCAGAACTATTGTGTCTTTGTCTTCCAAAACTGGGACTGTCTCGTTCATGATCTGGGTGCCGTTTCTACAAAGCATCGTTGCTAGCTTCTGTTGTTATCTTGGTCGTTGTACTGCTTTGCTTGGTGGCAGAACTACTGAGATTTGCTAACGATGTTAGCAACAACGCTGTCTGAAATGCACCCCTGATCCTGGCACAGTGAAGCGATGAAACACAGAATGGAGAGAGCACAGGCAAGTCACCAAATTAACCCTGAGAGAGATAAGCAGATGGTAGTTCCACGAAAAATATATTTTTCTATCACATCCATAGTGTCAATAAAATGTCAGGTATTGATACAATGTGAATGACTGATGATATGAAACTTGAGAATTTGATGTAATTTGATGTGTGCAAAAGATAAATAAAAAAATACTATACTTGCTCATGTCCTGTCTCATCCATAATGTGGAACTGCCCCTACATTAGTTTATTTTGCAATGTAATTGACTCTCATGACCTAGCCAACTAGCAAACCAAAATGAGATAAATTTAGCTAAATGCACATAAGATTATTGCTATATATTTAGATAAGTGCGAATACTGCCAGTGACGGTGTTCTTATCTTCATGCAACGAGGATGGCAAAACAATGCCAACACCTGAAGGGCAAGCCAAGCTGTTGGGTGGCTATCTTCCCCTTAGCCTTAGTGACTGCCGAGTGTGAGGATGTGGTAAACGCCTGACCCATATTTACTTTAGAGAGCGTCTCTCCCCTTCTGCATCCTTCTCTCCAGCAGCCCTGGCTATTTATAGCCACGTATGCTAAATATGACACCAATGACACACACACACACACACACATACTCACACATATAAACACATAGACAGTTCAGCGCACGTCCACATGGCTGACAATATAGCTTATTTTTTCACAGATAATCAGCTTGGTTATGCCAGTTGTACAAGCAGCCTGCTTGTCTTCCTCCTCTCTAGAGCCTCAGCTGCTAAACGTCCTCCGACTTTCCCCTGTGTGGTTTGATTGTGTGTGTGTGTGTGTGTGTGTGTGTGTGTGCATATCAAACCATATGCTTTCCCCGGTGTCGAGTGAATATTAAGGGACATGAGGGGGAAAGACAAATGAGATAAGAGGGGAGTCAGAGTTTCATTTTCAGCACCACGCTTACTGGCTCTCTCCCTCCCTCCTTCCCTCCTTCACTCCTTCACTTCTTCACTCTCCCGCACTCTGTGCTTGCTAGCCGCTCGCCAGCTCAATGACAATCAAAGGTCAAATCCACTTACAATGATTTATGTATTACTGGGTCAGATGGTGAGCCTCACCAGCAAAGCACTGAAGCACAGCTCCAGAGCAGGGCACAATATTTTAAGGTATTCCCTTTGACAAATAGGGGTCAGGGCGTATGGTGGGGGGGGGGGGGGGGGGTGGGGGGGGTTGCGGGTTTCATCCCATGTGAGAGTGGAGCTTCAAAGCACCCCCCCCACACACACACACACACACACATACACACACCCCTCTGAACCTGCAAATCCCTGTCTGTCCTCTCTCCCTCAACACCCATGCCACCCTCACCTACTCCTTATCTTTTGTGTCTGTGATCCAAGAATCGTTAGCGGACCGAGCTTTGGACCAGCAGCACCCTTGTCTTCTACCCCAGTAGGAGCAGGTGTCACAGGGCTGGCTACTCTTTCAGTGCTACGACAGCTGTCAAATAGACGTCTCTCCCCAGGTATCGATGGTCACACACCGCCTGACGAGCAGATGTAGTAAATGCCGCAAATCGGTACAGTTCACACACACACACACACACACACACACACACACACACAGCATTAGCCAAAGGCACCGTTGACTTTGCGAAAATTGACATACATGTGCTCACACCTGGCTTTGCCTCCAAGGCTGCTGGAGAGTGAGTCATCGGATGCAGAGCTCTTTATAATATGTGTGTGTGTGTGTTGTGTGTGTGTGTGTGTGTGTGTGAATGTCATAGATGGAGCAGAGTGGTTTATGCTCATTAATATAAGTGTGTGTGTGTCACTGTGTTTTACGTACCCCAAACACACCCGGTGTGACGCACACAGACACAAAACCAGACGCAGATACACACACACACAAACACACACATACACATACACACACACACACACACACACACACACACACACACACATACACACAAGCCCGCGCGTCAGTGAGTGGTTGCTATTTTCCACCCAGGTGAGGTTGAGGTTCGTCATGACCTTAGCTGCGTGTCACAGCTCAGTGAGGGGCACTTAACAGCACTGTGCCTCTCTGTCAACCCCAGGCTGTTACACGCCACCTCCCTGCTTCCCTTCTCCTCATGTCTCTCTCTCTCTCAACGCAAATTCACTGCATCTGTGTGCTCTGTCTTTCCCTTTCTGCTCGGCTCTAGCTCATCTTTAGCATCTTTTCCCCTTTGTCACTGTTTATATGCGCGCAACAGAGCACCATGCAGACGCAGCCAATAATAGGGAGTAGAATCCTGCCAACCCCTCACACATACACGTTCTATCTCTCTCTCTCTCTTTCTTTCCTCTTGCTCTCTTCTTTCTCTCTCTCTCTGTCTCTCCCTCCTTAGTCTTCGCTTTATGATTCTTCGCCTGTGTAAACAGCTTGTGTTCCTGTGCATTTGTCAATATCAATGAATCCTCTGCTCTTCCTCTCTCTCTCTTTCTTTCTATCTCTCTGTGTCTCTCGCTCTGTTGTGCTGTCCTGCTCAGATGTATCAGGCTAACAAGGCTGGTGTCCACAGATGGTGTCCGCGGATTGCTTTCAAAGCGAGTCGACTCCGCCACCAACCTGTGTCTGTCAGAGCACACACACATACAAACACTCACCCGTGCACACACACACACACAAGCATGCACAAACCATGTGAAATCTCTGTCTAGCCCTTCGAGTGCACAACGTTAGTCAAAAGGTTTCCATAGAAACCCACACATCCCATCTCTAGTGAGAGGGCTACTGACAAGACACACATACACACACACACACACACACACACACACACACACTCACACACAGACAAATAAAGCAGCATATTAAGAAAGGGGAAGAGTGCCGTTCTTACTGATGGTCCTGGAGCCGATGCAGCCCATGGTGTCTCAGAGACGGCCCGACAACAAGCAAGGGAGCTCCTCTCTTCCGCTGGGCATTCTCTCTCTCACACACACACACACACTCTCTCTCTCTCTCTCTCTCTCGCTCCCGCTGCTGCCCTGTTCGCTCTGCACTCCGTCAATGCCTGCGTGCGCTTGTGTGTATGTGCGCCTCTCTCTCTTTCTGTCTCCGTCTCTCTCTATCCCTCCCTCCCCTCTCACTCTCTCGCTCGCTCTCTCTTCCATTCGCTCTCCTGCTCGAGCTGGCAAGCGCACTGACGCTCTTGCACACACACACAGCCACACAATCACACACAGAGGGGTTGGGATACTGGGGTGTACAGTGATCCAGTCAGTGAGTCAATGTATCTTAAAAGGTGAAGTTAATAATCAGTTACAGTTCATTTTTATGAATCAATTACCTTCTTCATTTAAACACTCAGTCGTGACATTGAAATATGACATAAATAAACTAGTAAATAATAAAAAATAAAAAGCTTTATATTTTTTATATATGTGTGTGTTATAAAAAACTTTATATATGTATATTGCTACCGCTCATTAAGATCTGTAAGCCTGAGCAGTATTTATGAAGAGACAGCATTTAATTACAGCAATGACTTTTTCTTTTTCTCTGTTTCTTACCATCCTCCAGAGGGACTGGTTTCCCAGACTGATCCAGTCTACCCCAAAAATGGCATTTTTTTTCTTATACTCCTTTTTGTCCCTCCCTAAGCAGAGAAGAGGTGTGTGTGTGTGAGTGTGTGTGTGTGTGTGTGTGCCATACGCCTGAGGACAGACAGGGACGGAGAAGCCCAGTGATTTCTCGCCTCCTTCACTGCTTCTGTCATACGCCGGGTAGAAGAGAGGAATGGACAGATGGAAAGACAGAGAGAAAGAGAGAGAGAATAGGGGGCAGTAGAGAGAGGAGGAGGAGGCAGAGGAGGTGAGGGAGTGCTTTGAGTCATGTTCAGAGGAGGCTGAGATGCACAAATTAGTATTCTAGGAGAAGGGAGAAGGAGGAAGGGCAGGGGGGAGGGGAGGAAGAGGGGGATGGGTAGAAAAGAGACAGAGGCAGATAGTCGGGGAGAAGATGCCTGTGTGGGTGTGTGTGTGTCAGTATGTCTCTGTATGTATGTATATTTATGTCTGTATGTGTGTGTGTGTGTGTGTGTGTGAGGGAGGGAGAGAGGAATGACTTAACTAGACACTGCACCGTGTAGTGGTATTAGGGGATGGCTGTCTAAACTCACAATTGGTTTGGTTTGACAGAAACCAACTGAAGGCACATGCTGCTATTTATATCTGCATTTGTGTGTGTGTGTGTGTGTGTGTGTGTGTGTGTGTGTGTGTGTGTGTGTGTGTGTGTGTGTGAACGTTTACATGTGTGTGAGGGAGAGTAAGGAGACAGTCAGAGAGGGAGAGAGAGAGAGAAGAGGGAGGAGAGAGATAAATCAGGAAGAGAGGTTATCACAGCACGATAGATGAGAGAGAAATGAATTGAGGGGCTATCATATTCTGTCGGAAGAAAGGAAGTGTTAAATATGGGTTATCAGGATCCTAAAATTCCCTAACAATACTTTACAAAGCAGTTTACAGACCCCTCTACAGGGGGCTCTCTTGTCTCTTTGTTTCTCCTCTCCCTTATTTCTCTCTACTCTATTTTTTTACTTTTTCTTCTTGGTTCGACCTGGTTCCTTTTTTTGGCTCAACCTGCTGTTAGAACAAAGTGCAGTGAGGCAGATTTTAGCTTCTATGTCATTCTTTGTTTTTGTGTTATGGTTTTCACATGTCTCTTTGCAAAGCATATGGAATGAGACACACTATATAAATACATTTTGCCTTGCCTTGCTGCCATATAAGAAATTCTGGTTTAGCCGGTCCGCAACTGAATCGGCCCACCTCAGAACTAGTGTGATGGAAAAGGAGGGATGTGATGTCGCGTATGATGTAACTTTCAGCATTGATCACAGATGCTGTCACTCCTTGTGTCATTCCTAGTGAGGCTCAAGTCACATCATGTCGGCTTGAGTAGAGGTTGCATGACTGCTGGCTCTCTGGTAGGCTAGCCAATCATAGTTTAGTAAAAGAGATGACTGCCCAATGCCAATTTTTTCAGACTGGTACAAAAGAACATTTTGTCCCAATGAATTCTAGTATGCCTTTTGCAGCCCCTCTGACTTCTGTATGAAATTATGACACCAAAATGAACTGTCAAACATACATACATGTCAAGCAAACATAAACATTCACACATGCACTATGTGTGTGGTATTTTACACAGTAACCTACACAGAGAACACACACAAACACCTGTACACAACATCACTCACCTACCCACACCCACACACACCCACACACTCACACACACACACACACACACACACACAGACTTGGTCAACTTCAAAGGCTACCTGTGAGAAACAAACAGTACTTGTTGTCATTTATTGAGACTGGGAATCGATAGTGGTCTCTGCAAGCTGCCACAGAGGTGAGAAGATTTGTAAGAGATCGTTGGGTGTCCCCCTTTCCTCCCTTGCTCACCTTTGCTCCCTCTCTCTCTCTCTCTGTCCTTCCATCCCTCCCTCACACATCTCTTCTCGTTTAGAGTAGAGGCCAATAAATCCTCCATTGTCGTCCTTGCATCCACACCACCCCACACTATGACCCTCAATCTTATTCTTTATTTATGTGTGACTCATCACTCTGGGCGTATGCACCACTCTCTCCCTGTGAGATTCTTTAAAGAGAACTCACAAGAAAATGGCCTGTCTATCCTCTCTCTCTCTCTCTCTCTCTCTCTCTCTTTCTCTCTCCTTCTCCCACTCAGTTATTCATTCTTTCACTAGTCACTGCTTTTGACATTTCAGTTACGTGGAGTTGTTCCAACTCGAGAACAATTCCTGTGGAGATGTGAATGCACTCTCCTCGCCTGTGCATTTGCACTCTACAGAGAGGCAATCTTCTAATTCAAACAGAGCAAATTAATCATTCCGCAGCTCATCCTCCAAAATAAGATGAACAGTCGTGGCAGTAACCTCAAGTACATTTCACAAATAGTCGAACATGCATTCATTGTTCACAAGCCATCTAGCTTCCTTAGCAAAACACAAGTGACAAGCACACTCTGGCTCGTAAGTCACTTCATGTACAAACGTTAACGCTAAATACACTAAATATAACTTGAGTAATGTAGCTAAGCAACACCGCATGTCAGACTGAAGAAAGAGGCAAAGCCAGGAGAGCAGCCTGCGCCGCCACGCAGCGACAAGAACAGCAGGGTGGAGCTCAGGCTGGAACTAATGTCTCTGCTGGAACGTGCACTGGATACAGTGGCCTTGTAGAAGTCGACGGCACTCTAATTTAGACAGAGCGCTCCGCACGAGTCTAAATCAGTCCAGGTGTGTTGCCCTTGGCCACAATCGATGGCTTGAGTGAAGTGAGGTAATTTAGCTGGTTCTTGTTTTTTTTTTTTTTGCCTCCATTTACTTTGTTGAGCATTTACACTACAGAGACTCAAAAGTCTCCAGAGGCAGATGAAACACTTCTTCCACAAGATGGACTTTAACTGACTTGATAGGGTAAAAGACTCCCCCTTGAGCAATCTCAGTTAAAGGAGAAATACAGTGTGATTCTATTGCCCTGATGTTTCAGCTCACTGAGTGCTGTCGTTGGAAAAAAAATGAGAAAATCTGACACACAGGCCAGAGTAAACCATCAGCTAACATTAACTGAATGGGGCATAGGAAAATGAGTGAGTTTGTGCCCCATTCAGTTAGTGTTAGCTGTCAATTCTACTTATGTAGACCTATCTTGATGTTAACATCACAAAAGACCTGACCTGGGATGGTCAAACTTACCAGTCTGATAAAAAGTCCAACAGTGTCTCTTCCACCTCAGACGATTAAGGAAGTTTGGTATGCAATCCAAGATCCTGAAGGCCTTTCACAGAGGCACTACAAAGAGCATCCTGACTGGAGGCATCAATGCGTGGTTTGGAAGCTGATCTGCACCCAAACGAAAAGCACTACAAAGAGTTGTGTGTACAGCACAAGGCATCTGTGGATGTGATCTGCCCTCCATCCAGGACTTATGTAACAGGGGATGCATCAGAAAGGCCAAAAGAATCAGTATCGACCCAGCCATCCTAGTCATGGGCTGTTTCGGCTGCTAACATATGGCAAGCAATATCGAAATCTTAAGGCTCGGACCACCAGACTCCAGAACAGTTTTTTCCACCAAGCTGTAAGACTGAACACGGAAACAATGGCAGCGTAAACCTGTGCCTGTCAGTCTTTGCACCCCACACTTTCTTGACATACTATTTATTTTGAGGAGCAAAAACACAAGAATTTTACTCTCTTATTCTAGTATAATGAGATGTAATAAAGATAATCTTGAATCTTGAAATCTATCATGTAGTGTAAAGTTTACAATGTATATACAGCTATAATTTAGAATGGAATGTCACTGAGATTGGGCATGAATCAGTCAGTGATGAACTGAAGCAGTGCAACCCTGTTCAGTTCTATCTGCCAGGCTCCTATATCCCGGGAAAAAACAATTGCTTTACAAGACCAGCATCAAAACCCAAACTTGTGAAGCAGCTTTTAGTTGGTTATGAAGGTGACCTCTTGACCTTGGAGCAACTTCCAGAAGAAATTAAGAATGTTCCTTCTATCACCAGATTAGCATAAAACAGCTTTCAGTTGCTTTGTCCTAATTTTAACAGGGGATTTAAAATTTATTTATCTGATGCACTTTGTGTTTTATTTGAGCTCTTTAAAAAATCATTACATTTATTTGTGTGATTTTATTGTTTGTAAGCTTTTTATGACTTTTTGTGTTTTTATGACTCTATTTGAATGTTTTATGACTTTAATTTTGTTGCTGTGTAAAGCACATTGAGCGACCCTGTATAAAATTCACTACATGAAAGACACCATGCCTTGCCAGTAAGTCAAGTCTGCCCCCTCCTGTCACAAGTCTGTCAAAGGAGACAAGCTGAAAAGAAAAGTGTGAGGCAGCCCTCAGCCTTAACCCATTAGACTAGACTTAGACCTAGACCTAGTCTTAGCCTTAGCCTTAGCCTTAGCCTTAAACCTGCATTAATTATGAATTCACTTCTTGACTGGATGATTCATGCCAGTTAAGTATTTAGGTTCAGGGTTTAGAGTTTGAGAGAGAACATTGGGATTCAGCCATATTGTAGTGGATCATTTTTTGTCTTACCAATTGCCCATGATCTCAAAAACATGCCGGCACTGATAAGAGGAATTGATAAGATCAGAGGCATTTGATTCCAGTGGACTGAAGAATTTGATTCTCGCTTGTACCTGATACCTGGTTCTCCCACCACTAAAAATTACCAAGGAGGAAGATGAGAGGGGACCCAGGTCCTCTGTTTGCATTAACTGGGGCAAGGCAGGCAGAGTGTGAGTCCATCCTGAAAGAGACACAGATGCACAAGCAGCATTAAATGAAACCATGCCAAACAGACCCAGTTTGCAGAAGTAGCCTACAACAGACACTTGCTTGAGTAGCCTCACAATTTCTGGAATAGCCCAGTGTTCTATGGAAAAGTCTGACTGGTTCTACCACGGTCCATGGAGCGCTTATCACTGAAGCAGCAGGCCCTGCAGTTACTGTGCAATGTGACATTCTTGCTGACTAGAGACATGCTGTCAGTTACATTTTATTGGACATACAGCTACAAGCCAACACACTTGCCCATTTCCCATCTGCAGGCTCTTCTGCAAGTTCTGTGACTTCTTCAAAGCAGTTCCAGTCAAAATGTGACACACAGCTCTGTGAAATTGCTGAGTAGGTTGTCTGAGGCAAGCACAGAGTCCTACAGACATAGATGAAGAGGCCTAGCCTTTCAGTGTATTTATACAGCATATTGTATAAACTATGGTCACCACCAGAAATAAACTCGCCAATACATAAGACAATTAATCTTTGAACACTGATACATCATTGCAACAACCTCTTCTGTACTAGGCAAATTCAAATTAATGAACGTGAATTACTCACCGTCGCCCTCTAGCTACATTTCCGGGCATACCGGAAAAGTCTTTGTTTGTGTTCGTCAAGATGGCGGCGGGGATGTATCTTGAGCACTATCTGGACAGTAAGTATATAGTTATTGTGGATTACAAATGAAAATGAATACGTCTGGAGTTTGAAATTCCGTTAACAAGATATACAGCACACAATGGACAGAACACAAAAGATTTCTCCTGAAAGAGTTGTCAACAGAAAAATCAACAAAACCAGCAAGCAGCACAGTATATTAGCCATAGCTAATGTTAGCTGGCTATTGTAGCTGTTTTGGCGTTAACGGTTCTATTTGTCCCGCTGCATGTTGTGTATAAGAGCAATAAACTATACAATCCCTTATTTACAGCTGTGTTTTATAATATCGTCTCATCTACAACAGTATTGCTCCCTCAAGAAAATGTTAAGGTTGCTAGCAGATTGGCCTGTCTGGTAACCGAACTAGCTTGCAAACCAGTTCTCGTTTTTATGCAACGGTTTTTTTAGATTGTGGGTGTCGTAACTGGGTGCTGTCAAGGCTACATGCCATGGGCCAACCATTGTTTTGTTGTGTTCTAAGGCATAGAGAATCTGCCGTTTGAGTTACAAAGGAATTTCCAGCTTATGCGAGACCTGGACCAACGGACTGAAGGTAACGTTAGATGGTGTTTTTGTAGCTTATCATTCATTCAGTTTGGTTTGAAATGTTTGTAAGTTTAAGTTCCCTTCTTCTCCAGACCTGAAAGGGCAGATTGACTCGTTGGCACGAGAGTACACAACTAATGCTCGCACACTATCCCCGGAACAGAAGCTCTCTCTCCTGCGCCAGATTCAACAGTCCTATGGGAAATGCAAGGAGTTTGGAGATGATAAGGTGCAACTGGCAATGCAGACCTATGAGATGGTGAGTTATTCCACGTAGCTGAATTTGACATCAGCATCATAATATTGAGCAGTCACTTGGTTGCTAAATGTGTTTTGAATCTTTAATTTATATGTACACTTGTATCATCAACACTTGTTTTGTGTGTGTGTAAGTGTAAAGTTAACCTAAAATGAATGAACCAACCACAGTTAGCTGTGGAAGCTTTGGGAAGGTGTTAAATTTTCCCCTGAGCAGCTCCATCTTTTCAGTATGTCTCCAGTGTTACCAGCATTGTGCTAGGTCTCCTCTGTGTGTCCCTTTGTTACAGGTGGACAAGCACATCCGACGCCTGGACACAGACCTTGCCCGCTTTGAGGCTGATCTGAAAGAAAAGCAGATTGAAAGCACAGACTATGACTCTACCTCAAGCAAGGGAAACAAGGGTAAGTTACTATGTGTGCTTCGCTGCTGTTGCTGGTTACAGGAATTTATAAGTATCAGTATATATACTCTTTTTTATCTCTTGAGGGATATTCGATCTCTGTGTTTACCCCTTCCGTGAATGAGTGACACACACAGCACACAGTGACGTGAAGCACACACTGTTCCAGAGCAGTGAGGGAGAGGTTTGATGCCCTGCTCATGGGCACCTCAGCTGTGGATGTGGGTATGGGAGAGCGAGGTTTAAATAGCACCACATTTTTTTCCTTACTGGTCGGGGATCGAACCAGCCAAAAGCTACAAGTCCAAGACCAAGTTCATATAGAGGTTAGTGTCTGAAAGCCTAGAATCATAAGTGTAGCACCATAAATTTTGAGATTCAGTAGCCAGGCCATGGTTCAAAATAAGCTACAGCATTTTTGTTTTAAATGGTGTACAGAATCACTCTGCAGATCTTCCATTTAAGCGTCTTCTTTCACCTTTTTGCTGCACCCTAGAACAGAGAACTCTAGTTTCCAGTTTCATGTGGATGGCTGGTGGGAACAATACCTCCATAAAAATTAACATGACAATGATATTAAAATTAGTTGCCTGATAATCTTACTGTAGGACAGTGTAAATGTAACCACATGTAACAGCATTGTCACTGAAGAGACACTACCCATTATCCATGATGGCCATCTGGATCTCGGAAAGCATAGGCGCGAACAGCAAGATCAGATCAGCTGCTTGGTAGGCTTTTGATGGCGACAGATCTCTCTTGATAGTCTGTTGCCAATCCAGAGCAGTGACTGTTGGACTGGTGTGTGCTCACTATAACAGGTATCAGCCAGCAAATGATGGGCAAAATGCTGTGAGAATAGACTAATACTAATGAGAAAAAACACGATAGGAAATCACATCTTCCATATGCAGATTTCCCTATTTTCAACCAGTCAAAAAGCAGTTTTGTGAAGGGCAATTTTTTTTTTAGGATTTTGCCAGCCTTTCCCCTAACGTGCACTGATTTTTTTTTAGAACATACCCACTGTGGATGGTACTGCTACCGTTGAGAAAGCCTAGGACATAGGACATACACATTCACATTTAGCCTCTTAAGTCTCCACTCTCTGGTTTGGAAGAATGCATCAAATCAGAAATTCCAAATCATTTTAGAAGTTCTTTTATAGACAGACAAGTGAGTTTGAGTGAACACGTAAGCAGGTGATTGAATGCTTAATTAGAGACAGAATCAGAGCCCTGCTTTATGGATTTGGCAGAGACTGGGAATGCTGCTTTAAAGACTTAGGCCCTTCCTTTAGATCCAACTTTCTTTGATCATTAGAGTTCTACAGTGACTCCAGATCTGCCTCTCTGAGAGCAACCCATGTAGTAGTCATCTTTCACTGTTTCTAATTTTAGATGTACTGACAGACTCAAGCCTAGGATGCTGGAGAGACATTGGCACAGGTTCTGTGAACTGATTTTATGACGACTTCACACATCTCATCAAAAGTGTTTTTTTAGTCATTAAATATGAAGCCATTTTCCTCAACGGCATGAAATACAGTGCTAGTTTGTATTTAAAAGTGTAATAAATATGTGCATCTTAAATACTGCACATAATTAAGTAAGGTAATCTGGAGGCTCGACTTACCTCCATTGTCACCATCATTTGATTGTGTGTGATTGCAATTGTGGCATGTTCACATTTTATTCACTGTTGATTGAATGATTTTTTTTTTTTTTAAACCCTCAGGTGACCTCCGTGGTCCCAAAGAAAAGAAAGTGGCACGCACCAGATCAAAGGTGAAGAACTCTGATGATGATTCCAGTCCCAAGAGTGCACAGAAGAAGGTCAAACTCATGCAGACGTAAGCACAGATTCACCCACCTATTCTAAACTTGTTTGTGTTTCACAACTTGTTTGTTGTGGAATGTTAGTGTTCCACAGGCTGAATGGAAAAAAAGTCTCGGAATGCATGCTTTAGTTAGCAAAATTCCAAACTTTAAAAGCAATAATTAATTTGTGGCATTTCTGTTGCCTCTTCAGATATGCAGACTTGCAGTGTCAGCATATCTGTCAGAAACGTTGGGGGATTTTGCTTCTCTCTGTTTATGCATTATGTAAAGAGGTTTCTTGGTCACAGTTTTTTTTTTGGGGGGGGGGGTCTTCTTTACCTGTGGTTTATCTGCAATGCACATCACCTTTCTGTTGGTTCAGGACGGAGTTCAGTTCTGTGCCTGCTGTGACCTTTGGGAACGTGCATCCGTCAGATGTGCTGGACATGCCAGTGGACCCCAATGAACCCACTTACTGCCTCTGCCACCAGGTGTCCTACGGGGAGATGATCGGCTGTGACAACACAGATGTGAGTTGATTACAGATGGCAAGTTGCTGGTTTTGGGGGAAAACAGCATCGTATTGTGCAGTTTTGAAGGTGGAATTCATTTAGACCTTAAAGGAGCGATGTGTTATACTTCTTGCTTAAAATATCTCAAATGACCTAGAAACAGCAACAGAATGTGAACAAATCAACCGTATTGACATTATGTCAAAAAATATCTAAGCAGCGCATTATCCAGACATTCACTTAAGTTGTCTCCCTTAACAATGGGATTCTCTTTTCTTATTGGCTGATAAGCTGGGAATTAACTTTATATAATTGGCTACCTTTGAAGTAGATCCGAAAAATTTGATTCACTGTTCCATGTGTGCTTATGAATGGTAACCCTAACAACCGTAGTAAAGTATTTCATGCTTTACTTTCCCCTCTTAACAGTAGCTGTAATAGATTATTTTATGTAGTTCATGCACATGATTTGTAAATATAAAAAAAATTATAGATAAAATTATATCCTAAATACAAATGGGGAATAAGCGGGATAATGGCCTTTGAGGTGACCAGTTTCGATGGAAATAATGACTCGGTGGAGTCCTTCGCTTCCATCCCGCCATTTTTTCCTGGTCATTGGCCGTTATCTCTTACGTAGCTTGCAAATCAAATGGCTTCAGTCAAAGCTGTGTTACGATAAGACAAAACCAAAAGCATTTCATAAGACTTCAACATAGCTGCTTTAAACCCTTAAACTTTGCCTGCAGATGGTAAGCTGATAGAATGACGGCAAAGAAAACGCATGTGTGTGTGTGTGTGTGTGTAATAATGATGGCGTAAGACAGGGGTGGCCAAACCTTTCTTTGTATGGGCCACATACTGAAAAATCTAAGCTGCCAAGGGCCAATGCAACATGAAGAGCACCAGTTTTTAAACAGTTTCAAGTAAAAGAGCAACTGTGTTTCAGATTCAAATTAACCCACAGGCCATTGAAAACATTCTACATGATGCTACACTGCAGTACTTTCAGCACAACAGTACTGAAAATGTGATGTGCGATGCACATATAATAGTAGATTCATGCAACAATGGGCCACATTACGCTTGATGTTTCATTTTTTTACTTCATGATGGGCTGCTTAAAATAGAGTCGGGGCTGCAATTGGCCCCCGGGCCATAGTTTGGCCACCCCTGGCTTAAGAGAACGATGGTTGTTTCTAAGGCTTGTATTCAAGGCTAATTGTGTGTCTGTTGCCTTGTCTTTACTGCAGAGATGCTGTGTTAATATGACTTAGTGGTAGTGGTACTAGTGTTAGTGGTAGAACAGCAAGTTAAGCTATTAGCATTACAGCTAAGAAAGGTTGTGTGTGTGTGTGAGGTACTGTATGATGCTTGTATTTAAGGCTTATACTGGAGGCTAATTGTGTGTCTTGTCTTGCCTTTGTCACAGTGCTCTATCGAATGGTTCCACTTCGCTTGTGTGGGACTGACCACCAAACCACGCGGAAAATGGTAAGTTCCTGAGTCATGGCCTTCAAGTCCTTTTTTACTGTCCTTTCATCTTTCGAGTTTCCTGCTGCAGTTAGAGGGGGATATCAGTGAGCCTCATTCACCAATACCTTCCTAATGACTTTCTTAAATTTGCTTTGAAGCCGCGATTAGAATATTTGTCCTCACAACTGCAGAAATCATGAAAGTTCAACCAGTTGAAATCACTGCGCAAAGGTTTGAGTGTTCTTAAGTGTGATTAGATTTTGTTTTTACTGATGAACACATAGAGTAGCCTACCAGATAAGAAAACATTTGGTGAAAGCAAAATCTTCTTTAAGACTGCATAAGTGAGGTTTAAGAACAAGTTTCTTTGTAAGAGTGGTTGATGAATAGCCTAGTAATAAAACCAGCGCCTCGTTCTCCACTTATTTTGTACAAAGGGTCTGGACATTTGGTAGTGAGATTTGATTGCTTGCTGTAGGTGTTTAAGCTTAAAAAGACTGGATCAGCCCTTGAGTGATCGCCTACCTTGACTGATAGCATTCTAGCTCTGCATTCACAACACCGTCCTCTGTTTGCTGACTGGACAGGTTAAAATGCCTCCTGAGACAACAATCCCAATGGGATCAAATCCAGACTAGCACTGTAGGGAGGTGATAATCGAGCGGAAGTGCGTAGGAAGGCACAGCCAGGCTAGTTGGTGAATGAAGCTCATTGTTTTTGGGGCCTCCCAGAGTGTCTTCTTTAAAGTATCTGTGTCTGTCCACTTACAGGTACTGCCCTCGGTGTTCGCAGGAGAGAAAGAAAAAATGAATGCCCTGAGGTGAGAACAAAATAGAGATGTGGAGAGGAAGGGCAAAAAAGAAGGAAGAAAGAGGCTTGAAGAAGAAGGGAGAGGGAAGCTTTGTCCCCTCCACACACTAACATAGAGCTGCTCTCTGCATTGTTCAGTTCTTGTCCTCAGTTCTCACCCCCACCCCCCAGCCTTGGAAGAGTAAACAGAGGTCGTAGTTACAACGGTAGGGTAATTTATGTTTCTGGTGTCAGCAATGTCTTTTGTTTATTGATGTGTTATGGGTATTGTTTTACTATTTTTTTTATTCTTTACATACATACTGTAATAGATTTTTTTGGGAATTGTTTTTGGAAGTTTGATTTATTTTTTAATTATTATTATTATTATTATTATTATTCAGTTTAAGTGGAATTAGAAAGATAATTGGTGCTAGTGACGTCATATTCACACCTACTGGCCATGTCAAACTGTATTAAGGGACCTTCACAGTCTCAATCTGAATATCTGTAATCTGGACACTACTGCACTGCTCTGTGACGTGGTATTTTCCTGGAAATAGTCTTCATATTTTAAACTGTGCCACAGCAATTAGCAATTAAAAAGTGTATTGATGCAACATGACATGACACTCACACCCAGACATCACACCGTTTTCTTTGACAGGATTGAACCAGTTTACAGAAAGGGCCTTGAAAATCAGGTCTTAGAATTCCTGGTTTTATTCCTGGCCTTCCTTGCCATTTTTCATTTCAACTTAACACAAGAGTGCTGGATTTTCACATATGCACTAACACGAGGAGCATTATATACCTATAGTATTTATGAAATATATGTTTCTAGTAGAAGTATTTCAAAAATCCCAAGTTTGCGAGGAGGTGGGAAAAAAAACCTTAACGGAGTGTTCAAAGAAAGTAATGAAAGTAATCCTACACAAGAAATCATGCCAGAGTGTATATGTGTGTGTTTGCATTACCTAATTGTCAGGTGGATTCACTGTATGATGATTCTATTTTCTTGTGTTTTGACATCTGAACAAAAAAATAAAAAAGGTGAAAGCAATCAGCATCATTGTTGATGGAATTGCTAACCAGAAGGTAAACATCTCATTTTATGGAGGTAATCCATTCTAAATTGGAACCAACTGTAATTGTTACCAAGTCAAGCTTCTGTTCTTGCAAAAATGCTCACCCATGCCCATACTCTACCTTCACAGTAAACTTCTCCCTACTAATGAGGAGATCCCTTTGTACAATACTGGTGCTTTTTCAGGTAATGACATGTTGGAACTAGGAGATTTTGCATGGAAGTGCTTAAGGTCATTTTCTGTTGTTTAAACAAATGTTTAATGAGAACTGTACTATTGTCATATATTGTTTTGCTTTTTTGTATGTCTTCCATTACAGTTCAGTGAATGATGAAAATTAATTACCAAACCTGTGTTGTATGTGTTTTTTGTGTCCTTTGAAAGACTATTCACTCACCATTTCTGCCCTTTCACAATCTAACATCAAGTTAAGGCCTACTTTCTATACGTTAATGCAATGACTGCATGCCAGATTTTCCCTGGTCCTCTGAACCACAAAGAAGTCCTTTTAACTATATATATAATGTGGTATGTGAAGTCAAAAGGATAGGAAGTGTAGTGTAGATCTCCAAATCATGTTGCTATGAGGAGTGCAATGCATCTTCATTTTAAGGAGTCATTTGAATCAGTGTGAGAATTCTAATAATTGCAACAGTTTTTGTAATAGCCAATGCTATTTTCAAAAACAAAGGAGGATCTTTCTCTTTCCCCAGTCTTGAATATTGAACAAAGCAAAGGCCTACTTGCAAGTAGACTTTTTTGCCTGTCAGCATTCATATTAGGTTGTCCATGTTTTTAACATGTTATAAACGACAGCCACATTTGATCTACCTATATCTATAAATTGATATGGTTGGAAAATGTCACACCCTTTGGCATATAATGAACCTAGACGGAGTACGTGTAGTGCATCCTTGGTGCGGTATACAGAGGCCTGAACTGCGACCGAGAAGGTTAGCTGCATTATTTTTAGGCTGACCTTTACATCACCCCGCCGTGAGGACCTTATAGTACACACATCCTCAACATATAGCTGGGCAGCAGTAGACCAAAGCTAGGGACAGCTTACCAGGAAACACAGTCTTCATGCAATTTTTGGGTACACCAAAATCCTTGAACTCGTACGGTGAAAGTGTCAAATTTCTTGAAGAAAGCTTGGTGCCTTTTTCTCGTAACTAGTAACTGCAACCCATTAGCCTACATATATATATGTATATATATGTAGGCTTATATATATATATATATAGTTAAATAAAATTTTGATATAGCCTGGGCCTACACAGTGACCAGATTTTCAAGATCTGAAACTGGGCCACTTTGTGCAAAAAAAAAATATTTTAATTACTATTAATTATTAGTTACAATTAATTAGCCTACTATTCATTATTATTAATAATTTATAGACTATTAATAATATATTAGGCTATTAATGAACAGTAGCCTATAGTTGAGCATCCAGATAAGCTAGGTTACTTCACACAACATGGGCTACAGAAGAACCGAAAATACTACACAGGACCAATGCTCACGATACCATCACTCGCTCACTCTCCCTCTCACTGCATTTGCCACTTGTTCTAAAAGGTTCTCCCACATAGTGGTGTCCCGACGCATATCCGTCTGGACGTCTGGTCACCCTACTACACATGAGGCAAGATATTTTGATATGACCCTGCTCACTTGTTGAATGTAGTAGTCCGTATAGCCTATGCAGCACATAATTTAGAGGTTTGAATTCCAATGTTATTCCTAGTGGAAATATCTGAAGTGGCGCGGGTCAATTACGTCAAGTTTCCCCGACCTTGACATTCTGAGGGGGCGGGTCTCCTGCTGAGGCAATGGCATATATCAGGAGACCCCCTCTGCTCGACCCCGCTCGCAGCACTCAACGGGACAGAGACCCCTCACAGACGGTAAACCCACCTTCATCATTGTCTAAGCTTGTTACTAGATGAAAAAAAAAGTTTTGAAGATTTTTGATAAGCTTGTTACTAGATGCAAAGAAGTTTTGAAGATTTTTGATTTTTGATGGGCTGCAGTTGGCTATGCATTGCACTTGCATGAATACATGTTGCATTAAATATTATGTTCACACCTTTTGACTAACCTAAGGGTCTTTAAACATAGGCTAGCCTGCTGTCTAATCCCCAAATGATATTAAAGACTTTAGACTAAAGGCTAAAGGAAATATTCATAAAGAGTATATATAAGTGCATTAGATTAGCATGTGCAGTTATGTATTTAGACTTTTATGAACTGTTTTCTCAAGAAATTCAGTTTTACACAGGAGCATCATAGACCTCACACCTCACTTCGATTTAGCGGGTGATGTGCAGCTAATCATGTCCCTGTATTATGTTTTAATCTCTCTCTCTCTCTCTCTGTCTGTCTTTCAGTGGACTGAAACAGATCGACAAAATGGTGAAATTTGGAGTCAACGGGTGAGTGACCCTACACTTGAATGTCTTTATTTATATTTATGAATTTATTAATATTATTTAGTTGGAACTTGTACCTGCTGGGGCATTTGTGTAAGTGGCCTTTGCAGAGAAAGTGCAGGGGTTGAGAGGTCCTAGAAGGACAGAGCAGAGGAGAGATTACATAAGACTGTGCCTAGTGGAAAGCCTATAGAAATGCAGGGTGTATGGGGCTACGTGTAACACCACACCACCCCAGTCTCGTCTCTTCCACACTATGCTTAGAATAGTTCAGAGGTCAAATCAAACAGTGCCTCTCTCTCTCTCTCTCTCTCTCACTCTCCGTCTCTCTCTCTCTTGCCTCTACTTAATATCTCATCCTTTCCCTTCCTCCCTCTCTCTCTCTCTCACTCTCTCTCTATTGTCTTTCACTCACTCTTTCAGTCATGTCTCTGAACTCCATATCTCCCCTCCTCAGCTGTCACATTCCTGTACAGTGTCCAACTAATTTTAGAGTGGCAACCTTTCCAGGCGGTGCTTTCGGATCATGAGGTTGGCTTTTGTGCGACTGATAGTGAGACGTTGATACCCCTCAATCTATTAACTCATGACTTGGTGGACTCTGAAGGAACTTCAGAACTTCAGAAGGGACACAAAGGCAAAGATAAACTCGGTGCTGTCTTGCACCAGTGTTTTGCCATTTTTTTAAACTGACATAGTAGCCATGCATATATTGCTCATCAGGAATTCATTTGTCTCTTCTGTCAGTGAGACATTTGTTTCAGTTTATTATAGAAATCAATTCTTTTCTGTCAGTAGATTACAGTACAGTAGATTACCATAGGATATCATAGGATAGTCGACTGTTCATTACAATCTGCCAGTAAATGCATTAAACGTATGTTTTTTTAATCTAGTTGGCATCAGAATCATATTTGCTCCCTCGGTGCATGAAATGACTTTATTCACGCAGGCCTGCGTCAGCTGTCTGTCTATCTGTTTTAGCGTCCATCTGCAGCTGTTGTGTGATGAATCCGCCCTTTGCAAGGGACACTGGAGCCTTTATAATCCTGATGAAAGTGGCACCGCGTGATTCCCCTGCCAACTATTCAGATCTGTCCCAATGGTGGCACCAGCTTTGCCAAACAGACTTGAGTCAGCTTGAGTTTCTGCTTGGTGTTAATTTATCCAGGTGACATGTTCTGGAAATAATATGGCTTGACCATGGAGGTTTGAGCATTTGGTTGGCAGTGCACCTTTAGGTTCACAGCCTTGGCATTTGCGTTTCCTTCAAAGCCGTGGACTGGCATGAGTCATGCCTGAAGGGTTAGATGTTCCAGGAACTATAGCAACTGTCTAAACAACTGCAACATAATTCCAAGTGCACTACAGTTGTCAACTGTCCTGGAGACCGTTGGCATCACATCTTCACTGTATTGGTGGTCTCAGTTCATTTGACTGTGTCGTCTCTGTTGGCCCTGCTGTAGTTGGCTTGGCCACCATATTAGGCAGAGAGCAAAGACTTTCATGTGTAGATGTGACCTTTTGTTATCTTACCGAGGTGAGCTGGCCAAGGCTTAGCTCCAGTTGTGTGGTTATGTGTGTATGTGAGAGAATAAATGTGCAAAGTTAGTGTGTGTCATCACATGTGTGTGTTTCCGTGTGTACGTGTACGTGTGCATGTGCATGTGTAAGCTGATACTGCCCTCTGCTGGAAGCTTGTGAAAGAACAAAAGGCCCTGTGTGAGGAAGAGGAGAGAATAGTGTGTGAACATACAGCATTTGCATTTACATTAAATATTTATTTATATTTATTTATATTTGTTTGTGTGTATTTGTCTATGAGAGTATTTATACAACCAGAACTTCTGCTTGTTCTTCCTCTTCTTCTTCTTCTTCTTATTATTATAATTAATATTAGTAGTAGTTGTTGTAGTTGTAGTTGTAGTAGTGGTGTGTTGTTATTGTTGTTGTTGATGATAATGAATATTATTGTTGTTGTTCTTAATGGGTATCACTGCTATTCATTAACATATGAATATTGTTCATTCATTCATTCATTCAATATCTTTTCAGATTTGGTCGCATTGGTCGCCTGGTGACCCGCGTTGCTGTTCTCACTGGCAAGGCACAAATTGTGGCCATCAATGACCCTTTCATCGATGTCGAGTACATGGTAGGCTACTGTCCTCCTCTTCTTGTGTTAATACTAGGAAGTAACACCTGTGATAAATGATAAATAACACATTATAATGAACATTTGTTTTTTTTTAGAAAGGACTCAGTTTGATAATGTCATGCTGATGTCATGTGTCTAAGTGCACCATTTACTGAAAAGTAAAACCTGACCTCTTACTTACAGGCATATATGTTCAAGTATGACTCCACACACGGACGTTTCCATGGTGATGTGAAAGTCGAGGGTGGCAAACTTGTCATCAATGGACAGGCCATCACTGTTTACTCCGAGTAAGGACCAATGCTAACTTTTGGACATTCATAAGTCCTATCTCTGCCTTATACTATTGTTATCAGTGTTCTATCATATGGGCTTTATCTAAATTCACCATAGTAACCAAATGTTCATAGATGGAATCAATGACTATATACAGTCATTGGATGGAATTTATCAAAATGAATCCAGTATGTGGCCCTGTTGCCAAAAGGCAATATTTATCAGTTTTCATTGGATCCTTGGGTGTGTGCTTGGTAGGCTATCAGTGTATACCATACAATTATTTTACTTTACAATAATGATTTCAGACTCATCCTAAGGCTATTCTGACTTATAGTACGGACAATGAAGTGACACTGCCAACACATGATATTATACTATGTAATGTTGAATGGGTAGGATCATGACCCTTGACTAACTGGCCAACTGTCTCAGTGGTAATGGCAGTGAATGTTACCGCCATAAGGCATGAATATGAATTTTTACATAGTGCTGTTTTAACTTTGCATGTTCCATTCATAGGAGGGACCCAGCCAACATTAAGTGGGCTGATGCTGGTGCCGACTACGTTGTGGAGTCCACTGGTGTGTTCACCACTATTGAGAAGGCCTCAGTAAGTCCTCAACACTCCTCTCTTCCCATAGCCTGGCTGCTGCACCAAGCTATGCAGTTGCACAGATCAGTATGGGCTAGTTGTGTACTGCTAACCAAAGACTACATTCTATAGTTTACCAAAAGACCTATGTTTACACTTAGCCGACATTTTTGTCCAAAAGACCTACAATATGTGAACATTACATTAATTATAATACTTTAGATACTTGAAAAACGTCAATTAAGCATACTACTGTAGTAAAAGAAATAATGGCAATGGAAATAATAAGAATAATGTTCATATGTATTTAAAAAAAACATAAACATATGAATCATAACTCTATGAAAGAAGTAATGACAGAGGCACAAGGTGAACAAGACTTAGCTTAATTTTTAGGGACGTTTTCGTTTGTGTTCTGCACATCTGTTTTGAGGATGTGAAGATGGTCTCTCTTTGTTCTGTCCTGTGTGTTAGGCCCACTTGAAAGGTGGTGCCAAGAGGGTTATCATCTCTGCCCCAAGTGCCGATGCCCCCATGTTTGTCATGGGTGTCAACCACGACAAATATGAGAACTCCATGAAGGTCGTCAGGTAGATCTAAATCTGTGTCTGACTTTGAATTACATTTCTTTCATTTTCATTTATACATTTTTATCCAGATGTGACTTACAAGTTAAGTCACTTACGGATTGAACTTATTTATTTTCTAACTTAACGCTGAAATTGAGTCTGGACCCAAAAAATAAAATAAATAATAATTTTATTTGTCACAGCAACGCCTCCTGCACAACCAACTGCCTGGCTCCCGTTGCTAAGGTCCTCCATGATAACTTCGGCATTATTGAGGGGCTCATGGTATGTACCACTTTCTAGTTTTTGTTCAGACAGACTGGTATGAATCAACTTCATAATTGGCTGATTCATGCCACTTAAGTCTTTGAGGGTTTAGGGTTCAGGATTAGGGGAAACACTGGGATTCATAACAGAATACATAAGATACATAAGCTGTGTCCGAAATGGGACATTTGGGATGTTTTGGACACAGCCATAGTCTGTCAGTTCAGCAGGACTTTTAATGATTTATCTACTGCAATCATGCCTGCTCTGGTAAAGGTTTCAGGCCCACTAACAGTCATTGGGCAACATTCAACACTCTAATAACATTATAACCTTATCTTTTAGTATAATAGAAGGCAGAGGTGTTGTGGGATTTGAATGTCACCACCTCTCAGCCACTTCAAGTGACACATTCTTTGAGGGATCTTGAGTTAGTAATCTTGGAAAAGAATTAGGAATTAGTAATCTTGGAGTCAAAGGAATCTCAAAGAACTCTTGTTTTGTCCTTTCAGAGGTGTTAAAAAATGTTGAATGTTATGGAACTTCTGCAGTACAGTGCATTTGTACCATGGTGTATGTCAGTCTTGCCGACAGGTCCTAACCAATGCTATGCTTGTCTTCTGCATTGTCCAGAGCACAGTGCACGCTGTCACCGCCACCCAGAAGACTGTGGACTCTCCCTCCGGCAAGCTGTGGAGAGACGGACGTGGTGCCAGCCAGAACATTATCCCTGCCTCTACTGGCGCTGCCAAGGCTGTGGGCAAGGTCATCCCTGAGCTTAATGGGTACGTGCCCATGCTCAACCCTTTATTGGCCTCTCAGAGCTTTGCAGTGTAGCTACACCCAAGGGCTGGAGTTCAAGTCACTACGACCCCCAGAGAATACATGCCTTGCTTTCAAGTAAGGTGTCTTAACAGAATATGAATGTAAAATTGAGCTTTCCTCAAAGCTGTATACAAGGATGGTCGTTGAAAGCCCTTGAGACACACTCTGATCATTAAGGTCAATCTTTAAGAGTAGGTTACGTATCATCCTGGGCTCCTGGTATGAATTATTTAAAAGACTATTCAGCAGATAATATTAAGTAGGCGATGTTAATGCACAGTCTTGTGATTTCGCAAATGGATGGTGTGGCACATGGCCCAAGGGGTGCAATATAGAGAAATGTACTGAAATAACCCCTTTGCATTTGTTTTCTTTTAAAACAACCAGTGGATTTTGTTTTCTTTCTGTATCTTAGCAAACTTACTGGCATGGCCTTCCGTGTCCCCACTCCTAATGTTTCTGTTGTTGACCTGACAGTTCGTCTGGAGAAGCCAGTAAGTGCAGCTCTCATCCATCCCTCTCTCCTTTCTATTCATTCCTTTCTCTCTTATTACTTTCTCTCTCTCTTTTTCTCACTCTCTTTTTCTATTCAATCGTTCCATCCCCACCTCCATTATTTCACAACCACTGTCTTTGTCCTTGACTCCAGGCCAAGTATGATGACATCAAGAAGGTCGTCAAGGCTGCCTCTGAGGGCCCAATGAAGGGAATTCTGGGATACACAGAGGATCAGGTAACGTATCACCAGTGAAAGCCCACCGGACAAAAAATACCAGTGAATGTGGTTGCTGTGGTTGGAAATTCTGCACTGTTTATTTACACTTAAGTAAGGAGGCTGACCAAGATCCAGTGCAGAGATACATATGAGATTATATTTCAGTGTCAGGTGTGTGTGCACATGCTTAGAGGTGTGAAATAACTAAGATAGGTTCTTTCCCAACAAGCACGCGAAGGCCAACAGACTGATGATACATCTGTATCCACAGTGTGCTATTCATTGACTAGTTACTAATTTAACCCAAAATTTTATTTTTTTAAATAACAATAAAATGTAAATTTAAACAATAAAAATTAGAAGCAGGAGTTACTAATCTGTCTTCATTACACAGCTGCTCATTTTCATTCTGGAGACAGTCAGTTATCAGAATTCTATCAGTAGTCAGACAGTCAGTTATCAGAATTCTAACCATCGTGCAAGTGAAAACATGATAGAGCGCAGTCGATATTATAATAGAAATAGAAATGATAAGTCGAATACAATTGCAATGCATTATTTGCATGAGTTTCCCTATTCACCAGTCCCTCTTCTGTGTCTATGCAGGTTGTGTCCACAGACTTTAACAGCGACCCACACTCCTCCTACTTTGATGCCGGTGCAGGTATCGCCATCTCCGACCACTTCGTCAAGGTGGTGTCATGGTACGTCCTATTACATAATGCACGTCGCACACAGTACACCCTTCTCTAACACACAGTGGTAGCAAATAATAACTACATTTGTGTGTTATTTGTCTGATGTCTTTGACCAGGTACGACAATGAGTACGGCTACAGCAACCGCGTCGTTGACCTGATGGTCCACATGCAGACCAAGGAGTAAAGTCTCTCTCACTGATACATTTGCTGCTCACACAATCTGCTACCTGCTCACGTGATGTTTTTTGCCCCACAGTCCTGTTCTGCCTCACGTGAACTGTTTCCCTCTTCCCTTAGTATCATATGGTGGTGAGGAGTTCCACTGACATTACTTTTTTTTTAATAAAACTTGTGACTCAACAATAAAGATGTGAGCTCGTTCTTTCCTGTTTTGGTTGTCGGATGCATTGGTCTATCACAGACTGGTGCCTAGAGCTTTCTGCCTTGCGAACAATAGGAGCCTTCTTTTGTGGCATTGTGCTTCCAATATAGGATAAGATGTTTTAGGGGGTGGGAGTATTAACAATCCCATAATATTGCATACATCAACTTTTTATCCACTCCTCTGACTGTGATTGGGTAAATTTTACATGCATTATGCAGCATACAATATCGTCACCATGATATGATCATGAAAGTTGCTGTTGCATTATTGCAGTTATGAAGTTGGGATTTGTCACTTCCTCTTTCTCTTCTGTTGTGTTGTTTCAGTTATTTTCCTTATTTAGGCTTTGTAAATATTTCACTAAGGTTGTGAACAGAAAAAAGCATAGGCTTCTGTTAACACGTCACACTCGTGATAGCCTAATTGTACATGTATCGCCTGAATTATGGTCTGTTACTGTCATCTAAGGTGCCGTCATTATTATTTTACCACTTGGCGCATCTCTTTCACGGCCAAGCTGACGTCAGCCCTGGACCAAGGCTACCGTAACTTTCTGAAGACCTGCGACTACCAGTTACAAATAGCTGCTGTTCTACATAGTTTTGACCGCGTTCTGAAATCGTTTTGCAAGAAGGCTGTTTGACTATCGGATAAATGCGTAAAATCAAATGTGCACAGGCGCACAGGTGCACTAACACTTTTGTACTAAATGTACATGCGCGTGTGGTACCAGTGAACTACATCTGAGAGCCGCAGTCGGCAGTCTCGTGTTTATTTGTGCCTGTGAGGAATTGTGGCGACACTGCTACTGTCCAGGACCTATCCTTCACACTGTCCGGCACTGGATAGCCAGGTACTTAGCATTTTATTACAGCTATTTTTGACACGCATATTCTTTCGTGGCATTAATACATTATCTTTCTGTCTATTGAGGAGGACTGTGCCTTAAGTGTTGACACTGCTTTAATGGGTGTCATTGTTAGACAGGTGCATTACTTTACGAAGCTAACCAAGTAACGTTAGCGACCCTTTCCTTTATTTAAGGTATTAGCTTGCAAGCTAAATTGATAAATCGGTGTTCATGCCGGATTTCGAGCATTTCAGATTTTCTTACAGAAGAATGAATCCTTTACTCGGGGAGAGCGTGTATTCGCTCCAGCATCAGCAACAGAATCAGTTGTCAGGTCTGTCAGAGTCATCGACTACGGGGTTGATGCCCGACTCATTTTACGGTGCCCCTGACACTAATCTTTTCTTGGGCGATCATCCTGGAGTTGCACCGGACAGTTTGTCCGGTATGCCTCCCACGGGGCTCGCATACCTGCACCTCAACAACAGTCTTCATCGCGCGCCTCCACCCGCACCTGCCGCTATGGCCTTGCGTAATGACCTGGGGTCCAACATAAGCGTCCTGAAGACCCTTAATTTGCGTTTCCGCTGCTTCTTGGCAAAAGTTCATGAGCTTGAGCGTCGAAATAAGGCCCTGGAAAAACAGCTGCAGCAAGCGCTGGACTCTCACGAGACTGGAGTGATTGGGAGAAGGCCCCTTACTCGAGATGTCGGCGTTCAGACGGGGTTCGTTGGGCCCATACCGCTTGGGCCTATACCGCTTAGGCCCGATTTCATCCCTCTTCAAAATACAACTAACGCAGCCTATTTGACAGGGGGACTTCTGTCCCCTTCTCTGAACACAACAGATAATCTGGAGCCTAGTCTGAAACCAAGCCTGGGGATTTTAAATCATCCCATGCCTGACTCCAATTTCAACCTCACCTCCAACATAACTATCAGCCCGGCCACCCCAACTGACCCACCAAAGACCATGTCCAACATAAACGAGAGATTTTTGAGTACTGGAACTACCACATGCAACAACCCTCCTCCAAGGTTCCTGCCTGGAAACATCTGGTCTTACAACCATGGACGCAGACTGGGCCCAAGTACCATTAAAGAGACTCGAACAGTGGGGCCTGGAGTGTCATGGATGCATCCGGATGGAGTCGGGGTCCAGATTGACACCATCACTCCTGAGATTCGTGCACTGTACAATGTGTTGGCCAAAGTCAAGAGAGAGAGAGATGAGTATAAGCGCAGGTAAAGTTCTTTCCTTTCCTGAATCTTTCAGTACTTGTTTTAAGGTTTGCATAAACTTTTCGTAAGAAACAGATGAAGTTTCTGTTAAGCCGTTGCATTGCCTTGAGTTCTGGTCCAGAAACTAGCCAAACAACTTTCAACATTGAGATTATAGACACTCCTCTACACAGCCATTGATTTCATGGTCAGACGGAAATGCCCAGGCCTTTTGATACTTTCAGATAGCTTGGCTGGATTTCTCCAACTCATTTTACATGAAGTGTCCATGGTGAGTGAAATGTATCCTTGGATTGGCTGAATTATACAAGCATTTACAGCATCTGTATCTGTTGGTCTAAGTGCTCAGACATAGACAATCGTTTGTCACATTGTCAGTAGTTATGTTTTGTGTTGGTGATGGGGAAACCAAGGAAGTGAGTTTCTGTTTACCTTTAACTTTATAGTCTAGACTTAAGCTCGGACATTTCTGTTGATTATAACACTTTATACACTTCCAGGCAGTTTACAGCCAGGGCCTTGTGCGAGATTTTTAACAAGCCCAGCTGCACCATTCCAAATGTTCAAATCGATCACATCCCAAGACATGAATTAGCTCACAGTGAGAGAACTGGCAAGAGACGGCCCTTTCCCGCACACACACACTCCCATCCCCTCCCCTCCTCTCCTCTTCTCTCACTCCTTTGGCCTCACATGCTCTCCACTCACTCCTCTCTATCTTTCTTTTTCTGGCTCTGTGTTCCTCTTCTCCATCTCTCCCTCCTCCCTTCCCTTCCCTCTCTTCCCTCTCCCTGGTTCCTGCCTCCTAGTCCTCCCCCCCTCCCCTCTGTGTTCGGCATCTGCAATGCAGCACTGCTCTGCTGAGAGTTTTCTCTCTGCTTTCCTCTCTGCCCCCCATCCCTGTCCCCCTCCCCAATGCACTCACACACTCACACACCTCCTCCTCCTCCTTCTTCTTCTGCACTTCTCCTCTACACCGCTTAGAAGCTCACTCTCGTGCCTTCTCTCACTCTCTCGCCGCTCTCTGCAGTACTAGTCATCACTTTGATTAATGTCTTTGCCCTGATGAGTTACAGCAGGGATGGGCTGCACTTGTTATTAAGATGGTTGCTTTGGTGACACTGCCTCTGTAACTCAGGGGAAATTGTGTCGTTGTTGTATTTTTTTTTTTTCTCGTGCGTTACTTTGTTTATATGCCTCAGTCCAATGTGAAATTAGCTTTGTTTCGATCAAGCACTCGTGTTTCTGCTGCGTGAGAGGTTCTGTTGTGCATTTAGTGAAGCCATCTTTGTTAGCTAATCTTCTCCTTGCTTAATTGTCCATCTATGTGGTTTGCATCTGTTCAGGTTTGGAGCAGTGCTTACATAACATTTTCCCATCACTGCATCCCTGCAGTGTGTGTGTGTGTGCATGTGTGTGTGTGTGTCATGTGTTAGCACACTCATGTGTGGGTACACATTTGTGTGTGTGTGCATGTGTGTGTGTGTGTTTGTATGCAGGTTATTGTAGGTACATTTTAGAACGCATATATTCCACAGCACTGCATGGCACAGAGAGAAGAGCACTCTTGCACGCACACAACTTCAGCGACTTGAGTGCATTAGAGCAAGTTGGTGGTTGTCATGGAAACTGCCTCCAGTCCAGTACAGATGAACAGCGGCAGCATCAGCCCAAGCAGTTATAATGCACCACGATGAGAAAGAAGTAGAATACCACAAACGTTGCACTGACCAACACAATGCCAGCAATCAGTCACAATAGCCCTGGTCTGGTAAGCGAGTCAAGCTAAGCCATGCTTTAGATCTTGACATGCCTCGATCCGAACGTCCTTGTCAGACCCACTTACCGCTCCCAACGGGACTAGCCCATCTAATGGCATGCTCTTCAGCCAAGCATCAATAAGAACTGCCGGAACTTCTAAGGGCTAATTATGGACTTGGCTTAAAAAATGATGATTTGAAAACACTCCCCTCCAAGAGGGCTTTGTGATGTCTGAGTGCATGGGCACAGAAGCAGACACAGGCCCAGACAGAGAGCAAATTACACCTTTACTTTGTAACGCATTATTATGCAATAGTAATAATCAGTTGATTAATGTTATTACTGCTAATAGGTGTATTAAATATAGTATGCTAAGGATTACTGTAGGGGTGGTGTTATATGGCAGTCTGATTCGTCATTGTATTTATGGGAAAATGTATGTGCTAGTATTTCTGTTGTATATTGATATGATATTGATATGGTTATGGTATCATATGGTAGACGGATTCATTATTTTAGTAATGGGAAAAACTTGATGTGATGTTTGTTGTTGGTTGATGTGATTGTTGTTTGTTGCTGTGATGTTTACTGTTTGCAGATGGGAGGAGGAGTACACAGTGAGAGTGGACCTGCAAGAGAAGGTTGCGGAGCTGGAGGAGGTAGGTTTGCTCAGGCCAACGTATGTTTCCTCAGGCTCTGTGTTAAGCTTACTTCAGTTGTGTTGTTACACCCCTTCTTAGTTGACCCTACAGGGGTGAACAACAACCCACCACTGACCCAAGTAACCAACATAAAAACACCTTTAAAACTAATGCCCAACCAGTGGGATTTATTAACATTAAGACAAGACACTAAATTTACAAAACTTGAAGTCCATGACATAACACCACAACAAAATCCCAGACTGAAAGGCAGCAAGACAACCAGCAGTCCCCACACCAAAAGCCTCCCCAGCAGCAAGAACTTGGAGCCTTCAACAGAAGCTTGATCACTTGGGCAGCTGGTCTTAATGAAGCCAATCACAGGCAGGGCACCTGAGCAGAGGTAGAGTATGGCAAAGGAAAAAGGACAAACAGCACAGGGAACACAAAATACAGAATACATACAGCCGTAACAGTGTTTCTGAGGGTCACATTTTTCATGATTCGGGATTTCCATCCTGAGCTGGGAAGCTTGGAAAGAATGGTGTACAGCCATACTTTTGATAGCTACAGTATCATACCTTTTGAGTAATATATCCAGAAATTACGGCAAAAATATTTGCACAAAATGACATGGCAGTATGTACAGACACACTGAAGTATCTGTCTACATAATCTACATAAACTGCATGGCAGTGTCTACTCACACAAAAATACATAGCACAAGGAAGTATCTACACAAATTGCAAAGAAACATCTACCCAAGTGAGACTAAGTTGTCTTCAGAAGTGACCCAGGTGTCTCAGTTTCTCTTCTTTCTGGAGAAGTAGATCTGGTAAAAAAACTTTAATCACCATTCCATATCAATGCTCTTTTGAATGGTAACTATAACAACCATAGTAAATGACAGTTGAACTTGCAAGCAACAGTGGAATTAGCTATTAGTTATGAAGGTTACCGTGGTCAGTTACCAAAGGAAATAGTACACCAACCGAACAGGTTAGTTTCTTTTAAAACTGAACTGCCTATTTCTTTTATGTTTTGAACACTTGGTTATTGTCTATACATGAGCTGCAACTGTGTGATAAGTGGGATAATGGCCTTGGCATAGACAAACAGTGGGATAACAGCCTTCGGCGTTGTGCCGTTATTCGCCCATACCTCGTCCATTCCCCTATAACTGGAAACCTAGGCGGCCATTATCCCTAATCTAGGTCTGGGGTTCCGGGCTTCGGGATAAGGGGGCAAAAGTGGGATGGGGCACGCACATCCAGACTTACTTCAGCAGGTGCCAAATCAAGATTAGGGAGGTCGTTGGAATTCAACCCATGTGATATATTTTATGTCTGTGTATGTGTCTGTCCTGTAGGACCTCCAGGAGAGTGAAGTCTGTCAGGATGAATTGGCCCTGAGAGTGAAACAGCTGAAGGCTGAGCTGGTGCTTTTCAAAGGCCTGATGAGTAACGTGAGTTCTGTCACCCTCTGCTTGCTGTAGTCACATAACGAATGTCTCAGTTACAGTGATGACAAATCGCAAATCGCTTCAGCGATAAGAACAAAAACAGTGCTTGAACCTTCTGTTTCATTCCCAAACCACTTCTGCTACTTTAAGATCACATGTGGAATCTCAGTTAAAAATCTTGTGGGACAAGCTGTGATGCTACAGATCAAGCTGTCTTGAAATGGTCAATAACTCAAATAATCTGAAGGGACTGAAGCACCAGAAAAGGAAGACAGCGTTTTGAGTACCAGGAGAGACAATTAGCTTCTCAGCAGGGTTAGCCCTCTGTACAAACAGGCTGACTAAGACTGGCTGCTCATCTCTCCTGGCTGACAACCAAAACCTTAATAAGCGATAGGATGGGGCCCATTTGACTGCAGCTTAATGAAAGGAAACAGCACTAAATATTCCAGGCAGCCATTGTTTGATTCAGTGCCCTCAATAAAAATGGGGAGTAGAACCAAATTGTGTTTATGTAGTATTGTCTTATTTCTTATGCATTTGCTTTCATATCCCATGGTGCATCTATGTCCTGAGTCATTGTTCTTTCCGTCTCTTGTCTTTCTCATTGTTATTCCCATATTCTATTGTGGATAGAATTCTATTGCATTGTCCTTCAGTCCTTATATTCCATGGAGTGTCTGTTGTGTTATTCCTTTTTTTTCCAAAATTGTATTCCCGTGTGGATCTATCGTCTAATTCCTGATATTCCTTTGTCATATTTGTCATATTTCTTCAAAGTGTCATAAAATCATCACACACTCTGGCGCCACATATTGATTTTATTCAACAAAATGACGTTTCAGCCATATGGCCTTCTTCAGATGTCATGGGAAGGAGACTTCTCAAAAGCATTCTTTGGTGAACGTTACTTTTCTTTTTTCAATATTCGTATTTCCTACCATGTCTCACCTCTTGTTCAGGATCTGTCTGAGCTGGACAGTAAGATTCAGGAGAAGGCCATGAAGGTGGACATGGATATCTGCCGTCGGATTGACATCACTGCTCGTCTATGTGACGTGGCCCAGCAGAGGAACTGTGAGGACATGATCCAGATCTTCCAGGTGTGACCTGTCTTTGATCTCCCCTTTAGCCTCTGCATTGGGTTGCACTCTCTGTCTCTCTCTGCACTCCCTGCCTCTCTCATACAAACACAAAAACACACACACACACATTTACTTTTACTCTCTACATCTGCATCTGTAACACATGGGCTCTCTCTTTCCCACACACACACACATACACTTTTCTTTAAAGCAACATACCAACTTCTAAGTAGAAGTACAAGTATACATACAGTACTACTTTGATCCCGTGAGGGAAATTCAGCACACAGTAAATGGAACCCTACTAACCCAGGGAAGTAGGCAGCCTACGTTTTATGGGGATCGACCCGGCCATCTAACTGGTCCCAAGCTCAAAGCCCCAACCAGCAGACCACAGCTGTTGGAAAATTAGCTTACATGTTGTGTATCCCAGAGTTAGCAAAGAGGACCCTTCTGTTCTCTGTGTGTGGGATATTGTAGTCTGACACCAGTACTCTAGCTTAGTATAATTCACTCAAGTGGGTTTCACCAGTTAGCCTATAGCTCCCAAAAGTTTTCAAATTATCCTGAGTGACTTGCAGTACTGAATCCACAGCAGGAACTAGAATAAAAGAGATATTAAATATACTGTAATTCATTAGTAATATAAGAATAAATCGTTTTTAAATAAATTACTTACTTTCTTGCACATAGCTGCATATTTTGTAAGTATGTGTGTGTAGGCTATTCAGTGCATTCATGATGTATTTTAGCACTTTGCTCAAATAGTTAAGGAATATGCACACACACACACTCTCTTTCTCTATTTCTCGCTCTCACACACACACACTTCTGTTGTTTCATGGACAGGTGGCCACTCCTCCATCAACACTCCGTCGCCCAAGGAAGCAGACACAATTCAGAGGAAATGACGGTGATGATCCGATCAGCCTCTCTGAGAGTGAGGAGGGTGGAAACAAGGAAGTAGAATCCTGCACATCAGCCAATCAAATCAATGAGGAAATGCAGAGGATGCTCAATCAGCTGTAAGAGTTTGTTTGTTAGGACCTATTCACACCAGGAACAATAACTTCTGTAACCATAACAATGTGATAATTCTGATTGGCCATCAGCTTTTTATCATTTTAAAAATGCCCAAAGATACTATTCTTCTTTTGTTAGCATAGCAAGTAGTGTGGTGTGGACATTGTCATTGTTATTAATGTCAGCAATAGTCAGAGGTTTCCGTGGTTCTTGCTCCTGGTATGAACTGCCCTTTGATTTTAACAACTATTCTTTAATCTAGTTTTCGAGTTTTCGAGCTATTTTAGTTATTTTCTTGACAGTAATTATAAAATCCCTAAGGGCTAACACAGCTGTTGTGTTGCTGTTTAAAAGACAAAATGGATGTAGACCTTCTTCAGCAATGTAGCAAGTGATTCATTTTCAAGCGCTTTAATGAGGTCAGTGTTGTGTGTGTGTGTGTGTGTGTGTGTGTGCGCATGCGCAGGAGGGAGTGTGAATTTGAGGACGACTGCGACAGTCTGGCCTGGGAGGAGACTGAGGAGACCCTGCTGCTGTGGGAGGATTTCCCAGGATGCACCTTGGCAATGGACACCCAGGGCGAAGTGCTTCCTGTTAGTCAACCCTCTCTAGACTTTTGTGGGGTTACTGTGAGATTAAAAATCTAAAGCATAACGTTTTAATTAGCTGTATAGACTTTCATTTGTCTGTTCCTTCTGTTTTTCTTTTCCTTTTTCATTTGACTTTCTCTTTCTCTCTCTCTTTCATTATCACATATACACCACACACATACATACACACTCACACACACCACCCACACATACACATACACATACAAACACACACATATTTCACGTACACACACTCTCACTCACAAACACAGCCTGAGGAATCCATTGAGAAAGTGATAAAGGACACAGAGTCTCTGTTTAAATCCCGGGAGAAGGAGTACCAGGAGACCATCGACCAGATTGAGGTGAGCAGGAGGAGCCCACTCTAGGGACAGAGGAACACAGCTGCTGAAGCAGGGGTGCTACACACAGCACGCCTGACTAACAACAGTCCTCTCGAGCACTGGGCTCTTCAAATAAAGCTGATCTTGCACATATGCAAATTGGGATATACTTGGATCTTGACCATATGGGTGATAGTGTGTGTGCGTATATACATTTACATATTTGTATGTGTGTGTAGTTGGAGTTGGCCACAGCTAAGTCGGACATGAACAGGCACCTGCATGAGTACATGGAGATGTGTAGCATGAAAAGAGGCCTGGACGTGCAGATGGAGACCTGTAGGAGACTCATCACTCAGAGTGGAGACAGGTACACACACACACTCATACATTCATACAGTCGTACACTCACACACACTCATACATTCATACACTCATCACCCATAAACACTTACACACATCCACAAATATATTGTGTGCACACACATGCTCTCTCTCTTTCTCACACACACACTCACATGCACTCATACGCTTACACTCACACTCGCTCATACATTCATGCACTCATCACCCAGAAACACTTATACACAAATGTTATACTCTCTCTTTCTCTCACACACTCAAACTCTCACTCACACTCAAACTCTCTCAAACACACACACACACACACACACACACACTCACACTCACTCATACATTCATACATTCATCACCCACAAACACTTATACACACAAACACAAACAAGCTGTGTGCACACACATGCTGTCTCTCTCACACACACACACACAATTCAGCTACTCACACACATATGCACTGACATCAGTAGTGACATAGTCTATAGTCTATGGAGGTACAGACTTGCTTTTGGTCTTTATGTACCCATTTCCACATGCATAATTCGCCTTGTACATTTCTTTTAATTTTTTGTGCAATGACAAAGTGAAATGACCCATTCTGAGAAATCAGGGACGGGACTGTAGCAGGGCATTAGAGTTATGTTATTCAGCTCTCTCTCTCTCTCTCACACACACACACACAATTCAGCTACTCACACACATATGCAGTGACATCAGTAGTGGAGGTACAGACTTGCCTCACACACACACACACACACACACACAATTGAGTTACTCACACACATATGCAATGATATTAGAGTCATACAGCGGTACATCATAGGCACAGAGGTAAAGACTTGCATTAGGTCTTTACATACGCGTTTCCTTATACATACTTCGCCTTACATTTTCTTTTATTTTGTTTATTTATATTTATTTATATGACAAGTACATGGTCAATTTGGCAAGAAAGAGTGTGTTATGGTGTTTTTTTTTCCTAACATGAATTGTTCTACATGAATTTTCTTCTTCTTTGCTGATCGTCCGGTTCTCTCCTGTCCTCTCTGTAGGAAGTCCCCTCTCCAGATATCAGTGGCCTCGGAGGAGACGGATGATAGCGAGAAGGAGCGGCGAAAGGCCTCGCCGCATGCAGACTCTGGATGCCACGACGACCAGGCCAGCGGCACTCCAGCACTCCAGGATCCTACCGGGAAGAAACCCTGACTGACATCAGCCTCGAGAACCGACCTCAAACTCTCCAAACCAAGACCTCTTCACGTGTGTTTACATGAGCAGTGATTGGCTAGATGGCAAAGGCCTCTGCTTCAATGGTAACCTGAATCTGGTCCCTTTGTCTCATTAATATCAATGCCTCCCTCTGCTGGATGAAGGTCGTACTGCCAATATTCAAAATAAGAAAAAAAAAGAAAAAAGACATTGATTCCGTGACACAATGGCACTTTTTCAAATTTAGGGGCTATTTGTACTCTCAAATACACACCAGTAAAGAATAACCAACTACAGAAAATGGTCAGGGGAACAAAATAAGAGCTTTTAATCAAAATTTAAATTCTAATTTTGTTGCACTTTAAATCTATTTTGGTGTCTTAAAGTGGAATGTGCAGCACTTTGACAGCCACTTAATGAATACCCATATCTATGAATCAAATTTTGAAAACCAGCAAGCACTTATTTTCATTACTTCATTACTTTGTTATTTAATAATGCAATCTAATTCTGAAAAAGGGCAGTGGTGACCACCCTAATATCTCAGTTCTGGCTCTATTGCGGAATCGACATCAGGTCAAGTGATCGTATAGTTGTATCCAAACTGCAGTCTGTAAATTAATTATACTAGAAATTACATCTCTGAAAATTCTTGGTCAAAGCCATATCTCAAAAGGTGTTCTTCAAACAAGAAACACATGCCTGTCACTCCTCTAGGTTTCATGTGTTTTGCTCTTCTCATTCTCACGTCAGGAAACCCCACTGAAGAGGCCTTACTGAATGAGCACCCATGACATTCCCTCACCGTAAGACTCCATTTATTTGCACCGGAGGAGCCATGGCAGGTTATGTAAATACGTCAGCATTGTCCTCAAAAAAAGTCATACCTCAAATGAATCTTTAGAAGTAAGAGAGGATGATATATTAGTCAAGATGGCAAACAGCCGATTTCCTCTAGTCTGTCATCTTTGGCTGGAACTTTCATCTTTGTGCTGTGTTTAGCTAGGCCCCATTAGTCATCCTAGGCTAGGTCTACTAAAAGACAGCCTGATGTCAAACATGCATCTGATGTAATTCAAGACTATGCATTAGTGTAGGAGTCAATTAGATCTTTTAAACAAACTCTTTATTTACTTTAACCATAAATCTAAAATGAAAAAAATAAGTTATTTGCATTGTCTTATCTTATCAATATCTTGGCCTAAATTTGCCTTTCTGGAAGCATTAGAAGCACACACACACACACACACACACACACACACACACACACACAAAGTTGACATCCTGATCTTCAGTGTATTGGGTCTTAATGACAAGGATTGATTCTGCCATTGAGCCCAGTTGTAGTGCCAGCTTATTCAGCTTTAATTTAGCTAATAGTATGGCTATTATAATAGCCCCCATAAAGCAGTGTTAGGCATTTCTGACCAGTGTAGTCGCCTTTAAGATGAGTTTTTTGTTTTGTTTTGTTTAAAGGCTTTTTATTTTTTTTAAAACAGCCTTGAATAATTGTTTTTTCTCTCAAATACTAAGTTTATTTTGCCTCTAAGAGGAGATTTTTGAATGACATATATAACCTGACAAACAATTCATCATCATCTAGCTGAATATGTAAAATATGTACATGTGAGTATTTGCGAATGTGAGAAAAAGAAACACTAAAAAAAATCAAAACAAAAGAAAGGTGTTTGAATGAGCAAGAAAAAAAAATATGTGCCTCACTCGAGCTCAGTAAGACTATAGAAAGACTGATACAGAGGGGAGAAAAGAATAAATGAAAGCTCTGTCATTCTGACTTTTTAACTTTCCAACTGGCTTTAAGTCCTCGTAACATCTCCAGCAGTAACAGCACCTTTTCATCACCAAGTTATAAAACCTGATCTGTGATCTGTCTATGAAGTCTTCAACAGAATCCCTGTATGTACCGAAACAGATTCCAGGTCAGTTGCTGCAGTAGCCAGCACATTAAAAGAGATATCCAGGGTGAATCAATCAATATTCTTGTTGTTTGAGAGCTGAAGGCAGGTGTAAGAACAAGAGAATTTGGTGCAGCGCTGACTGAATTTGTGAAATGACAGGTAATGTTGACTGATGGAAGCGCAAGAAAATGAAACTGAAACAAAGTTCACCATCAGTTAGCGTTAGCTGCCATTTTGCAAATTCGGTCTCCGCTGCACCAAATTCTCTTGCTTTCATACCCACTGACAGCTCTCCGCAACATCAAATAACAGGACTATTGGTTGATTCACACTGGAGTTCTCCTTTAACCAACTGTGAAACTGGAGGTGTTGTGAATAGCACATCCTGTATATAGAACAATTATGAGAGGTTAACTTCAGATTAAGATTTCATCATACCATATCGAACTACACAGCTATCACTTTCATCCATCCACAATGTACAGTAATGCAGTCTTTTAACATCTCTCTCTTTTTCTCTCTCTTTCTCTTTCTTAACCTCTATCTCTGTCTCTGGCAAAATATTTAACCGTAAGTGAAAATCAGAACTTCTATTTAACTCAGAATTGAAACATGTTGGAACTACGATCTACTACAAGAACTACGAGAGGGAAAAAAGAACAAGTGGAACAGTTATGTGTTTAGTCTAATACTGAAGCCATTATTGAATGTCTGCCAAAATACGCCGTGCTGGAACATATCAACCCGACCAGCACAACTAGACCTGTCTTAAAGTGTGGGCACTAACGACAAGAACCTTATGTTCAAATCCCACAAAGGTTCTTTGAGTAAAGAGTGTTGTTCGTGAATAATAGTGATGCAGAACAAAAATGAGTTGGAGCGCGTACAACACTGTGCGTTTGTGCACTGTTGTAAACAAAAAGTGCTTTCCTTTGACATTGTATAACATCTGTGAGTTTGAAGAGCTGTTGTTGATTGCTTGTTTTTGTTCTGTGTTAAAAATAAATGGTCTTATCAAAACATGCCCTTCTATGTGCTGCCTTTTGTCCTGATAGGAACGATGCGAACAAATGCATCCACCTCATCTGTAATCAATTTGGTCTAGTCCAGGACAGACATGGATTTTGACAGGATGGTTTTCCCCTAGGGATAGAGTTACTTCATTCATCATTATCTGTCTGGTTAGAATCTCTCTCTCTCTCTCTCAATAATATGTTTATGGATTCAGCTCACTTCATACAAGTAGATAAATAAGCATTTGTTTGTCTGTCTCCTTTTTGATCAAGGGAAGAAGAAACCTGAACAGCGCTAAACTGCTAGGCCTATTTGTCTCCAGGAGACTGCTTGCTTTTTCTCAGCAAGTCATGGCTCTATCCAGAGCACTAAGCTGAATTTATCTGTGTGTTTGTCCCCTGTGCTGTCTTTCCCAAGCGCTGAGCCAAGCTGTCTGCCTCGTCCCCCGCACGTTGTGGGGCTGGCTGACTTTTTCCGAATGAGTTGAGCCGTCTCTACCCAGCGATGGGCCTGAGCAGTGTATCTTTCCTCATCTGAGACTCTTTCGTCGTCGTCTGTCGTTTTCCAGCGCCAGAGCAGAGCTGTCTGTCTTTCCCACTGTCTGTCTCTCCCTCTCAGATGCTGTCCCAAGCTGACTCTCTCCACACAGCCGCGATGGTCTCTGCTGGCAGACAGTTCTTAGTGCTGCTGATCCCAGCACACACCACGCCAGCGGGCTATTTACTGGCCTGAACGGCTGATTGGTGATTGCAATGATGGGGGCAGGGGAGGTGAGAAAGGTTTGAAATTAAAGTCTAAACTGGTGTGGTATTTGGTTCCTCTAATGAATATTCCATGGCCTATATATTCTATTTGGGTCATTTATATGATTTGAGGTTGTGCGTAACGAAAAATAATTTGGTGATTCAAATGCTGCATTTGACTTGAAATTATATCCTAGTAATAACATTAATTTTGCTCAATAGAGGTAAAATTTATTGTTACGATTATTTTGAGTCGTTTCTCGCCTGTTTTCTGGGATGTGGAGCAAAGCACACGCGTGCGCGCAGACAGAAAAAGCAGACTCAACATTGTTCAGCACCGCAGTGCCTCTGTCCCGTACACGACTAGCGAAGGGAGAGAACCGCACTAGCGCAAAACAAGGGGTCGAGCGGGAGGGGAGGTGCGTGTGCATGAGCGAGAGAGAGAGAGGGAGGGAGAGAGAGAGATTTGAAAACGACTTTCGCGCACTCTCTCATGAGTCAAGTGGGTGTAATAAATCCCCTGGACATTCTGGCCACTAGGTTGGGCATGTTCTCTTTGCCGGATCTACGTAGCCACTACTTTTTCATTTAGATTACGCAGCCTTTGCAGGTACAGTAAAAAAAAAAAATCAACGGATGAAGTCAGTTCATCGTGACTTTTGTCTCAGAGGTTCAGAATCAGATTTTTTTCAGCACTTCGTCATCTCAGAGATTTTCCTCAACCGAATCAGACAAGGATCTGTCTTCCTGCGCAACGCTTTTGTGATGACATTCCGTGCCAGAATTTGTGCGTTTTAACAGTAATACTCCTCAGTATTACGTTCGCATAAATACATCCTGCGGAAGAAGTTTGACATCAGAGAGGAACAGCCACATATTTCTCTGGGATAATACTCTTCGAGCGACCTCTCTCTCTACCTCTCTCTCTCTCTGTCCCTCCCTCCCTCCCTCTCTCACGCTCTTTACTGGCGATTCAGACTATTAAGCAGTTGCCACCGAGATGTGAGTATGCGGATTTTTCCCTATTTTAATGCTCTATTTAGGCTATTACAGTTTATCGTGAAAACTGTGCATACCCATTCGCTTACGTAATGGGTTGTGTTTTAAGACGTTTGTTTTAATTATTGTCATTATGTTGTTTATGCGGTTTTACCTCAACGGTGCAAACACTGCATAGCAGATCATTCAATGTACCTGCGTGTATGCGGTCGTACAGACAACGTTTGTCTTAAAGTAACGATAAATAATCTCTCCCATAAATAGAAAATAAATGAAAGGGTAGTCTGATGGTGTTATCTAATCATCTCTGGCGCGATGCGCTACCGATTTTGTTCTTTTAGTTGATATTTGAGGTTGACAACCATTGTTTTACACCATACTTCTCAAGGTAGAACGTCAGAATTATATATTTTTTCTGTTATTCAAGAACAGCATTTAAACAATAATATAGAATGAGTTTCATTCTCTTCTTATTTTAAAAAGGACATAATAGCATATCTGCAGTTTGAGCGCCTTCATAGTTATTTGTTTTATTTGATGGCTATGTAAAATCTAAAGAGTTTGAACGTGAAAAAATATCCCATGATCAGTTTCGTCGTAACTCAAAAAGTCCCAGTCAATTTATGTATGGCATCATACCCAATGGTGAGTTGAGCAGGCCGCTGTCAGTTAGCGCTGTAATCTACGTCAGAGAATGGTGGTCTGAGTCAGCTTACCTATCAGATCTCTGCCTGCCATAGGATCTTTAGGGTTAAAAGATACTGCCAACAACTCCGCAAAGGCCAAAAAGCTTCAAATAATGCCATCTAGTGTAATCTGTCGAAATTCAGGCAGAATAATTCAACTGAAAGGGAGAGACTGTGTGACAGAAAGTTGGACAGGGTGATGTTGCCTAGAGACTTCTGGTTGCTTCTGGCACATTCGACTCTGCACAGGCCGCAAGGCAAATTGGTTGTATGTGTGTGCGGAGAGAAAAAGAGAGGTGCAGTGCTTCAGCAAGACATTCGCTTGTCACTTTTTTAAAGCATTTTCTGCTGATGGAACTCAGGCAAGGTCTGTTCTGGACTCAGCTCAGCTATACTTAGGCTAGCCCCTGATCTACAGTCAGACATCTTATTTACTCTATTGCCCCCATCCAATTACCCCTTCAGGTCAGCCCCAGAATCTGGTACTCCAGGAGCCCCAGGGGCCCCCGAAGGAGAGGGGGGAGCCCCTAATGCAGCCCCCAACCTGACCAGCAACCGCAGGCTGCAGCAGACCCAGGCTCAAGTGGATGAGGTACATACAACGATATGACGTGTATGGCAAATTGCATTACACCTAGGCATTTGTTCTGTGCCAACACACAACCTTTCTGATGAAATGGTGCAGTAACTCACCAGTTAATAAAAATACATGCCGTCCCACAATCCTCTCCTGCATGTGCATGTTGCAACTAGTTGGACAGTATGCCACTACATAGAAGGCTATGAATGTATATATAATGATATACATGTACAGTATAGTATGACCTTGGTAACTTGTCAGTCTTACTAACATATGTCGCATTAACACCTCCCCCCCTTCCACACACACACACACACATACATAAACACAAACGCACACACACACACACACAATGCACAACACACACATACACACAAACAAACACACACACACACACCATACACAACACACTACACTGAATCATACCAATCAAACCTAGGTGGTGGACATTATGCGTGTAAATGTGGACAAAGTACTGGAGAGAGATCAGAAGCTGTCGGAGCTGGACGACCGGGCAGATGCTTTGCAGGCCGGAGCCTCACAGTTCGAGAGCAGCGCAGCCAAGCTGAAGAACAAGTACTGGTGGAAGAATATGAAGGTGGGTCCCCCACTGAAGCCTCCTGCGTGCACTTGAGAGAGGGAGACAGACAGAGAGAGGGAGCAGTAAAACAAGGGCATAAATGGAGATAGATGAGTGCATACTTGTGTGTCTGTTTGTTAGTCTGTGTCTGTGTATGAGAGAGAAAGAAAGGGTGTGTGTGTGTGTGTGTGAGCGCCGAGCGCCGGACAGACATTCTCTGGAGACGGCGGAGTGCTTACACCCTCAGTTGTGTATCTGAGTCAGTTGCTTTGTGGGCTGTGAAAGTAGGTGGCTGGGCTGGAGGGGGAGAACTGTGTCTGGGGACAAAAAATAAAGTGGGGTTTGGGGGATGGGGGGTGAAGCTGCCTTACATTAGCTATAGATAGATAGATAGATAGATATATAGATAGATAGATAGATAGATAGATAGATTCAGCTCTCACAGAAGAATTTGTGTGCGCGTGATCAGCTCCATAAATGCTCATTACTCAGGACGAGCACATTGGTACTGAAGATACTGATAAGTCAATCAAATATTAGATTGACCAGACATTCACATAGGCCATTTTTTGGCACCGAGAGGACAGAATTCTCAGTGCTGAGGAACAGATATAAACTATGCAAGGACTATCAGGGCTTTGCATAGTTCCTCTCTTGCCAGTACCTCAGGTCAAGTGTATCTATCTAGTCTTCAGGTCTAGTGTGGTCAAATCAGACAGGACATTTTCATGGATCATTTCTACTGCTACTGAGTAAAGGCCAGAGGTGTAGTGGGGATTTTTTTTAGTAGGGGTATGCAATATAATGTTATAAATGAATGCCTATTCAAAAAGTGAGAAACAGCCTCAGTTCTAAGAAGTAGGGGGGGCTCCGTACCCCCGCGTCCAACGCCCACTACACTCCTGGTGAAGGCAATTAAAGTTCTACTTCTTTTGTGTGAGTGAGAGAGGGGCAGAAACTGAGAGAAAGAGAGAGAGAGAGGACAAATGTGAGACCAAGAGCAAACTAAAACAAAGCAAAAGAAGAAATATATCAGATGTAAGAGTGTGTGTGTGTGTGTGTGTGTGTGAGAGAGAGAGAGAGAGAGAGAGAGAGAAAGAGAGAGAGAGATAGATGTTGGAAAGAGAGAGAATGGGAGAGATAGAGCGAGAGAGAGAGAGAGTGCACCATGGCGTCGACAGCCTCCATCTTTGTTTCTGTGTCTGCTGCAGCAGCACTTTACATATTACATTTTCATTCTTCCATCCGACTGCCTGCCAAAGCTTCACCCCTCCTCCCTTACACTCTTCCACTCCCCCCACATCACAGATGGTGGGGGGGAGCCCCGTCCAATCACAGCTTTCCTTCGTCTGTGGGGGGAGGGGGTTCAGGAATCCCAATCTGGATTACAGAGGGCCCGGATTAAATCCCAGCTGTGACTCGTGATGTAACTTCGTGCTAAACATACACTCCTCCTTCCTCTCTCCCTCTCTCTTTCACTGACTCATTCTCTCTTGACCATCAAGTGCTCTCTTCCCTCCCTCGTCCCGTACAATAGCTCCTCCCACAAGACCCCTCCCATCCCCTAATCTCTCTTATCTGTTGTCCCACCCCCATGATGTAGCCATTTTTTTTTTACTACTTTGCATTTCTTTGAATTGTATGTCTCTATTAGTCTATCATCTCTGTTGTGCTTGTGGTTTTTGCTAATTGTTTTTTTTTAGCATATCCTGACATTTGATTAGCACACCACGCCACTGAACTTGTACCTGTGCGTGTGTGTGTGTGTGTGTGTGTGTTATTTTTTTCCACCTTAGGGGTGACATTGAAAAGTCTGTAGTGTGTGTAATCCCACTTTACTATCTATGGGTGTGATGCAAGGCCACAGAGCAAACAGCATTAGCTGTCTGCATTAGGGGCGGCCCTACCAGCTGTCCATCATTAGACTTAAACCACTCCCCTCTCTATGGAGGGTCATGAACGTGTGTCTGCTGATTCGGCACCTGACATTGTGATGACTTTCAAGTAGTTACTTCTGTTAATAACAGTAATGTATAGCAGCTGCATATGAAAGGGTCAGTGGTTAGGCTAGTTTTAATTTGATCTTTAACATCTCTGGCTCCCATACAGCCAACAGTGTGTGGTGTGGTGTTGTGCTGTCGTGTGTAGTCAAGCCAAACACGAGTGCTAGATTGTCTGAAACCCTGAAAAGCAATGACCATAATCTCCTCCGCTCAAGACAATCCCGTGCGGCTAAAAGCAGACCTAGATTAGCGGAGGGTTAGGATGAAGGAGAGAAGTGAGGTAATCCTGTTACATTTACTCACTACACCGGAGGAGACACTAAATAACTGATAGATCACAGAGAAATCACTGCTGCTCATTTGGAGGTTAAGATGTACTGTCCCAACCCAAGACTCAGATTGATTGTGTTTGTGTTTTTAGATTGGTTATTTGCAAATATAACTAAATCAGATTACTATGTTGCAGTATTAGACCCACTATGTTACAGTAACTGACAGGCCCAACTCTCATGTCTTTCTTGTGCCCACATGACACTGTATATAAACCGTTTCAAGAGACTTTGATGATTAGCGTCATAGCCATTTCCAAAAGTTTTCCAATTAAACATTCCATTATGTTATTTTAATGTAGTGGATATAATTTGGGAACAAAAAAGAATGTTCAAGCATTCTTCTTGTTTACATCGGTTTTGTTTACAAACAGTCCATAAAAAATTCATAAAAACACCTTTTCTCTCCTTCCCCTCAGATGATGATCATTATGGGTATCATCGGTGTCATTCTCATGGGAGTCCTTTTCAGTAAGTACTGCCCTCATGATCTGTTATTGTAAATAGTTCATACCAGGGTAAAGTGCCATTCACACCAAGAACGATAACTATAACTACAACGACAGATAAATATTGCTTTAATTAATGTGAGTGATAACGTCCACACCACAACTATAACGACAACGATATTGTTGGGATTACATTCAGAGTGATTTTTTGAATGACAGAAGGTTGACAGCCAATCAGGAACCATGGAATTCTAGACATCATTTGCATGAGGACAGACTTGTTGTCATTGATATCATTGTCATGTCAATGTTATCATTGGTCAGTGTGGACGGAAATATCGTTATAGATAGTTATCTTTATAGTTATTGTTACAGCTGTGAACAAACCATCAGTGGATACGGCTGAATCATAGTTGCTCCCAACTAAACCCAAAACCCTGAACCCTCAATGACTTAATGGGGAAATCCAGTGTGAATCAATCCATTACCCTGTTGTTCGAGGTCACCGAGTGCTGCCCGTAAGAAAAAAGAACAAGAAAATTTGATACAGTATAGACTGAGTAGTGAACTGGCAGGTAACAACAGGGCTATTGATTAAATCACACCAGATTTCTCCTTTAATTGGCATGAATCAACTTGATGATTGGCTTATTCATGCCAATAGATTTTTAGGCTTCAGGTCTATATATAGGTTATAGCAGAGTTCATGGGTTAAGTTTGCCTGGGTGTGGTGGTGGGGTGGGTGACTATGGGGATTATGACCTGCCCAAAAATGTATATCCAGTACAAAATATGCAAAATTTTAGCTCACAGATTCAACTTTTAGTTGCTTTGGTTCACAAAATATCCTCAGCAGTAAGAACATAGAGACGGAAGCATAGTCGGGTGGCTTAGGCTACCCCTTACATTTCATGTGAATTTGGATTAATGTAAACACATTGTGGACCATCCAGCATAGATGTGCTGCCAGTTAATCACAGCAGAACTTACATGAATAAACTCTTATTTGACCCCCAGCAGTCCATTATGATCAGATAAACACCCACAATTTCCTCTCACTTTGTAATGTTTTGATCAGTGATTATGGGTCTCTTACAAAGCTGATAAAGACTTAATTGGAGAAAGAGGCCTTCTGGATATATAGTTTTACTTTGACCATGATCTCTGTTTCTATTCTGGTGAAAATCTACTAATATTTGAAGATCACCTTCCTGATAACTTTACTGAGGAAACTATGCTATACCGAGAAATCTATACTATACTAGAAATGTGGATATACTGATCATTTTTATTTAAGTGCTGACAGGTTTAAGGCAGGCCGTGGGCAATATAGATCCTCATGAAAAATGTCAACTTTATGGCAACACAGACCCCAAAGAACCTGACTCCAGACAAGCAGGCAGAAAGCCAACAGCACCACAGCTGAAGCCAGAGGACAACTGAGCTTTATTCAATGTAAGGATGATTAAATCTCTCTCTCTCTATTTCTCTCTCTCTCTCACCAGTGTACTTCTACTACTGAGCTGGTCTCTCTGTGGCTAAGCACAAGGTGAACAGCGGATCTGACGGAGCCGAAGCCTTGTGTGACATCCAAACCCCCCCCCCCCTCTTCTATAAGCTCCTCTCCTCTCCTTCCCTCTCTCCAAACTCTCACCGATGCCTTCTCATCACAACAAGCAACGCGAGTGGAAGCGGTGCCTCCTCCCTCATCTCCTCTCTCTCTCTCTCGATCTCGGTGTGACTCCCTCGAAAAAAAGCAAACAAACAAACAAATAACCCACTTCTTTCCTGTAAATGATTAGTAATGTAGTGCCCAGCCCTATGTTTCTTTTTTATATATATATAATGTCTTGTTTTTGGTATTGTTTGGACAGAGGAAGGTGCTGTAAAGGTTGATAGATGGGAAGGTCACATGGGATCCAAAGCTGTAGACTTAAAGTTGTCCCCTCTCAGAGATATGAGAAGACATGCCATTGGCTCCAGTATGTGGACCTGGCCCAATCACATGAGAGAGGGAGGCATAAAAAGCATTACCAGGGCAACAGACAGACAGACAGACAGACAGACAGACAGCCAAGACAGAGCCAGGGAGGTAGAGCGAGACTAATGAAATCTCAAATTTTTGTTCAAGGATTTCTTCAGCCAAAGCATACTCTCTCATGGGTGCAAGTAGAGTTGCTCTATCACGCATAGGGGAGCACAACTACAGCAATCAGTTTAACAGATTAAACTCTACTGTTCAATAGTCTTGACAGACTTGTCTGTTGATATGTAACTACTAACGTTGTGCCCCCCCACATCTGAAACATATACGAGTGAAAGAAAGGTCTGGGTTGGAGAAATAGTGACTAAACTAACTTGACACTGTACTGAGGCAAGAGTGACACCTCCAGAGAAGTTATAATAAGGCAAAATGTCGGTTAGGTACTATTTATATAATCCACATCATTTTAGCAGATAGATAATCTGATTGAACGTCCAGTGGTTTAAATTCAGAACTCCCCAACTTTCTCTCCACCAAAAAAAATATCTGATGTATATTTTGTGGCCACTCTTTACATGAATACCCTGCCAGTCATCAAAAAGATGGGCATTGGTTTCTGATAGCATTTCTTGTTTTGACCTTTGAGGAAAGTAGCATTCTAGCTTTAGGTGTCTGTGTTCGTGTGTTTCATTTTTAATGTACAGTGTACAGGCAGGGCAAAGATAGGTTTGGATGTCGGGCAAAACAACGTGTGCCTTAGAGAGTTTCGCCTGAGTTGAGCGTGTTCCGGACCTAACTAATCAGTCTTAAGTGAAAGACAATGTGTCCCCTCTCCCGACTTTGCTTTGTATTGCATTTGTAGGAGTGGCACCAGATGTGTGTGTGCGTGTGTGTATATATGTGTGTTACACTCGTGAAGCTTGTGACGTGACTCTCTATCGCACACATTCCTTTTGCCCTGCTTTACTATCCACACCGAAACAAGTCCACAACTTATGCAAATATTATTGTTCGGTTAACATTCAGATGTTATCTGCAAATATGTTTTTTGTGAATAAATTGCACGTTCAATGAAGTCAGATTTTAAACAAATAGCAAAATGTCATGAGAACATGCTGGAGTTATATGATTATTGCACTCAACAGGTTGACACCATGCAATGTGAGAGTGAAACGCAAATAACAACAGTTATGAGTTGAGCTTGAACGATTCTTCAGAGAAAGCTGCTAATTGTGGTTCTCTAAAAGCATGTCTGTTTGCATATCATTCTAATAAAGTGACAAACGTGTTTGTGTGTGACTTGGCTGTCTGGCGAAATCTCTTTTCCAGGTCTTAGAGTAAGGAACAAAAGTATGTTACAATTCACTCTAGTGTACGAACCACAGTTATGTTGAAGTTTGGCACCAGTCACACAAATGTTTGGTATTTTGTTTGGTTTTTGTTGAAATCTGCAGGATCAGGTGGGTATTTCAAATGGGGGGCAAAGCAAACCTGGGCAAATTAAACATTGGGAAGTGATAAAGCTTCTAATAGAGTAGTCGTCTTCCTTTTTTAGTTTTTTTTTTTTTTTTTTAAGAGAATAAGGACTTCAGGCTTTTTATTACCAATTACCAAAATGTAGGGAGCAGTGGTAGCGCAGCAGTTAAGGAACCTGGTTAGCATGCAAGTAGCCTGAAAAGTTGTGGGTTTGAATCCCTGCTGCCACCGTTGTGCCCCTGAGAAAGGCACTCAACCCTAAGTTGCTCTAGGGGAGACTAGCCCTGAACAATTGATAATTGACAAAAAAAATGTAAGTCGCTTTGGATGAAAGCGTCTGCTGAATGCATAAGTGTAATATAAATGCAATACCCTTGCCCCAATAGAATAGAAAAAAATACTTATAGGTCTACATCTACACAGGTAATAAGTGAGACTATACAGTTACGCACTAACAGTATTGACAGCTTTTAACATAAACAAAAACGAGACTTGTATTCAACACTGAAAGAATAGACTTTATTTAGTTGAAGGAGCTATAACACTAAATAAACATACATGATGTCTTTTGTTATAGGAAGGAGACATGCTAGCAAAAATGAGAGCAAAAGCCTTACATATGAGAAACTTTGAGCCAAGGCCTTGTTTATCTACAAAACAGTACTTGAAACAGTGGACAGAATAAAACACACCAACCTACTTCTATTGAGAGAACTAAACGTAATTCCAACAAAACAAAGTACTCAAGTCTCAAATGTCTATTTTGACCACCTAGATTACAAACCAGTGGAATTCCTTCTCCTTCCTGACAGTTGCTTTCATGACATGACACTTTACTCCTGTAAACCAAAAGACAACTAGGCAGTTTTAGAATGAATTCAATACGTATGAATTCAATTCTTTTGCATTAAATTTAACCGAATAAAATTCTGCAGGCAACCATTTCCCTTTCAGAGGGTCTGTGTAAAGTGACATTGAATTCTCCATCACTCTCATGTTCTTTCATTTTACTGAAATACTGAGATCTTTTCCTCAAAGAGCTTTTTTTTTCTATCTCCATTTGATGTCCCTTAATCAGTTTATATGTAACTGAACTGAACCACCATCATGAGATTACATGTATGTTTCAGAAATTAACATTTTCATGTAACAAAAGGCAAATGATTAAAATATAGGACAACATCGATAAATTCCTGAAACAAATTATTAAAATAATCAAACAAAATAAAGCACACAGACAAACATAGGGGCACTTGTTTTCCTTTTGAAAGATTCTCCAAAACAACCAAAGAACAGTTTTGTCCTTAAAAGGTGCTGCACATACTTTTTGTGTAAACAAAAAAAAGGAAAGGAAAATGCCTCTGGACTTAAAAAATAATTACTGCAACTGGTAAAATCAACAGTTATTCAATGCATTGAATTACTATGCACTATTGCATTACATTACAATGCACTATTTTTCAATGCATTGAATAACTGTAGGTGTAGAAGTGTTTTTAGTTTATTTTCTTTACAACAATGTCCACAATCTTTAGCACCACTGAAATTAATTAAAGTTTTCTGTTCTGTCTGTTGTGACCCCCAGCTCTCCATCTTCAAGACCAAATAATGAACTGGCAGTTAACATTAACCGATAGGGGCCATAGAAAACAGTTATGTTTATATAGTCTATGTTTTCTCTTTCTCTCTCTCATATTGACAGCACTCTGTGACTTCAAAGAGGGCTTTAAGTTGAAATAAGCCAAAATATCCCCTTAAGGCCGGCACAGACAACAGGTTGATCACCAGACCACTGACATGCGGCGACCAACGGCGTAATCCTCGCTTCTATTTTAGTGAATAGGACAAGACACAGACACAGCAAGCGACCAGACCGTCAGGTGGCAATCGCGAGCTAAAATGAGCTTCATCTCTATTTTAAACGTGATGTGTCTTAACATCTTAATGACACTGGATGTGTTTGGTCTTAAGTGTCAGTATAAAGCAACAGCGGTCACACGTAGCATGGGCTCACCAAGCGACTACTGTTGGAAGAAAAAAAAAAATGTTCATAATCTCCAGTCGGCTGCTGCCAGGTGCAGTGACCCTCTTGCTGACATTTGGACAGGACAAACAACCACAACATACACTATTCAATTTGTTTAAAAAAATAAAATGTTGGCAAAGTCAACTCCTCAAGGCCTCCTTTTCTTCCACCCCCGCAACTCACACTGCTCTCGATCTCCCAGACGAGCCGCCCCGCTTTGTGATGGGGGTCTTCTTCCCACTGGAGCCGCCTTGGCTGACCGGCGTCTCCTTGGTGACAGCAGCATTCTCTTGATCATTTGTCTGAAGTTCCTCCTCATCCTCAACAGGTGCCAGGATATCGTCATGCCCCTTCTCCACGGGGGGTGGTTCTGTGTTCCCATTGGCTGCTGTTGCTGCCTGTCCAATCAGCTTCCCCTCCTCCTTCTGCTCTAGTAGGGCTGGTGGCTGCTGCTGCTCTGCTTCATCACTACCAGAGGTGAGGTCAGCTGGTTTGACTTTCGGGGGTCGGCCCCTTTTGCGTGGAGGGCCATCATAGGCTGGCTTGGGTTCTGGTATCTTTGCCTTCCAGTGCCTTTTCTTTTTGCCGAGAGAACCCCTTGGCCGACCTCTTTTTCTCGGTGGAGCACCATCCTCTGCCTCCTTCTTTTTGGCGGCTATGGCTCTGGAACTAGACCCAGACCCTAGGGGTCGTCCTCTCTTTTTAGGGGGGCCGTCTCCTGCTACCTCTTCTGGAGCCCTTTTCTTGCTCCCTGGTGGTCGGCCTCTTTTCCTTGGGGGTCCATCAGTCACCATGACCTGTACATTCCCCGAGCCTGGCGGTCTCCCTCTCTTCCGTACCGGGCTAAATGTGAGACGACGGGTTTTATTTGTTGAACCAGGAGGTCGTCCTCTCCCTCTCTTAATGGGGGGTTTGCTAGTTGAGCGACTGATAGCAGCTTTGGGGCCAGGCTCAGAGGCGCTTGGGTACTTGCGAGGACGGCCCCTTTTACGTGGCTCCTTGGGGGTCTTGGGCGACATAATGGGGTGGATTCGTGGACGCCCCAATGGTTTTGACAGTCTGCGCTTAATGGGCTTTGACTGCTGCCTCAACCTCTTCTCCGCCTCCTCTTCAGGCGACAACGGCGTCTTTCTCGGACGACCCCTCAGCCGCTTCTTTGGCCGTCCACGTTTACGCTCCTGCTCCTTGGGTGTCGAGGCAGAGAAAAATTCAATGACCTTGGGGACTCGAGTGAGTTTCCTCTGGAACAAATTTAGTTTGTTCTTTTTGACGGAGCCCTTGGGTCGACCCCTGCCTCGTTTGGCTGGTGGGGGCCCTCCATTGGGCAGGGCCTCCCCAGAGTCACTGGGTTCTGCAGTCATCTCCTGCCGGAAAATTCAGGTGATGCCCGAACAGGTGGTAAGATGGGATGGCACAGCCCTCTGCAGAGAAAACAGGGAGAAACGTCACCCTCAACTCCATATCAGGACAGCACCGGAGTTGAAGTAGCTGGAGTAGTGATCGCCCTATGATAGCATCACATGTTGTTGCTCCCACACGCTTTCACACATGCAGCGTGTGTGGATGTGTCCCATCAACGTAACATGCTGTGTCATTTAGTCAACTACACCTGACAATTTTAAATAATTTAGCCCTGCATGAGATTGTAGTATCCAGCAATGTAAAAAAAAAAAAAGCTGACTGAGTTATATCACACTTTCTTAAGAAACTGGGAGGATCAGCAATATTTTATTATATTTATATTTTTTATAGTATATTTTTGCAGTTTTATATCACCTTGTCACTCAATGCTGACAAGCTTATCACTCTGGGGTAATACAATGGCTTCAAATCATAAAACATACACAAGTTCAGCATTTAGCTACAGTATGTTCACACTCACCAAAACATGTAACGCCACTTAACAAAATCATGCACTGGTATACATTGCACCGCTAATATCTTAATTTGCCTTATTTAGTCTAAATTTTTGCACAGGTCCCTCACTTATAAAGACTAACCGTGGTGTTTATTGGAATGGTAATATTACACCATACTTTTAATATACGATGTGTCCATCGCTGAGGTGACATCCACGCCCCCCTTTCCTACGTTTGCAAACCCTGCAGCACGATTGTTCCTAGCTGGCTAGGCTAACGCTAGTAAAATCACTGTGGCTGGCCACCATGGTTTACCTAGCTAACAATAATTAACGTTGTGCTGTTCAAGCCATCACAGTAGAACACTGCTGACAGGATGCATATGTTATTATTTGCATCATAAATAAAGGGAGTCAGCAAATAATAACGAGGCTTACGCCTATTCATAAGAATAGATACATAACTTAACTCTGCCAAACATTGTGCAGGGGAACAGCTAATCTAACGTTAGCTCAATATTTGCTAACGTTACTTAGCTAGATACAAAAAGTCCGACTGAGATCATGGGTGCAGCTTAACGAAACCAGCAGAGATACCTGTGGGAATCCAGATTCAAATAGTAGTTGTTTCACTTCTTCATAGTCTTATAGACACCGTGCTTTTCACAAATAATGGCGCGTTTGATTTTCAATATTTGAAATTGGTTGCAAGGAGCTCTTCTCCTTATTGAGTTCACGTCCAATCAGTACTTCCGGTTCATTCAGTTCAACATGTGCAGAGAAATCACATACCTCGAGGTGAGAAAGTGCATCTTAAGGCCTTTGCGCTGTAAAGCTTCTGGTGCACTTCAATGTCTGTGGCATAAACTACATTTTGTTTGACAGTTCGGTCAAGCAATGTGATTATCATAGTCCACTGAAAGTGATGCTCTGCACAAATGAGGTTAGGGCTATAGCATTTGACTTGAAGATGAGTACACCAGCATCCAGCATGCTAGATAAATGATAGGGCCTGGAATAGCTACCCACTCAGACAGTGGATTTGCTGGGCACGTCCTTTATAGGACAGGTAATGTACATTCCTAGCATAGTCTACAAATCTATAACCTCATCTCATCAAAAGTGAGGTATGCTGTGCATGTAGTTTGAGTACTGCAATGTAATCAAGAGGCAAACTGTGAATTTATGAGCCTATTCTCAGGCTACTGGCTGGGAAAAACTGGCCATTTTTCCTTTATATTTTTACCTCTTGTGCTTAAATGAAATAATGGGGCTGTGGTCTTGCTGCAGTGAAGTAGTAGAGGTCCTTTCATATGTTCATGGACCAGCAGGGGTCAGTGCAGTGGTCTGCTAATGTGATGAAGTTGACAGAGATTTGACCAAAGCATCCATAGAATAGTCACACAAATTATTATTATTAATAATAATAATAATATTGTTTATACATATATCCCAGCATTCACATACACTGATTCAATTAAAGAAACCATTATTCAAAACATTATTGTTCACTGCCCCCTAACAAAATTAAAATAAAATTAAAGGCCTGCCTAAATTATCTGATACCGAAAGGATAGGCTGAAGGCAAAAAAAAGAATGGGAAAAGTAAAAGAGCAACATGACAGACATGGAGATTGGCATTGTTATTTGTTTATATTTTTAAAAATCCTAAAATATTTTGGCAATGTCAACATGTAAGCCTAGCCTTAGATGTAACATCAGTGTATTGGTGGATGGCTACATGCCATGACTGAATCTTTTGTACCACAGAGTGTTCAGAGATAAGCTGAATAGAGATCTTGGAACTGGCTTCTAATTAGGTTAGTTAGTTCCTCTCCAAGGTGTCCACATGCGATGCATGGGTAAAATGAAAGAAGTTTTATTAAGTGATAGCTTCCTTGACTTTTGTACATGCACACACACACACACACACACACAGCCAGTATCAAAGGGCACTTTTAATTTTGCCTGCTTCACTGTTTATCTGAATGAAAGGTAAATCCTTGCACACATTCCCCGATTATATGAAAAATTACCATGAAGAATAAGTATAGATAGATGGTGTTGATGATATGCATACATTTTAAGAGCAGATGATAAAGTTAACATTAGTGTACTGCATTTGTGTCTAGCTCAAGTTGAATAGTTGGCATAATCCTCTTTTCCCTCACTAACTCTGCAGGTGAATATCATGTAGAGGACTGCACCAGTAAGGACACCTCGGAGAGGAACAAGTAGCCTATTTCAAAATCTTTACTTATTCCTCATTATCTCTGAACACAAGGCGAAAAAAAATCAGTCACGCTTTGCTGTTGATTTCACATCCACCACTAAACTGACCTAACACACACACACAAACACACACACACACACAGGGGCAGACTGGGACAAAAAAGCAGTCCTGGCATTTTGGCATGATACATGTGATCATTTTATTCACATACTGTAATTTCCCAGTTATTAACCAAGGTTAATACATTGGTTTTGTAAAAAATTCTTCATCTATGTGGTTTATACATGGGTGAGTTTTATATACAGGATTGCATTTCTTTCATCATTCTACTTAATCTGGTCTGATTGTGATTCAATAGGTAATGTTTGGTAAACTGAGGTTAATGCATGGGTGAGGTCAATACATGGTTTTAAAAATAAAATAAAATACTCACCTGAGGTTTGCAGAAAGTTGAAAGGGAAAGTAAGAACAAATAAATAATTAACTTATATATTCCCATTGGTTATAAAATTATATTATGTTGCATATCTGAACATTACTACTATTATTGTTATTTTTAGTTTTATTATCCGTTATCTCCTTCTGAGTAGAGTAAACTTGACAAGAGTAACCTTGGTAACAGAGATTTTTGCACCTCTTAGCTAACCAGGTAGTTCTGCTAAAATTGCTGCATTGCTGTTAAATTAACTCATCATGACACATGTTAAAATTTAGTTATCAGCCCAAGTAAAATTGGGCTGAAATTATTTGTGTGTGTGTGTGTTTGGAGTCCTGACAAAGACTACAAATAAATAGTCAGCACTGCAAACATAACCTTCTTGACCTGAGTAAACAGTCTGTGAAGATGAAGTAGGACTATTGGTGGGGTCTCTGAAAGATACAGACACGGATAGATCAAAGGTTGATAATTCAGTGATTGTGTGCAGCCTAATAAATTAAAACTAAATGAAAGAGTTCAGCAAAGTTTTTTGTTGTTTAGAACTGTATTTTAGGATTCCTAGGCAAGTTCTCAGATGTCATTGTACAACGGGTTCCCTGGCAATTACTGGTTTCATTCTGTGTGTATATGTGTGTTGCGTGTGTGTGTGTGTGCGTGCGTGCGTGTGTGTGTGCATGTGTGTGTGTGCATGCATGCGGCTGTGGCTAAAGGGCTGTCCTCAAGCCCTTCCCTTTACCTCCTTTGTTGTACGCACAGACCAAAAAAGAGGGGAGGGGAGGAGAGAGAGAGAGAGAAAGAGAGAGCAGCAGTTGACTGTCCTGTGCTGTTGTTGCTTTGACACTTGAAGTAAACACCCTGAAGATGTTGTACCTGTTGTAATTTACTACAGCAGCATAACATAGCAGATACATGCTCAAGAAACAGGTAAGGAGCATTATTATATTTCACATTCATATTAAATAGTGTTATATTTTCTGTTATAATGTACTGCTCTGCTGTGTCACCTATTCTCATTCCCATGTGATTTTTTTCAACTGCAAGAGAATTTATGCGAATATTTATGAGACTAAAGATTATTTATAAAGTTATTTATGTATCATAAATGTTTCAATCCTATTTTAAATCATTTGTGATAAACTGGAACCATGAGAAAGATTGCTGATATGTGTATTCAAATAGTCATTTTCTCAAAGCAAAATCCAGAGACAGTGTTTATTGATGTGAAACAAACCAGTTATAAGTGAATTGCTTCAATATTTGTCTCCAGTGTTTTTTTGTGGAAATCGTAAATAGTTGTGGGAAGTAATTGAAAAAGAGGAAAGAATTTGCTATTCCTCTTCACACATCAAAGCTTAAATTGTGTCTTTAAACTCCCCAAGACATTCCCAAGGTCATGTCAAGCCATGTTTGTAAATTGTGGATGTCTGAGGATGGCACCAAAGATCGTTGTCAAATTTTCATCTACATAAAAATGAAGTTTGCATTTAGAGCTCATGGAGTTATAAGGACAATATATTTATGCCAGTTCACCACTATGAAAACCCTAATGCAACCCTCTAATTCCATGCAAACTCTCTAATAACCTTCTAATTTCAATTGCGTGTTGCTACATTTGTCATACCAGAGCTCTCAGACCTGTGGTGAACTCTGTGTTTGAATAAACTCTTGATGATTCATTTACACACGAACAACAGGAAACAAGAAACTGCATCTAGATGAGTAAAGCAAACTAATCTCTTTAATATTGGTTTAATAACCTTTCAAAAATATATGCAATATGACTCAATGGCCAGCTTTTAGTGATTTTGATTCACTTAAATCTAGTACTTCAAATGATGAACTGATTGACAGGTTTGTTTTGCCCACCACTGGTCTCTGAAGATGGAAAAGCATACTTAAGTTTTTGTGGTTTAGGCTTGCGTGTAGTAATTGGGTCATGGTATGTGTTACTGAGAATAGATATCAGCACTGTGGCTAAGTTGACCGACTTTTTGCTAAGAGGAAGGGAAACCCTGCAAACAAGTTGTAGGTTCAATTTCCTATATATACAAAAGAAATGTAATTGAAATACGTCTTGACAAGAAGTTTAAACTGCATGTAAATATTTGAAGATACATTTCACTATACGTCAATAATACATACAATACATTTCACTATACGTCTGTTGCAATATATTTCATATGTTTTAGAATATATTTTAGAATTGGAAATATTCCAGGAACAATGCAGATATATTGAAATATAATTAGCTGTTAATTTTCTAATATATATTCAGGCTATATTTAGTGCCTCTAAACATACTGTATATTTCTTGTTTGTATGGGTTATTTTATTGCAGCAATGCCTTAAGATAATCCAGTGTGCCTTATGCCTTTCTGTGTGCTTTAGTGTTAAAATGAGCTTTTTTTGCGGTGGAAGAGCTGGCAGTTGCTTAACAACGGATGTTTGTTTTATCATGTCATTGCCCTGTAGGGGATGATCATGGCTGAAGCCCCCCACACTAAACTGACAGACTAACTATTAAATGTAAACACACATGAGTGGCCATTATCCAGCTTATTCTCCTGTAGCCATCAATCATTTAGGCAAGTATGTGTAGCACACAAAAGATTCACACATGCATTTCAGATTTAAAAGGACCCTTGTTGTTAACTCTAGTCATGCGTAGATAACATTGGATCGTTTTGTTGGTTAGGCTGTAGTCGATTGTTGCTACACGAAGCAGGTACTGTGAATGCAGATTTTTATATTGAAAGGATCTGGAAGTGCACTAAACAGGCCATGGATAGTTAGAGAGTGTCTTCTTCTAGAAAAGAGCTGAAATCTGGAAGTTAAACTAAGTAGTAGAGTTAAAAGTCATGGTCATTTGTGACAGTTCCCTTTTAAATGAGGTAAAAGATGAGGGTATTAGCCAATAGCCTAGCCTAACATTTCTTTCAATTCTTCCCTTGTGCTTAGCTTGTCTATTTTTAAGTGGACTAAAAATCTATTTATACTAAATCAAAATTAAGTATGGGGAACCAGTACCAAAACAAACAGGTGCAGACGTTTTCCAGACAGGGGGCAGACAGTGATTCAGACACTGTCTGCCCCCTGGCTTTTGTCATAAGAGGAAACTGTGCGGAATGGATAATGAAAGTCCACATGCTGCTTCTTTTCATTCTTGTTAGGTTAGTTGTTCTATTTCATCATAGGATCACAATCAAAGTCTCCAAGTCTACATTGCACCAAAAATTCTAGAGTGGAGTAGAGCACTCTGGAATCTTTTCTGGACTTGGTGATACAGCACAGTCAAAAAATGGCAGAACAGATGGCAAAGAATAACTTAATATATGTGCTGTGTACATTTTTATTATTTTGTCTAACGCATGTTTGTACATGTGCAATATATAAAGCATGATCTGCCTATATTTCACCTTAACCCCATCTCCCCCACCCTCCTCATTTCTGTCTTCTGCAGAATGGCCTCCAATATCTCTTTTCCGCTGCCTATGACGTTTGCTGCTGCCTCCAAAGGAGAGAAGACAGCAGTGGACATCGATTCCATTACAGACAATATCAACATTGTGCTCTACACCATCACGGTCGTTCTGGGGACCTTTGGCAATTCAGTGGTCATTTGGGTGGCAGGGGTGCGATTGAAGCCCAAAGTCACTAACGTGTGGCTAGTGAACCTTGCCGTGGCTGACCTCATCTTCTGTTTGACCCGCGCCGTCTCTCTGACGAAGAAGCTCTTCTTTGATTATTGGCCATTTGGCGTTTTCCTCTGCAAGTTCAATGGCTTCTTCAAGTACACCAACATGTTCTGCAGCGTCTTCCTGTTGGCAGTTATCAGTTTGGACCGGGCACTATGCGTGTGGCGGCCCGTGTTCACCAAGCAGCACCGCACCCTCTGTGCTGCGCGGTTTGTCAGTGTAGCAGTATGGGTATTGGCATCAGGCCTGAGCACACCATACTTCATCTACCGGCAGGTCTACCTGGGCAAGAACAATCTCAGCAAATGTTCCTTAGAGGTCTGTAGCTCTGTTACTGCCTCAATAAAGTTTGAGATTGTCTAGTTTCGATAGTTTATTTTTATAGCACCAAGCAACTAAAACTAGTTACACTATGAAATAAAATATAAAGTATATGCACAAATCTAGATGAGAAATTGAGATGATATTTAATGTCCACACTATCGTTCACATCACTGTCATGAACACATGTTTTCATTGTCTTGGTATAGCATGGCAACCATGCTTTCTGATAATTATCAGCTCTGGTTTAAAGGTAGACCTTCAAGTTTTAAAAGATTTTAGTTATCATGAATTCAGTGAGATTTGAGAGAGTTTCAGGATGGAGAGACAAACCCAAGCAGTTAACTCAACCCTTTGTTTTTATGAGCAATCTAAAAGACACAAACATGGAGTGTGAACCAAAGATTCTAGAGCTGGGAGATGTTGATTTTAACCCATCTAACATATAGACACTATAGACAGGGTTTCTTTTTTTAATCATAAAATAGCCCTTGATACGATCCATTCAGCACAAATGCTCATAAATGTGATTATTTTATCACAAATTACATAACCAACCATGTAGCAATATTTTGCTCATGTAATAATGTAATAACTGATGCCACTTGTTATAGCACCACAAAGCCATTGATGGTATTCATGACCATTGCTCTTGCTTGTCCAGTCTCACAGAATGAAGACTAACGTAGTTTATCCTCTTGGCAGGTAAAGGAGAAAGAAGGTGAGGAGACTGCCAAGATGGCCCTCTACAGCATCCGTTTCCTGTGTGGTTTCCTCCTGCCCTTCCTGGTCATTCTGGTTTGTTATATTATGGCGGGCTTGGGAATTCGGCGCACACGCCTCAACCGCAAGTCCCGTCCCTTGCGGATCCTGGCCGGCTTGGTGTGTGCTTTCTTTGTGTGCTGGGCGCCTTACCACTGCCTCCTGCTGGTCAAGATGACAGACATTAAGAGCCAGTCGGTCAAGGTCAGCCTGACCTTGGCCAAGGGTGTGGCCTATTTCAACAGCTGTGTCAACCCAGTGTTGTACTTCTGCCTGGGTTTTAACAAACAATGGCGCTTCCAGCAGACGCTGTCTGGCGTGTACAGACGTGCGCTTTATGAAGATGAGGACGGAGCGACGACACAGTCACAGGAACAGTCGGTGGATGATAGTTTGGGCTCCAATCCCAAAAATGTGCAGGCTCAGGTGAGAGCCAAGCTGTCATCTGACGCAGGGGCTGATGTCTAATTGGAAGCTACGTAAAGGAGCTATGAAACAACCCCCTTTGTCAAAGACCTACTGACCTTTTGTCCTTCAGCAGACCTCCCCTAGCTTCCTAAGGTCATTTCAAAATTTGAACTCAAACTGTTTGAGTGAAGAGTCATCTGTTTCACTGACTCAGTTCACCACAGATGGTCTAAAAACAGGAGAAGGCACATAAAAGAGAAGAAGAAGTTGGGTGAACAGAATGGGAGGAGGCTCAAGTTGTGTTTTTAATGTGACCAAAGTCAGTTCTGCAATGTTAGTCACAGGCTTGCTGTTCATTCTCACACAGAGTGGTTAACCCACCTCAGCCAAAATAGCTTCGATTAATGCCTCACCGCCTCTTCAACTTGCTGCAACCCCTTAATAGCTTGTGGCCCCACTGAAAACAGCTACAATTTTATTTTTGTTTTTTGTCAACAGCAAAGGTTATTTTAAATAATAATGTCTTCTCTTTAAAAGTCACTGTTTCGTCTGCAAAAATATAGGATAGCTATTAGGCTATGTAATGTACACTTTGTGATTTTAGTACATCAAATCCTGAATGAGTTATTGTCGTCACAGAAAAGAATGAAGTATGTGGCAACCTTTCTTCAAACATGATCCTGTAGTGAGAGTTTTGGATGAGATGTTTATTCTTTGCTGTAAACTTAATGCTGAATCCCACCTTGAAGGAGAAATCCATAACCCTGTTGTTTGGGGTCACCTTGTGATTTTGGTAGGAAAAAGAACAATGAAACTTGACACAGCATTGACCAAATAGGGAACCTGCAACACTAACTGAATGGGGCACAGAAACTCACTTCTTGTTTAATTTTCCTATGCCCCATTCAGTCAGTATTAGCAGATGGCTTGCTACCAGTCTATGTTGTATCAAATTTTCTCATTCTTTTTCCTACAGACAGCACTCAGTGATCTCAAACTACAGGGCTATGGATTGCATCACACCGTATTTCTACTTTAATTTTCACATCTAGCCCATACTTTTGCACTCAAATGTAATCTGTAATCAACAGTTTTATGGCACTCATATGCCACTGCATTGTACTTAGGCTACAGATGAATATTCAGAGGGTGTTGATGTCAATGGGACTTAAAGACTTGTAATGTAATGGGGCATAAAGACTTTGCAGTATCTCTCCTATCTCTATGTGCTTTTTCTATATAGGCTATTCACCCAAATGAATCTAAATAACCATTGCCAGTGCATTGTTGCTCTGCTGCACAGAGCTGTTTTTGATGATGTAGGATAGGCCTACTGGACATTCTTCATGTCAGCATGTACATGTCAGACTTTGCTCTTTATGCAAGCAGATTTGAGAGACTGAGACCAAATCCAGGATACTTTGTGTTTGTGTTAAATGTGTGTGATGTGTGTATTGTAATATGTGTTATAATATGTCCCTATATATGCCAACAGGACCCAGTGTTGCCATTTTTTTAAGTATGGCAAAGAGGTAAATATTTTTAGCTTTAGGTAAAATATTTTGTTAGGTAAATCCAGGTGCACTGGTAGCAAATTCCAGATATGCTCTCGTTTTGTCTGTTGATGAATCCAGTGAAGTCCATTTCCAAACCAACAAAAACCCCTGCTTATCAGACTTTATCAGGCTTTATGATCCAACAACCAGTGAGGGCTTCTGCATTACTGTCTATGGTTAAATTATGGACTAGCATTTTATTCATTATTTATCAAAAACCTGTTACCTGCATCATGACAGTTGTACAATTTTCAGGCCTTACTTTGCTATGGAACTACATTTTCTGCTATGTATCATACTTGCTCTGAAATGACTGTAGAAGTGTGGTATTTTCAACTACTTTCACCCAAGGAATTTCATTTGCTGTCAAAATAAACTTTTTGTTCTGAAGACCTTGGTAAAATTGAGTAAATTGTTCATTAGTCCTCTCTCAGAAGTGCACATAAACAGTTTACCGACAAGGCTGCAAGTAGTCTGCAAACTCTCTCTTCCTGTCTCTCATTCACTCACTCTTTTTCTTAATCACCTCTTATTTGTCTTGCCACAAGCCCATTGATCCCTTCATTCTACAGTCTCTCTCTCACATCCTCTTTTCACTTCTATTACTGTGCCTCCCCAGCCATTCAACTATCACTATTAAGGTTTACTTGTATCTAGATATTTATATAAACGGATATTTTTTTTATCTGTTTAAGACTTTCATTCACACGTAAACAGAGTTTTAGCCACCTGAAACAGACATTTTTCAAAACGCCCTCCAAAGTGGAGATATTGCAAAATGTTGGATTCTGTAGATTCCGCTGGATAAGTGTAAATGCAATTAAAAAACGAAACGGTTAAAAAAATATCAGTTAAAATATCTAGATATGTGTAAACAAGCCCTAAGTCACTACACCGGAGGCATACAGAAAAGCTAGGTAAACACAACATGCTGTGCTATGTTTATGCATGTAAATATTGATATGGTCAAAGTATAATTTACTTTGTTAGGCTGTTGTGTCATTTCAAAACTCTGGTTGTCATATTTAGGATGCTGTATTCGGGGCTGTGCTTTAACTGTGTGCAGAAGCAGAAGTGAAAGAAAAAAAGAGACATTAGAAACAGAAAATGCCCCGGTCAGCTGTTGTTTCAATGCTGCTCCAGAGGTCTTGGTGCAAGAGGTGGTGCAAAGGGAAATTTCGCAGAAAAAAGACAGACACAGAAACACACACACTCTCTTTCTCTTTCTCTCTCTCTCTCTCTTTCACACAGACACACACACAAACACTGAGGTATAAGAAATGAAAGAAACGAAAGCGACCAGGATCACGTGGAAAGTGAGCCTCATATTGCTCCTCTAAAAACAATTGCACTTCCCTATTAGCAATGTGACACAAACGACTCCTTAGGTGAGGCAATTAAGACCTTGAAGTGGGTCAAAAATGGGCCAGATGGTTATGGTGAGAAACTTTATTGAAAAATAACATACTGTAATTAAATGGAGAACTGTTAATGTGTTAGGTAAAAAAAACTGTCCATTCATCTGCTGTGAAACATGGGGTATAAGTTTCATGTAGCACTGGGAAATCATTGGCTCCCGGATGTAAAAGTTCTCTCCTTGGTCTGTTCCTAAAAAATGTTCCCCTTTCATGTTCTTCTCTTTTCAGCGAGGACTTGCCACTCTGCGACACTCATGCATTCTGTATGCACACATGTAGAAGATTCCTGCGGTGGACCACACACAAATACAAAGACGCGTTAGCGCAAACACACACACACAGAATTTGTAAATGTGTTACTTCTAGTCAGGTTACCCAGGTTGCCAGTTTGTACTCATGTCTGTCGTATCTGTCGTATTGTCTGTCTGGGTACTCAGTGGCTTTACATAGGTGTTTTTCTTTCTCTTTTATTGCATAGTAGCTTTGTACAGTAGTTTTTGTAAAGGACTTATTTATACTTTGTAGTAGTTTTGCATAGGACATATTTATACTTTGCGCTGTGTGCACTTTTAAGGAGTTGCTTTAAATTTCATTATACTGTGTATAATGACCATAAAGGCTTTCTATTCTATCTATTCCACCTAGAGTTTGTGTAGTCATGTAGTTAAATGAAAGCAAAATTAAATAAACAATTTCAATGGAAAAGCTGAAAAATGAGCGAGGTTCTCCACTAACAGAGATATTATCTGTCCCTGTATGACAAACAAAAACATACAGGGCATAAATCTAACCTATAAATAAATCTATTTAATAATCAGACAAATATGCTGTCACTAAACACTTAAGAAATATCTCAGACCAGACAAATCACACCTTCACCATCACAGAGAACCAAAATCCTCTAACTGATCATACCCACAATAAATGTAGTGCACTTTGATATTATTGTGAGTATGACATGTTTGTGGGTATATGCTGTGTGGATAAACTGTGTAGATGTGTTTGAACATGTTTAATATGTTCTAAGAGTGTAAGAAGCATGTGTAGTAATATATTTGATGTTTTTTAATTGGGCTTATGGACTAGTCTGGGTACACCCCTATCACCGAGAGAATTCTAATTTGCTGGCAATTCAGTTTGGGTTTAAGGATATGATCTTGCTCTAATATTGTGTTAAATGTCATGACAATGATTGTTTTTGGTTCACTAAACTGGATGCTCTGTGACATAAGCTGTAGTGCTGATGTGAAAAAACTAAGAAACTTGATTGCAATTCCATTTAGTTGTAGTGTTTGTGGTTAATTGCATTGTGATTATCATTGTAAATGACCCTGCTGACTGTTAACTGTTATCTTACCTGCAAAGAAAGTCATAAGCATCGCTACCCAGCCCATAATGTAGGACCAGGAGAAGCGCCAGTCTCCAAAGCGCTTGCCCAGGAAGTTGACCGTGATTCCTGTGTAGATAGCCATGGCCAGGAAAACAAAAAAGGCTGCACCAAAACAGTACCATCATTATGTGTTCATTAAGGGATAAATCACCCAAAAAGTCAAATTCACTGTTGACTACTTATTCCGCTGACCCACTTGGCTGACCTATAAAATGTCTGTGTGTGTGTGTGTGTGTGTGTGTGTGTGTGTGTGTGTGTGTGTGTGTGTGTGTGTGTGTGTTTGAACTGACTGACTGACTAAGAAAAAGAGATATAGGATGCATCACAATGTCCCTCCCAAGGCCTAAGCCCTGATCCCTCAAAGACTTGATTGACCTCAGTCAACTTCATGATAGGTGGGTTTATGCCAGTTAAGTATTTGAGGGTTCAAGGCTTAGTGCTCAGGGAGGGAGCTTTAGATTCATCCAGAGAGAGAGAGAGAGAGAAACTTACTTGAGACAAAGAACATGACCCCTGCAGCGAAGGAGCGGTTGAACCTCTCAAAGGCGGAGAAATGGGCAAATGAGAAGATGCCAGCAAGGATGCCAGCAAAGCATGCCATCCCAGACAAGATCATGAATGCCCGGGTGGCATTCCAGTAAGCTGGGCACGGGAACAGGATATTGGTTAGGGTTGCCAGAGGTTAACATACAGATGATCATGTACAGAATACCTCATCCAAGAACAATAACACACCTTTGCGTGGATGTAGTTTAGTATGTAGATGGAGTAAGGTGCAGAGTACTCATCAGAGTTTATTTATTTATTTATTACCTATTCATATTCTATTCATAGATAATAAGTTGGCCTGTTTCTCTCATTATTAGAATAACATTTGTTTCCAAATATGTCTTTACCTACCTGTGTGTCTGTGTGTGTGTGTGTATGTATGTGTGTGTGTGTGTGTATGTTTCTTCAGAGCCAGAATGGCATGTCTTTCCATATCAGGCTATACCTGTGTGTGGACACGGGGTGTGAGTAAGTGTGTGTGTGTGTGTGTGTGTGTGTGTGTGTGTGTGTGTGTGTGTGTGTGTGTGTGTGTGTTACTCACCTATGCTGTCCGTCTGCAGGTAGCACTTGTGGCCCATACAGTACCTCCATAGGCCCTGGTGCGCCGAACTTCCTGACAGGTGGTACTGCATCCAGTAGTCCGTTGCCGTGGAGACCACCAGCATGATGTTTCCCACAATGGCACAGAAAAGGCCGCCGCCCATGAAACTGTACATCCTTGCCACACCATACAGAGACAAATCAGCAAGCCTCAACTAAAACTATGAGCCTAGGTCAAAGGTCGACTAATATTTAGTAGACACTTTTACACCAAGTGACATGGAATCAACACAGGGTTTAGAGATCAAAGTCAGGTTGATGGATTGTCCTTCCTGCTCAAACACCATATCATTCCATTCCATACAAATATATATGTCAGTATGTGTAATTACATATGTAATGTCTATGCCCATGGCATGTGTGTGTGGCAAACATTCATGTAAGGACCAGTTATACACATAGATGAAGCATGTATTAATATTGTGACAGTGGCCCCTTCCAGACATAAATGATCATATCAGATAAATCAATGTAAGAGTCCATTTGTGATGAATTTACAGAAATATATTTATATAATTTTGATAAACTTCATTATCAGTCCAACTCCAATTGGATTGTTCTGGTTTGATTTGTTTTTACTTGATAATAACATTCAAATCGTTGGAAAAGTTTGGTAGAGATTACTTGGAAATTGTTATAAAAACATTACTCAATTTTTGCATATTTCTGAAGATTTCTGAAGAAACTCTTATTATGTATAGATGTACCGAATATCCTATTATATTATATTTATTTAGTGATACATTTTTGTATGGGACAGACACAGTAACAGTGGTCTTTTAGGAGTGTTGAATTTTTTTAAACATAGAAATACCAAAACCAGAAGCATCCTCCCACTTAGCACTGACATTCTCATATACAGCACACGCAGAGCATATCACTATTGCGGCTCAGACAGTAGTATACAACTATGCCATAGTTGCTACGACAAAACAAATCATGGCAAAAAAACTATGTGACTCATGTCTGTGTCTCTGTCAGTCCACAAGGGAGAAAACGTATCCATTTGATTCTGATCCACTGGAGAACTGGAGAACATTGTAAATGAGGTGCAACTAATGTCCCCTATTTACTTGACCCTTCAACCGTCCAAACTGCATAGTAATATCCTAGAATAATGACCATTCATTCATTCATCCTCCATCCATGACCTTGCATAGCCACATCTTCAGTGACTGGGCTTTAAATTGGAGTGTAGTAGATTAGATTCTCCAACTACAAACAGGCCTGAACATTAATCAAAACAAAACAAAAAAAGGAAAACATGATGGTGGAATGTAGGCCTATATAAAAGGAAGGGCCTATGATATGAACCTATCCAACTGGATCTGTCTACACTAGGTCACCAATGTCCAGGCCGAACATTCACTTTAATGTAAGTGAATGAGGAGACCAAATAGGGCTAGACACTCTCACCTGTGGTTACAACATATCTAGGGGCCATAGCTCTCAAATGGGTATTAATTAACTAACAAACAAACAAATAAACACACAGCAAATGTATCTTTTATGCATCTTACCTTGCAACCTCTGGAAGAATTAACCCTCTTAACTGTTCACCTTTCGGAGGAAGAAAGGGAGCGAGGGAAGAGACAGAGAAAGAGAGAGAGGGAGAGAGAGAGAGAAACGATGTGAGCCAGAGGAGAGAAAGTCAAAGAGAACCCCTTGTGGGCAGAATTCCAAAAAGTTATCCCCTCTGTTCTTTCTGTTGATGGAGGCAAAATCCTTTAAAAAAAAAAAAAAAAAAACCTCATACACCTCCTCCCACCTCCACCCTCCCTTTTCCTAACCAATGCACTTGAACTGACCAAAGCGGGTGTAGCGGTGATGGTGGGGTAAAGGGGTCCCTGTGCACGTGACTCCCCTGGGCTTTCAGTGCAGGGTTATATGGGAGGAAGTCTGTCTCACTCTCACTTGTGTGTGTGTGTGTGCGTTGCTAGAGTGTTGCACAGCATGTGGATGTGCAGAGGCTTGCAGTACTGCTGTGGTACAAAGCAACGTGCTGAAACACACAGTTTCTTTCAGTGGGGCCTCTGTGTCACTGACACCCCCCCCCCCTCCCCACACACACACACACACACACACACACACACACACACACACACACACACACACAGGAGAGCTGCATAGAGTGATCCTCACTTCATGCTTACACACTCACATACACACACACAGTCTGAGGAGTGACATCACTCTGTGTAAGAGAGACACCAGCAAACTGTCCATTTATTCATGAAAAAGAAAAAGAAAATAAAAAGTTGGAAGATACGTTCTGATGCAGGGAAATCAATGAAAGTGTGAGTGTGTGTGTTTGTTGGGGGAAGGTGCAGTTTTATGAATTCCCCACTGAGAACTGCAGTTCTGATATGCATGGCCTGACTCAAATCATGTCTAATGATGCAATGTCTTGACACAACACTAGAGGGCTGAATTCTTTGGCTTTGCATTAACCTTAATCATTGACCACAATATTGTAATTGACCAGCTTGAAGTATTGTATGGTGGGGTCATGGGATACTGGGAAGCGAGGAGTTTCTGACGTTTTGGCGTTCTTGACCAATCAAGAGTGGTGTAGCCCTTCTGACAAAAACTTCCCACTTCCCAGTATCCTGTGAACGCTAATTGCTAATTTGTTTGCAACGTTTACACTTTATTTTCATGCTTCTTATCACTGTCTCTTCAAGCAAGTTCACAGCAACATATATGGTGTGTGGTGGGGAAAGAGCACCATATACACACTGTGCCTGTTGGGGAAATTACATCAGATAGCAGATATTACCACAAACTTTTAATTGTAAGTTTATTTTTTTAATTTTTTATTTTTTAAAGGACAGCAGTCCACCTTTTGACCACATAAGCACGCATTCTGACTGGTCATGAAAATTTGGATAATGATGATCAAAATTCAGAAGTAACTAGTGGCATTAATAACAAGGAGCATTGTTAAAATCGCTGTTTAGATTAAGTCATTATCGTTGTTTTCAGTCAGTCCAGAAATTAAAATAACTGTAGGCTACTACTATAGCTGGGGCTACATGAGAGTATCTACCCAGTCTATCTAGAAAGAACCAGATCAACATCAGTAATACAGTAATTGCGCAGATGCTGATAAATCCACCCTCAACTTGACACATAAGGTAATATTAACCTATAAAGTGTTGTATTTTAGAATACATGTATAATTACACTCACAAACTGCCTTGCATTAGACCTACATAAGCCACAATGCTTTGAAACCTTCTTAAAATAATCAAGTGATAAACGCTACGGTCGGGAATAGTCCATCAATCATCCCCCAGTCATGGCTACTAATTGACCAGCTGTGAGTCATTTGTCTGTTGTGGTGACCAGTCTGAAAAGTCAGCCCAGTCCATTTTGTTCCTCTCTAAGGTGTTCGCCCGATGCCATTTATCTTGTCTAAATGTACTCATGTTTGTGACCTGGCAGGGAGCGAAATTTAGGCTCATTAGTAGTGTTTTGAAGTTTCATCATGTACCATTTTGTTAACATGTGCGTGTCCAACACCGTCAACCTTATGATTTAGTAGGACCAATCGGGTTAAATTCATATTGGCCCACTAAGCAGAGTGGTTTCTACGGATATTCTAAATAAAATACACTGCATCTCTACACTAACTGTTGTAAAACGCGTCTGTCATAATGTAGCTTCTGCAAAATGTAACAATTCTTTCGTCTCTTCTGATGAAATCCACATCCGTGTCATGTGGTTTGACAGAAAACCCGGATTGGATCACTTTAGTCACCTGAGTCAAATCTCTCTCGTGTGCTGCGTGAGATTTGTTAATGAGGTTGTCAACAATCACATGTCGAGGAAAGATTGAAGAATCGATCCACTTGAACATGATGCTTATTAAAAAAACGCTTATATTGCCCATGGCGAGGTCGAGAACAGTAACGTTGATGTAGGCCAGAATGACTGGAACTATTTACTGTATGGCAGAAGGCATCAGCTCCATTATTCCCCCTTAAGTAACTGTCGATGAAGTGAACATTGCATTAGATGCAAGCCTCTCTCAACACCTTCTGACGCCTAAATGAATCGGGAGCTTTTAAAATGGCACTTTTGTTTAAGCGTTTAAATATTTTGCCTAGATAGCTCATAGGAATAACCTTATTCTGTCTAGGAGTGCTTCACATTCCCCAACAATAAACTGTAAAGCGTGACACACTTGCACATTAAATAACATTACGAGTAAGTGTCTGTTATCAAAGGGAATCCATCGCAGGGTTATAATAAGTTTAGTCATAGGCGAATCTAGTTAATTGCCTATCTATTCCACTCCATATTTTATTACCCGCAACCGAATAGGGCTGCAGTCTTGCGGATGGATACGTCAACAGCTTTGCCGTGAAAGAGCCCAAGGATAACGATGCCCGTGAGAAGAAAGACAAGAAGTAGCAAGAGGAAATAGAAATACTAGCATAGAGAAAACGTACATGTTTAATATAAATCTTAATAGCAACCCAACTGTTATTTTCAGCAATACAGCTTGCTAGACATTAAGATACGTTCGCTGTCTTCTCACACTGAGTCACAAGAGGACGAAATCGACGATATCCGCAAGAGCGCGCAGACAACCTCCATCTCTGCGGTCTCCATTTTAGGTTCTTGCCCAGCCTGTACCTCACGTGTCCTGGACTGTCTTTCTCACATGACCCGTGTGTTTGTCCCCGTGATCAGGACTTCCATCTCCGTATTTCAGTGTCGCTGAATATCACTTTTTATATCGTTACCTTCATGGATATGCTCGAACAGAGCCTGGACACCCCTACGAGGTGAGAGCGCGTCCCTTGCCCGTCGGTCGCATTAATGGCTTCCGAGGCCCAGTCACCTCCATCTTTGGGCACTGTTTACAGCTTAAACATGTATAGTTTGATATTATTTTAACCCAGTACATTAAGGCGAAGAAGGAATTGCCTGCCTGATTATGCGCGGGTTGTTTGAATAACCTGCCCTCATCATCATGGTAGTCATTACTGTTTGCCTAGCTTAATGGCCAACTTTGTCATTTAATGTTAGCACAAAGACTGCATGCTACATTCAATAAAGGTCGTTTCGCTTTCTGCAGTCCGTGTTAACTTAAGTGTAATAATAACATCACATAGTAGTTGTGTTGCTAAATGAAAAATTAAATTACCTGTGAATTTTAAACATGCACAGAGTTCCCATTGTAATTTACTGAACAATCCTAGCTTTGAACGTCAATGAGTGGGATAGCTAACGTTAGCCCATCAGTGCCCCAGTTTCTTGTGTTGAATTGATGCTCACATATTTGCACCGACATCAAGTTAATATCACAAATTGTATGTAATATTGATACCATTGTTATTTAGATTATTTTAAAAACGTAAACTTTAGATTGTGAGGGAGGTGATATTGTCTGCCTCGCTTTATTTGTAATTTGTAAATCACGTTAGCTGCTTTTATATAGGTTGTGGCATTACTGAAGTTGGACTGTGTTTGTGGCGGGTTGCCAGGTTGGGCATGTTTCACCATTCAGTTGTAAAAGTCACCACATCTGTTTCTCTGCCTCAGCAGTCACGACAAACAGGAAAGCGAGGAGGTGGTTCAGCTGCAGGAGGGTAAGCACACTTGTTTGGAGAATAGGTGTGTTTACCAAAATGGAAAAGTCCTATTAAAAAAAAATCTGTTATCTGTCCTAATAGAGGTATGTAAGGACCTAATAACTCCCATAGTATATTTTGTATAAACCCAGCCGATAATCCTATGTGAGTGCATGGAAATCTGTCCTAGTGTAGGCTTTATGGAGCAGACATGACACCTATCCATGGACTGTGAAGGTTGTCAAGAGACCTTTAAACTGTACCTATTTATTGTTTAGCTTTTTTTTTAATTATTAAAATTTCCTCACTGATATTCATGCACATTTTGACCCCTGGCTGTGTATCGGCAGGTGAAGCAGTTGGAGCAGAAGAACAAGCTGCTGTTACCATAGCGAGTGTCCAACAGGCAGCATTTGCTGACCACAGTGTTCAGTACCAGTTCCGAACAGAGAGCAATGGCGGACAGGTGAGGACAATCTTTGACCCTGAAGGTAGATTTGCTATTTATATATAACACAAGTGGGAGTAAGGTTGTTCGTGGATATCTTTACAGGTGTGGTTCATCTGCACACTCGAAGCAGAATTGTATTTTCTACTGTTTAGTTTTTATTTATGTTCGCTCATCCTCCACCCCCAAAATAGTCCCAAGTTTAGTTTTGCGTCGTCCGTTCCCAAGCAACACAACAGTTAATCAACGGCTTGGAAGTTCTCTCAATGGGAAATCTGGAGTGATTATTAGCTGTGAAGAGTCACCCGTGGTATATCTTGGGATATCCTCACTCCTAGAATGCATCTCATCCAATCAGAAATAGCTAAATAGTTTGAACAGATCTAACTGTTGTATACTGTGAGTCCAGGTGTGAGTTTCTAGATGGTGTCATAGCTTGCGTTGGTATTGGGTGCAACAGTGTAACTACCAAGACTGCTAACAGAAGTTAGCACCGATGCTCTCTAGAAACTTGCCCCAGGACTGAAGATTGATTCATGTGCAGGAATCCAGCCCTGAGTCTGAAGAGCTGAATGAGGAATATATTTTTACCTGTTGAACTATGGCCCTATGCACTCAGTGTCAAACTCATGTAGCTGGGTAGAACTGATGTCTGTATAATTTATATGTGTATACATAATAGCAGGGTTGTGATAAGGTTGATCTCTCTCTCTTTCTTTCTTTCTTTCTTTCTTTCTTTCTTTCTTTCTCTCTCTCTCTCTCTCTCTCTCATAGGTGACGTACCGGGTGGTCCAGGTGACGGAGGACCAGCTGGAAGCCGTTGGTGATGGGGGAACAGCCGTTAGTGTGGTATCAACAGCAGCCTTTGCTGGAGCTCAACAGGCAGTAGCTCAGGTGTGTGTATGTGTGTGTGTGTGTGCAGGAAAATACATGGCCATTATTTAACCATAGACAGTAGCACAGATGCCATCATATGTTGTGCATCATATACAGTCTTCCCCATGCCAAATAAGTGGTTAAATTTGGTTCCTGGGTTTTGGGTGATTGGGAAATAGACTGCAGTGGGGCTCTTTTCCAGACTTTCAGGTATGCAGAGTGAATTCAGAGTGGTTCACCCAGGCTGAAAGTAGTGCATTCAAGCATACACTTCTCAAACCTTAACCACTGTTTTGTCTCTGTGTCTCCTCTCCGTCTCCATCCCTCCTGTTGTTCTGTTACTATCTGCCTTTCTGTCCCTTGTCTTTCCTGTGTTGCTCTCTTTCTCCCTGTTTATTGCTCTATCTATCACTCTCTCTGTCCCTTGTCTCTCCTGTGTGCAGGCTGTGATTCAGAACCCCTTTAGTAATGGGGGCAGTCCCGCAGGGGAGGCCGTGGGTGGGGAGACCCGGTTCGCCTATTTCCCAGCAGCCACTGTGAGTGACGGTACGGCCACAGCTGTGTCTGTGCAGGCCACCGCAGACCCCACGCAGGCAGGAGGTGAGAGCTCTCTACCTCTCTCTCTCTTTTTCTTTCTCTTTCTCTCTCCAGCTACATTTACCCTAAGCGTGCTACGTGTATGTTGTGTGTTTAGGTTAACATATTCCAAAATAACTGAGAAAATATGACAAAATGTCAAACCTGCCTAAGCACTGTGTTGTCCAAATATCCCCTGAAGTTAGCACACAAGCCAGCTAATGTTGAGGGACATTCACACCAGGATAACTATAACTAAGATAACTGTGACCAGTAATGGTGAAAGTCTCTCCTCATGTAAATGAACCTAATGTCTAAAATTCCATCGTTTCTGATTGGCTATCAGCCCTATTCCCAAAATCGCTCTAAAAGTGATCCTAACAATATTGTTTCACATGTGTTATGTTGTTGTTTGTGGTGTGGACATTGTGATTCATATTAATTACAGCAATATTTATTTATCGTTACACTGAGTTATCGCTGTCGTTTTTGGTGTGAACGGCCCTTTAGTCTCACTATCCTATAACGTCACGTGCAAGTCAATGAATATCTGTGTTGAAGATGACTCGGGGAAAACAAAAAAAGTAAAACAAAGCACAAAAAAAGCAACTTTAATTAATTTTAGAGAGGGGGAAAAAAAAGTAACAACAGTCTCTGCCCAGGTAAGCGTTTCAGCTCCCTATCTGAAACAGACTGAAGCCATTTTACTTGCCTGATAATGCATACATAACTTTCAGTGGGCTTTTGTGTTTTTGTTTTTGTTTTTTTTTTTTACCCCAGAAGAGTGTCACAGAGCTGAATGTAAACGCAGCATAAGAAAAGTGTCAGTCATCCACCTCCTCCACACACACGCACACACAAACACGCGCACACACACACACACACACACACAAACAAACTGCGGGCCTGTGTGTGATTCATGGAGTTCATCCTCTTTTTTTACTTGTGTGTCTGTTTTGTTTTCCCTTTCTCTCTCTCTCTGTCTGTCTGTCTCTGGCTCAGGCCAGTTTTACGTGATGATGAGTCCTCAGGATGTGTTGCAAACCGGCACGCCTCGGACCATTGCTCCCCGCACACACACCTACACGACGTGAGTACAGTCATACCCTAATGTGCAGGCATCAACACCATGTGGGAAGGCCTTCAAAGTTAAACACACGCATGCATGCAAGCACGCATGCAGAGACAGACACATACAAGTGAACTCCAGACAGTCATTGCACACACACAGTTTAACCATCGTTCATTTAGCAAACATCAAAGGCTTTTGCAAATGCCTTTTATCTGCTGAGGCACAGTGACTGGAAAGATTCATTAGACTGGAAGTTAACACACAGATTCTAATTGTAGTTTTGAAAAAAAAAAAGCAAAAGTTTTTTTTTTTTTCTTGCCACCCTTTTTTTTCCATTGTGATTTTCCTGTAAAGCCCTTATGACTGTTGTCTGTAGCAGACAGAAGCTTATCATCTTCAGCAGACAATCTTAGGCACGTTAGATCAGTACACACAAGCCCTACTTCATCCCTGCATGGCTTGGTCCATTCGGCCGCCATTTTGGTTCAGACGGAGGCGACCCTGTTGACATTTGGCTCGGGTGGGTCTGCCTGTTAATGTTCTGTATGATTTAAGTGCCTAAAACAAAGTCCTGCCAAACCACTGTGCCACTTCCCCTGCCCTCAACAGAGACTTCGGGGAAAACAAGATGCTTCAACACGGCAATACAAGCTGGTGAGGACCCTCTTCTACACCCCCCCCCCCACGCCCACCACTCCCTCCACCCATCTGACCCCCAGTTACCCCCACATCCCCCCACTCACCCTCCACCCACACCACCACCCAAATCCAGACCAGCTCTCTCCTTCCCCCCCAATATGATCTGGGGGTTCTGGAAGCCCGGCTGTGTGTTTGTGGTGCAGATGTGGCATGGCCACCGTGCTGGCTGGTTGGTTGGTGTGTGCAGGAGGTTTTGCAGGGACACTGAGGTCTGTGTGTGTTTGTGCCCATTGGAGGTCAAAGCTATGTGTAGATTTGTGTCTGTGCTAATTCAGAGGTGAACTCATCAGGTCTGTGTCTGTGGGGTTTTGCACCAGTTTAGTACCTTGTGTGCCACCGTTCTGGGTCAAATAGGAACGTTTGTGTTTTTGTGTGTGTGTTTGTGGCATAAACAAGAATAAAATTGTGCTTCTACATACAAGTTTTAAAATACCAGTTAGATTGAGCTCCAGACAGTGTCAGTGGCCCCAGACTAATAGATATGGCTTAAAGGAGAAATCCGGTGTTAATCCATAGCCCTGTTGTTTGAGGTCATAGAGTGCTGACGGCAGGAAAAACAATAGTAGATAAAAAAAGAATATTGAACTGGCAGCTAATGCTAACTAAGTGGGGCACAGTAACTTGCTTTCAATTTCATTTTCCTATGCCCCATTCAGTTAACACTAGCTACTGGTTTGTTATTTAGCCTGTTGTATCAAATTTTCTGTTCTTTTGTTGTACAACTGGGCTATTGATTGATTCACACCAGATTTCTCCTTTAACTGTTTACACATATTATTGTGTGTGTGTGTGTGTGTGTGTTAGAGCGAGAGGGTGTATGTGTGTCTCTGTCCGTGTCTGTAATGAGGTTACATTTGAGAGGGGAAAAAAATCTTTTTATCTTACTTCTTGGTCGTTAGGAAGATGGAGGGAGCACGAGCACCTCGAGATGAAAGGAGGAGAGCGCAACACAACGAGGGTGAGCAGAGCTACATTTCCCATGATTCTTGGCAAATTGTCATAGTTCATGAGATTTAACAGGAAAAAATGCTGTCCACTGACTTCTTCAACTCCTGATATTCCATGTCCATCAGAAGGAATTACAGATGGTTGAATTAATGCTAATTCATCTTGGGTAATAATAATGCTTACTTAGAGATACTTGATATTACTCCCAGATAAACTCGTGTACACGTGCAGCAAGAAGAAGCTCAGATTTGCATTTTTTTATGTCTGCCTCCTGCAGTGGAGAGACGTAGAAGAGATAAGATCAACAACTGGATTGTGACCCTGTCAAAAATCATCCCAGACTGCAACATGGACAGCACCAAAACTGGAGCGGTGAGCATCACACTCTCATGGTGGATCTCAATGCCCTCTCCAACCTCAAAGGAGCACACCACTATTTTGGAAAATGTTCTCATTTGCCTTAAACCCTGAGCCCTCAAAGCTGCAACTCGCTGGAATTCTGGGGGGGGGTTGTATTCCAAGTACGTGGGTAAATTAAATAATTAAACTGGAGGTAGTGGTGCTGGAGCCTTATTAGCCGGATAAGTCTTCATTTATTCTTTAGTCTTTTAGTCATTTAGTCTTTCATTTAGTCATAAGTCTTAACTAAGGCAAACCAGCAGGCTATTCTGTTAGGAAGTTTACCACTGCCTCTAGTTTAACCAGGTTTGTCACTTAACCTACTTCAAATACCCACATGCCGAGTTCAGTGGTAGCAGCGTTTTGAAACCCTTGAAACTACATTTACGCATTTAGTAGATGCTTTTATCCGAAGTGATTTACATTTGTCACCTATCAATTAGTTCAGGGCCAGTCTACCCTAGAGCAACTAAGGGTTAAGTGCCTTGCTCGCTGGCACAGCGGTGTCAGTCCAGGCAACTAGCATGCTAGCCAGGTTCCTTGACCGCTACGCAACCACTACAACTTTGTTGGTTGGAATACAATTGCCCACTGCCAGCAAACTAAGTTGCTTTTGGTAAACAGACGCCTGAGTGATGTTAGATTTCTATCATGTGTTCTACGTGTGTGTGTGTGTTGTAACTTTGTCCCTGTTTTGTGTGTGCCAGAGTAAAGGGGGGATCCTGTCTAAGGCATGTGACTACATTCGGGAGCTCAGGCAGAATAACCAGCGGCTGCAGGAGAGCTTTAAGGAAGTGGAGCGAGTTCAACTGGACAACGAGATACTCAGACAACAGGCATGATGTGCAGACACACACACACACACACACACACACACATACACATACACATACACATACACACACATACATCCTCATCTCCATCTCCAACTTATTTACTCCTTCCCAAGGGCACAAGTTTTCATTGTCTGTCATTTTAATCTTACACAGTCTTATACAGCCTGTCACACAAACAAATGGTGAAAGAACACTGTTCAGATAAGCAATAAATGAACACCAAATTGGATTTGGGTGCACATAGACACATGCAAATATGTAGTTGTGAATTCTGCCATTCAAAGCCAAACCCCAGTATCTGCAACAACTACTACCGGCAGTATCTGAATTATTCATGATGAAACCAAGGCAGCACTAAAATCGAGCAGTCACTGGACACTAACTGGTCTGACGGTGCGTTTTTGCAGATACTGCAAAGTCAAAAATGTCAATATCTTCTGGAAATTTAGCAGAGGTCTTACAAAACTTACCAGATTGTAGAACAGATACTACACTTCCGATTTGTGCAAAGAAAATTTTTTTAAAAATGCAGATAGTGCGCTTTGCCTTTGTATGGCAGAGTTGTATTTAAAGCTCATTTTAAGAACAGGAATGTGAATGTGAAATGTGAAACCTTTTTGTTTGTTTCTTATTGTAGATCGAGGAATTGAAGAGTGACAATGCCTTGCTCCGGACTCAGTTACAGCAGCACGGCATTGAAATAAGCGGGGAGACAACATCACAGTGACAAACCCACACACACACACACACACACACACACACAGTGCTGCATAGTTAGATGAAGAGACTGTTTCTGCAGTGATGTGCCCCTTCACTCTGACACACACACAAGCATCAAGCATAAACAAAACAAAAACATAAACACATTTTTCCCCACCCGCACTTATTAGCAAAAATGATATTTTTTTAGTTTTTACACACAGGCATACCCAATTACCCTTGAGGGTGGGTGGATTTTGACCTATGAAGACCTAACAGACCGCAGTAGAAGACAAAAAGAAAACAGGTTAACACTACTAAGAATTCCATTTCCTCTGCCACCAAACACACACACACACACACGCACTCACACTCAAACCCACAGAAGACTCCTGAACTTCATCATATCTGCCCTTCTTAGTCCTAAACTGGCTAATTTAGTTGTCCCTTGTTTCTTCTTGCTTCACGCGCCTCGTTGTTTTAAGTTGTACTGTTGTCTGTGAAATGTTTTGTTTTCTATGTTGTCATTTAATTTATTAGTTGATGACAAAAATCGAAAAGAAAAAAATAATCAGGAGTACCCAAGACTCCTGGGAAGAAACAAGTGACTGGAGCAGACCTCTTTGTCTGCTTTGTCTTGCACCGATTTTAACTTGCATCGTAACGCACCAGTGAAAGTGTTCTCTAGCGGTGGGCAGCAGAAGGATGGAAGAACAATAATGTAGATAACTGTTTTTGAAGCGTTTTTTTTAGTGTTTGCGTTGCGCACCTCTTGGTGGGGAGCGGGCGGATGATGAAGGACTCCAGGCTTCTCTCAGGTACCCTCATGCTTCTGTGCGCAGAAAGCTGCACTGCACACTGTGACCCATAGAGGGGGTGCATGAGTCCGTGTCAGCCTTTAACAGCACGGTCTGACTGACACACACACACACACACACAGACACACTTTTTCTCGACGTAGCAAGAGGAGCTGGTTTTAGTGCCAACTCCGCTTTGCCTCACTTGAGCATGGATCAGTTAAGCAAGTGGTTTTCCTAGAACAGGGAACTTTGTTATGCTGAACAATGAGAGAGAAATGGATGGATGACAGAGATGTTAAAGGAGCGTTTGGTCAACACATTGTCAGAGGAACAAAAACTATGAACCCACACAAGGTGATGTGAGTTATCTGCAAGAGTTCCCAAAGGATGCTGTAGTGTCTGTGTCCCTTCCGTCTGAATCCTCAGGCTGTGCAAAGCTCTGGAGAAGAGATTGATCATGTAGATCAGTCTTTTATTTTCCATGCCATCCCTTTTCATTCATGAACAGATTTCAGATGAATTGATAATAGCAAGAAGCTGGAGCTGTGTAATAAACAAGTCCCTATGTCTTCCTTGCAAGCACCATGAACTGGATGACCAACTGTGGTTGTTTTTGGTCAAAGAAAGCATCCGCAGCATTAGTCATGAAAGTCGGACATGGGAAGGCCATCTTTGAAAGACTTTTTCCAAACGTAAATGACAACCCAGTCAGATACTTTGCAAGTTTGGTGTCTTCGTTGTTTCCACCGCCTGCATTAATATATTTCCTTGTTTGTTTCAATCCAGAAACCACAATTGTGAGTTCGCTGACTTCCATAGGTAGTATCTCTTTGATCATCCTAACCACTGGCATGATTTCTATCAAAATTGTACAATAAAATTGCAATGTTTATATCAAATGATTCTGTGTGGTGCATACGTTTAAGATCTTCAGGATCAACCCATTTAGCTGTAGGCCTATAGGCACCATTGATAAGTAATGTTGGACAAGTAGATAGTAACGCCACGCATTTTAATCCAGTGGTGGAGTAAAAGCAGAATCTGATGGCTCTAATATGGCACAACTGATGCCCTTATGTACCTTCATGAGTGCGTGAGTAGAAAAGTAGATCACTCTGCATTATGACCTGAACAGGACTGGAAGAAGAGAAAGGGCACTGACCTGCAGTGTTAAACAGGGGTAGTTGAAAAAAAAGGGGTTCTGATCTGCAGTGTTAAAAAGGGATAGTTGAGAGGAGGGGGTTCTGATCTGCAGTGTTAAACAGGGATAGTTGAGAGGAGGGGGTTCTGATCTGCTGTGTTAAACAGGGATAGATGAGAGGAGGGGGTTCTGATCTGCTGTGTTAAACAGGGATAGTTGAGAGGAGGGGGTTCTGATCTGCTGTGTTAAACAGGAATAGATAAAGAGAAGTCTGCAGTTTAACAATGGGGATCAGAACCTCTTTGTTAAGGTTAAATGGAACATGTGGAATTGCCCAGTAATGGTAGCCTATTCGTGCCCATTTGCATACAACTTAACACTTCATCTTGTTTCACTTCATCATGACATACATGAAAGGTTTCCTTACTGGGAGAATATTGGAAGGTATTCCCCTTAGTGGCCTACACAAAAGGAAAAAGCACAGAGGCCATCAATTTATCAGTAGTAACAAAACCAATTCATTTCCTAGAATGACATGGGCAATCTTATGTGTAAACAGCTTTTCTCAAATTGCAAAACTGCTCATCACTGTCATACAAAAAGGGAAACAGGCAGCCTTTAACACTGATCTAAAGAAGGGTATCAACTAATCTGTGATCTGTGTTTTTGTAAACTACACAAAAGGATAAACAAGGACGAATCAACAATGGTCTGAAATACTCATACATTTTTGCATGAAATAATATAATATTATTTATTGCAAAATGATATTACCATATCTTATAGAATAAAATAACATTAAAATAAACTTCATGAAATGTTTGATTTAATTCCATATTTTGAATAGTCTTTTTTTCCCTCAAAGGTGCACTTAGGCCTTGGGTCATCCTCTGTTGACAGAATTATGAAAGCATATTAAATGGTGACTTATAAAGACTGAGACATGATGTTCAATTTATTAACATACATACACAATGGGCTATGCCAAGTTGGGTACATGGGTCCATCATGGAAGGCAAACACAGGAGCCGATGGTTTACTTCTGTGGAGGTGTTATTAAACTGCTGCCATTGTCCATTAATGGCTAGGAGGTGTGAAATGAGCTTCCTTAGCGTTGTGTCCAGGTGATATAATTTTATTAGTCAATGGAGAGGGGGCTACAGGTGTTTGCCGAGCCTCTTTACTGCAACTGTGTGACTAAGTGATTATTACGAAAGGTGATCTTGGTTATCAGGGGTAGTACAAAACCCTGGGCCCTATTAATAAACGGTTTCTGCAGGTCACCCCTCCTTTCTCAAACAAACAATAACATTTTCCACTGAATCCTCTGAATTTCATCAGAATTCCTTTTCGGAAGTCAGATGAAATCCTTTTTCATTTGTTGGCCTGATGCAACAGAACTGAAACAGGCTTGATTTTCTTAGATCGCATGCATATGCAGATGCACATACAGTCTCAGAGTAGCAACAGCTAAATTTGTCAAACTTGTCAGATCTTCTGAATGGCTTTCCCTTTTTTTTAGCAAGCACCCAAACAATCATAACTTACAACAACAATATCTGTTTCCCCGTATATGTACCCATATATGTGTAAAATTGGAGTTCAAGGTGCAAAACATGTCAATCATCCAGGTATTTGGGTTGAGAGGATTTGGTCTCCAGATATATGTCAAATTTAGCAGGAGTCATGGGGAAGCAACACTAAGCTTGTGTACAGCGTAAGATGTGAATCTTCTCCATCAGGCTTTGCAAAAAGCAGCTGATGGCTTTGCGCACGGTGGAGGAGGAGAAGTAGAAGATTATGGGGTCCAAGCAGGTGTTGAGCGTGGCGGTGATGAGTGCCACATCTCTCCAACCTTCACTCTGGCCGTGCACAAAACCCACCACATGAGAGATATTGTAGGGCGCGAAGGAGACGGTAAACACTAAGAGGGTGACCAGCGCCAGGCCCGCCGCCCTCAGACGACGCTCGCGGGTGATTCTTGGCAGTTGGGACAGGATGCGGATAAGGTTAATGTAGCAAAAGCAGCAGATGAGGAAAGGAACGAGAAAGAGCACCAGGAAGAGCTCTAAGCGCACTGGCACTATAATCGTCAGCTGATTGTTCTCAAAGTTGTCGTAGCACTTCCCAGATTTCTGGGCGCTCGGGGCGGTTGTGCTGGTCTCATTGGCTGATTGTATAAAGGGCACGATGTAAGTGATGCTAAGATTAATACTAGACACCAGCCAGAAGAGGATGCTCGCTATCACGGTGTAACGGGGCCTGCGGCACACTTTGTGCTGGAGAGGAAAAGCCACAGCCAGATAGCGCTCCACAGCCACAGCCGTTAGGAAGAACGTGCTGGTGTAGATGCAGGAGAAGAAGAAGAAGCTGGAGACAGGACACAGGAAGTTGGGAAGGTTCCATTCCATGAAGTCCGCCGCCTCCTTCATCTTCAGTGGCAGGAACATGAGGAAGATGAGGTCAGAGATAGTGAGGTTAAGCAGAAGGATGTCCATCGGGGTCGGTTTGCGCCGAATCTTAACGCAGAACGTCCAGAAGGCCAGGATGTTGGCAGGGACCCCCAGTATGAATGTGAGGATGTAGATAGACAGAATAAGTTTGCTCTGATTCATGGTGGAGATGTTTGGGTTCAAGATCACAACAGCTTCTGGTTGTATAGCTGAAAATCTGAAATATAATATTGAAAAACAACTCAAAACACTGACAGGCCATGGCATTAGGCACAGTGCAAATGGGGCTGATTCAAGCAAGTTACCTAGGTGATTATGTACATACATAGATGATATTGTGTTGCAGAGTTTGTATATGTGTGTAAATTCTCTGTACTCATTGTGTGTGTGTGGTGTGTGTGCCACAGTGTGGTGAAAGTACTGGAAAGTCCTTCACAACACAGAGACCTTGAATTTTTTTTTTGAAATGTGCAACATGAAAATAACAACATATTTCTGATCAATCCAACTAGATTTTTGTTTGAACAATCGCAGTTTCACTAGTTTCCTATGCACTTTCCACACTCAAGAAGATAGTTATTTTACGTAAGTATAGATACTTAAGAACAAGAATCTGGTAAAAGTGTAAGAACTCACTTGACTTCCTTACTCAAATAAAAGTGAAAAGTACTTAAAGGGCCTAAAATGTACTAAATGTATTTACTTTTTTACTATATTACCATCACATGAAAGTATTGATAACTTCCCTCAAATACTCAAGTAGAGTACAGATACATGAAAATGCTACTTAAATTTTCACTTCACTACTTCCTATCTGTAGTCTGTAGTCCACTGAATTTCTGTTGCCGGCAGTGTAACAATCATACATATATTATATTATTACTAGCCAAGAAAAACAAATAATGATACAATGAGGCTATAACTATAAAATTATATGTATAAAATGAAAATCCATATATTGACCATACGTTGTAAAAAGGCAAAAGTTTCTTTTAGATCATATTAATATACTGTGCTTCTCAATTTAACCTCATTTTAGGTTATGTAGCTTAAGTGATCACTGGTAGAGACAAGAAAAAGCTTTACCTGAAGTTGTATGTTTAATAACATTACAGGAGGATCAATCTGGACTGTTAAAAAGTCAAATAACCCCAAATTTAGAGGTTAAATTAGGAGAACCAAGAAAGAGGACCCACCTTCAGATGCCGCCATTCTCTCACTGTTATCCCACCAAAGTCTCCTTCATTCTGAGGGTCTAACACATCACTTACACTGACTTAACAAGAAGTTAATTACATCCCACAGTAAACAGAGCCTTCCTATGACTGACTTTAGGAAGAGGAAATTTGATATGTTTCTACTGCCAGTCACAAGTCTCCTCAAACAGTGTCTCTTAGCAACAATTTAGGACTCAGAATGAGGTACACAGAGCAGTGTTGCAACTACAGGAGCTCTTCAGATTCAGCCCTGGAGGTTAGGTCATGTAACGTCAACCAGGGCAGTTTTAAGCGTTATCACACTCATTTATGAGTGAAATAAGGGAAATAATTCTTTCCTAGAATGTAATAGAAGCCTGCTTCATTGGTTCTTCCTGTAAATAATAATAATAATAATGTAATTTAATTTACCTAAGGTTTGTGTTTCAGCAACTTTATCATAATTTACGATTGGTCTCTTTGCACTGTAGATGATCTGCCGTGTTTATGATGTCTTGTATTTGTGTCTAATTTGGGGTCATCTGGATTTACTGTTGTTGTGTGGGTGGGTGTGGGCAGTTTGGAATGTTTTGTGGCACAGCATGGCAGAAAAATAAAGCATCAACTAGACTGCACTCTTGCACTGCTGATAGGGTGTGACAACATACAAATCTGACTGTGAGACATTTATGACTCACAGGCCACTATCAATCTTGACCCTCATATTTATTCCTGTTTGACTGGAGAGAGCTACTAACTTCAGTCAGAGGTGTAAACATCTTGTGTGGCAAGAATGATTATTGCTTTTTGTTTCATTACATTGACATGAGGCACTTGGTAACCAAAGGGTTGAAGGTTCGAGTCCAGCTCCTCCTAACCCTGTCAAATTGTCCTTGAAAAAGACCCTCTTCTACGCTGTGAGGTGGGTAGGCTTTATATTTCCCATTGATCCTGATGTGCAGGTAGGCACCTTGCATGGCAGCCTCTAGCATTGGTGTGAGTGACTGCATGAATAGGTGAATGTGAGGCACATTGTGAAGCACTTCGGAGAATATACTAAGATACTGTGCAGAACCCTCAAGCTTTCCAGACTCTGGTAAAGGACCCGAGCTTCAAGGATGAATAACCGTCTATAGGAGGGATATATATAAGGTCCTCAAGGCTCAGTGCTAGGGCCCCTGTGACTCTCCCTCTACATGCTACATTTGGGATCTGTTATAAGGAAACATGCCATTACTTTCCACTCCTATACGGACGACACCCAGCTATACCTTTCCACGAAGCCTAATGACTGTACGGGAATAACTAAACTTTATGCCTGCCTCCGAGACATTCAAATTCGGATGACTAATAATTTCTTATGTTTAAGCTCTTATGTTGCGATGATAGGTCCTAAACAGCAGCTGGTGACATCCCCGCGGCAGGAGGGGTGGTCCGGGGTCACACAAGGAAGGTCCCCGTCCCCCACGGCGCCTGGCTCCCGCCGATGCAACCCCACCTTCAACACCACGGGATGGAGCAGCACCACGCTTGTCGCGGAAGCTCACCACACTTGCCTCGCTCTTCTGGGAGGTCAGGTGCAGCCTCTTGATAGTGGCTCACCCTGGTCCTGTACGACGGAGACCTTTTTATTGGACTTTTATAACTGTATTTATTTAATTATTTATTGGCTTTTACGAGTTCTGGACTCTTTAAACAGCACAAACTTTTTTACATAAACACAAAACCTGGACTCCACACAAACACTGACACACACAAAACACTTTTATAAAAAACCTTATTTATTTCTTACTTGAGAAGTGATTTTATCTGAAAAGGTTTTGTGTGTGTGCAAAATATGATATGGAGAATATATAAATGAAATGTGCCAAAGTGATGAAATACAAAATGGAAAAAATGAACAGGAAAAAAAACACAAAATGTAAAATGCCTTTTTAAAAATGAATGGTGACAATAAACTACTTTCACAGAAAAAAATAATGTTGTGGGACAATATTTTGGAATTATTATAATGCTCAGCTAAAACCATTTTGCTATGTAAATTAGGCTACCAGCAACCTTTGTTTACAGGCCTGTCTTGATTTAGTATCTGCAGGTCAACTTTTTGCAAATTATATTTAATATCAGACCTAAGTAACTTTAGCCCTTGCACTATTCACTACACGTCCCCTCTGTTATCACCTCTTAATGCCTATAGGGTTCATCTGCATCAGAAAGGGAATGTCTTTGGTTTAGTAGTAAAGCTCAAATAAGGAAAGAGAGTGACGTTATGATATTCAGAATGATGAAGAATGATGTTATGATATTCAAGATACTGTGAGTGATATTAATGGACAGTTATGCAGAGAGATTCTTGACATAGGGATTGGGCTATTCTGCCAAAGTGATGGGTTAAGCCTTGGCATCTTATGTACCTGAAAATAATTTAGTCATTTTATCCAAAGTCACTAGGGGCACAAGGGTGTCAGCTGGGATTTGAACCCACAACTTTTCAGGCTGCTAGCACGCTAGCCAGATTTTTTAACCCCTACACTACCACCGCCCCGTTGTTTGGTGTTTATTTGAGAAATTGCTACAGTTAAGCCTGGTTTATTTAAACTACGTTGCCAGTGAAAAATCATGGCAGATAGCCTCAGGACAAACAGCCTTGCCCAGCAGACCAGACAGTCTGTGGAAACAGGCACAATTACGAAGCCTTTCTTCTATGTATTTCATTGAAAAAGGCTGTGCCAGACACAGCAAGCAAAACATGAATGTTCCAGCAAATGAACACAATATAATGTCAACATTACAGACTTGTGGTTAAATTTTTGTATGTTACCTCAAATTTGGATTCACCTCTGCTAATTCCAAACTATATACCATTCTTTGCATAACTTCAACATTATAGCCATATATAAGGATTCTATGAAAAATGCTACAAAAAGCAGCTCCTGTTGCACAGCCTCTCCATCAGGACTTGCAGACAGCGTCTGACAAACTGACGCACTTCAGAGGAAAAATAGAACATCATCCAGTCCAGGCAAACAGTGAGTGTAGTGGAAATGAGTACCGGGCCTCTCCAACCTTCACTCCTGCCATACACATAGTCCACCACATGGGAGATGTTGTAGGGCGCAAAACAGACAGTAAACATGAGGAGAGTGACCACTGACATGCCCACCGCCTTCCTGCCATACTTCTGGGGAATAGTGGGCCGCTGCAAAATAATGCGGACAATGTTGATGTGACAGAAACAGCAGATGAGGAAAGGGATGACAAAGAGCACTAGGAAGAGTTCAAGACGCACAATGTGTACAAATGTCCTCTGATCGTATTGGTAATCACAGCAGTTTGTGAGCTTTTGGACTTCTGGGGCAACAGTACTGGTCCTATTGTCTGACTGCATAGAAGGCAGAGAGTAAATGATGCTCATGTTGATAATGGAGACCAGCCAAAAGAGGACACTCACCATCATGGCGTACCGGGGCCTGCGCCACACGTTGTATTTTATGGGGAAAGCCACAGCCAGGTAGCGATCCACGGACACCGCTGTCAAGAGCAGTGTGATTGTGTAGACTGAGGAGAAAAAGAAAATGGTGGATACTGGGCACAGGAAGTAGGGAAGATTCCACTCCATGTTGTCCGCTGCCTCTTTCATCCTCAAGGGCAGGAAGGCAAGGAAGACAAGGTCGGCGATCGAAAGGTTTAGAAGAAGCATATCTATGGGTTTTGGCTCATTGCGTAGCTTGATGTAGAGGGTGTGGAAGGCTAGGGTGTTGGCAGGGACACCCAGTATGAAGGTGAGGATGGACACAAACAGCAGGAGATGGCTCAACAGCATAGTGGAGATGCTAGTGAAGGGGACTGGGTTTACAACAGCTTCTCAGTGACAACCTGAAGGACAATGACACTACTGAAAATCTCAAAATGATATCCAACCTTACTATGTACAACTTACCGTGCATTAGATGAATATTGCGTGAGTGTTTTTGCTAGCACACCCCTCACTAAGCCATACTGTATTTAAACTGATTAATAATAAATCAATTGGCAGATTCTTGGCTTTGGGATAGAGTTCTTATGACATTTCCTGAGACTAAAAATGTTTACTTACGTTAAATAATACACAGATAAATTTTAATGAATAATAATGTAATGTAATGTAGTTAAAAACTAATAATGTAGACCTTTAAGCCTAGTACAGAGTTTAGATCTGCCTCGTTAACGAAATTAGATTCTGTATGCTGCCACGCGAAAATCTTCTTTTAATCTACAGTACATAGGCTACGCAGCCATAAGACAATCGGTTGACCGTAAAAAGTCAGCCAGTAAACCAGCCGAGTCTCACGATTTTTCGTGGATCGTAAACATAACGTACTCGCAGTATTATTACGGTAGAAGTAAAATTTCGTTAAACTTCTTACCTTAACAACGTGGATTGACCTTCTGCTCTTCTGCTACCCAAAAACTGCATGCCAGTTCATAACATAACTCCATTACATTACATAACTTAAACATGAGAACTATTGGATAAGTAATTATCCAACAGCATGGTTAGACTATTAAAAATCAGTTGAGAGTTTTCTTCTTCATGTGTGAGAAGCGCGAAAGAAAGTCGAGGGCTCATATTTTCATGATAGCCTGAAAAGAACCAGTTCTGCTGGGAGTTGTTTACATTACCGTTACTTCCCTCCCTCTTTGGTAAGTAGTCACAAACAGCTGACCTCTTGTGTACGTCTGTGATATACACATTAATGATTGTGTTACAAGCCATAGCTTATTAACGATGATGCCTCAGCTGATGAAGTATAGCCTCAATGATGGCGCACTTGGGGAAATGTACTTGATATTTTCATGAAATTACCTTAGCAAAATACAGAATGACACAGTAGAATATAAAAAAATTACACAAAATGCTGAATAGTGTTTGTTGACCTTTACCGGGTTCAGTTATTCCTAAACATGATAATACCAAGACAAAAATATATTGAAGACCATGACATTACACATTGGTCCTGTTTAATTCAGTTAAATTTCGTTCAGTTATTTTTTTTTCTGTTTTTCTTTTTTAATACGAATGTCCACAGAGACATTAAAGAAATCATGATTGAAAGTATGAATCATGCAGTCGTGATCAAATGATCATGAAGTGGTAAATGTTGGGAACTATTAAAGGACCTACCCTCAGATAGCTTGTATCTTTCCCTTGTGACCCCATTATGCCAAGGGTGATATACTAGGCAGTATGTACTGCCATAATTACATCCCACTGCACAGAAAATTGAATATGTTTGTATTGCCAATCAGTAGTCTGACTGTTGCGTTTCTGTGTATAATAGACTTCTAGTCCTCTAGTCCCCATGAAACCAATCGTGACATGACATTAGATGTTAATTAATGCTTTAATCACTACCACAACATAGCACTCAAGTGCTATGAGCGGGAATTCGACGATCATATTGCACCCTCCCTGCCCAGCTGGGTGTGTCAGACAAGTTACCCAGTTAGTAATGATGTGCATCAAAAAACAGCAGCATTAAATAGACAGTGAGCACAGTATCTTTAAAGATAGTAATTTATCTCCACCAATCAAAGGCGCTGATTTATGCTGCTTTGCACTTCAGGACTGAGTAGTGTAGTGCTTCCTGATGAAATCATGACTAAAAGACATTTTTATTAAAACAAGATTGATGTCATATGAACCTGTCATTTTTATGACCGCAGGCAATCTTTTATGAAACATAGTAGGATCTCAGTGTAGAGGTGAATCAGTATTTCAATGACACACCCAGTTGCATATTTTTAATGCTTTTCAGATTCAAGCACAGTATTTTAGCAGCAAATTTACAGGCATTTACAGGTTTACAAAACATTCATTATGAAATGTTGTACATTTACATGCTGTTATTGCTATATGCAGCTATTTGTGTAAATGATTCTAGTTCAGTGTCCTTGACAATTATTCAGTTCAAAATGCAAAGCATTCATCCATATCAGAGACCTGTGAGCCTCTGAGATATTTGAGGCTGAAGATCTGTTTCTATGAGTATCAAAGGTGAAAATGTTTGAAATGACCTGTAGGTGGAAAATCTGTCATGTGAACTAAAATGGATAGGTTAGACCAGACGTCTCTTTTTCCTCCAAGAGCTACTTTGACAAAATCAGTGTGGTCAAGAGCTACTCTGCTATTTTACAGTGGTGTAACTGATAGGCCTGGAGATCAATGTTAAAATCCTTTACCATCCTACACAATAACAGCACAGTGCAAACACTCATCTGAAGTGTAAGTGTCACATTTATTTTCCATAGTAGCTAAATCTGATGTTCTCTACCAACATCAATTCCCCATCAGAGAGCAGTAAAACCTGGAGGATGTTTGTAATTTCATAGAGATTTTAACAGGTATAATACTTTTTGTAACTGTGTTATGAGATTTAGTGACATTTCCTTTGACCCCTTGGAGAGCTACTCTTAAGCAGGTGGCAAGCTGCAGGTAGCTCTTGAGCTGCCTATTGGACACTCCTGGGTCAGACAAAATCATCCAGATAGACAAACAGTGTTATTGTCAAGCTTTAACATAGTGCAGACTTGGGCTTAGAAAGGAACACAAATGACACCTTTAAAAAAAATGATGCTAACAAGCTGCCACTAACGCTCCAAATTCTGTCACCCTAGGTTGGTTTCAGAACAGATGGTAGGTCTAGCAGGTGCCTCCGGGGGGCAGCGCTGAGCTTGTGTGCAGCGCAAGGTGTGAATCTTCTCCATCAGGCTTTGCAGGCAGCAGCTGATGGCTTTGCGCACGGTGGAGGAGGAGAAGTAGAAGATCAAGGGGTCCAAGCAGGTGTTGAGCGTGGTGGAGATGAGTGCCACATCTCTCCAAACTTCGCTCCTGCCATACACGAATCCCACCACGTGAGAGATGTTGTAGGGTGCAAAGCAGACGGTAAACGCTAAGAGGGTGACCACAGCCAGGCCCATCGCCCTCAGACGACGCTTGCGGGTGATGCTTGGCATCTGCCACAGGATGCGGATAAAGTTGATGTGGCAAAAGCAGCAGACGAGGAAAGGAACAAGGAAGAGCACAAGGAAGAGCTCCAAACGCAAAGCAATAATAATATACAGCTGCTTGTGCTGGTAAAAACTACAGGTGGGTTGATAGATGTAAGGGGTTTCAGTGCTGGACGCGTCAGTGGTGCCATTGCCTGGAAACATGCTAACTGAGATGGAAAACATGCTCATGTGAATAATGGTCACAAGCCAAAAGAGGATGCTAGCTATCATGGCATAGCGGGGTCTGCACCACACCTTGTACTGAAAGGGAAAAGCCATGGCCAGGTAGCGTTCCATGGCTACCGCCGTCAAGAATAAGATGCTGGTGTAGATGCAGGAGAAGAAGAAGAATCTAGAGACCTCGCACAGTCTGTAGGGCATATTCCACTCCATGTCGTCCGCTGCCTCCTTCATCTTCTGCGGCAGAAAGGTGAGGAAGATGAGGTCAGAGATTGTAAGGTTGAGTAAGAGGATGTCCATGGCAGTTGGTTTGTGTCGAACTTTAATGCAGAACGTGCAGAAGGCCAGGATGTTGGCAGGGACCCCCAGTATGAAGGTGAGGATGTAGACAGACAGCAGGACGTGGCTCACAGACATTAGGGTGGCGTTTGGGTTCACACAAGCTTCTGGAAATTCATCTGCCAATCTGAAAAACAATAATTGTTAAAAATTATTAAAATTATTAAAAGTAGTTTTAAAAAAGTCTGATCAAGGCAATTTATTTTTATATGCATTTGTAATAGTGTGTGCGTTGGAAGAGGTTGAGTTGGAATTTATAAGTAGTTCATGTCTAGCTATGTGTGTTAAAAAAACTATCTGAAAGTGATCATTCAGTGATCACTTTACCAAAGCCTATGATCAGCTTTGATCCTAACAACAAAACAAACCCAAATTCAGAGGCATATCTGGGAAACCATTTAAGACCTACCTTCAGAACCCGCCATTCTTTCCTCACTTCACCAAAGTCTCCTGCCCTATGAAACATTCCCCACACCAGGCACTGGTACATACAGTATTCATTTAATCCCACCCCACAGCAAACAGAGAGGCTGACCTCAAGCAGAGGAAATTTAATAACTTTGTGTCATATAGGAACCTCTTCAAACAATGTTTCACAGCAACGCTGTGACAAGCCATGAGTGAGGTACACAGAACCGGGCAGGCAGTCGAAAGAATCATCACAAGCCTCTGCATTTGCTCTTGACTGATAGTAGAATGCTAATTCAGAACTCAGAGATGTTGTTTTTTTTGGAAGGGCCAAGAACAAGTTTGTTGTTTCACTGACCTCCTGCCCGAGGTTGTGCTTTTTTTTTGCAGCATGTCTGTATACCATCGCCAGGCATGTAAATGTTCTTTACAGAGGCTTGGTGAGATGATGGACGGGATCAGTTTTCCCACCAGGTGTCAAACCCAGATCTCTATTTTAATTTAATGTAATTTAATTAAATTTAACTATTTATTTTGGCATTGCCTTTAATTATTTATTCATTTTTTATGCATTTTGCAAATAATTCAGAGAAGACAGACAGGAAGCAAGTGGAAAAGAGAGAGAGAGAGAGAGCGAGAGAGAGGGTAGGATCAGGAAATGACTGGAGGCCTGATTTAAACCTATGTCCCCTAGGGCACCTAGCCCAATTGTGTTGCATTATAACTTTTTGCGCCTCACCATAAGGGCAATTAAACTATCCCCTCATGGGATTTTATGGGATGTGGTTACCACTCTGTGACTGCAACCTCCCCGTCGAGAAGCACAACCACACTTCATTCACATGCATCCACCTACTCCTCTCATTCATCCTAGAGTTATGGGTGAAAATTGATAGGACTTTATCATGACGCTACTCTCTCTTTATCAGTGATCTTATCAACTCCTTACAATAGAGAAGGGAGTCTACGCAGGTTTTAGTATCAACTCATGAACCTATAATAGTAGCCTGTATTACTACTGAGTGGCCATAGGATGAAGTAAACATGTAGAACTGTGTTGCCTATCAAATTACACTTTCAGAAAGACCCATTGACCACAGTTTGAAAAACATGCTGGTATTGATAAAAGGAATTGATAATGTCAGAGGCATAAAATTTCAGTGTATTGAAGCATCTTGGTTCTTCTCAATTCCCGGTTGTTGATTCCAACCCCCACCTAGTGCCCCACAGACTTGTGCTTGTGCATCTATCTCTCAAACTGTAGTGCTGGAGGTCCCTTATAATTCAGTTGTGTCTAGAAGGGACTATGGACTACTATCTATGGTTGGAAATAACCCCAAATCTCGTGTTTATTTAGTGTTGCTTAGTAACAATGAGCAACCTAAAAATATATATCTAAAACAATGTAAAATATTTTAAAATTTATGTTTATACTTTTATAACTCCCCAACCCCAATATATTATATTATAGTATATTGCAAATATCTCATCATCCATCTTAAACAAATATTTGCGCTTTATTTTTTCTGCCTGAGGAAAAAAACAGGCTTTAACCCTCACATGATGGAGGTGATCTTAGAGAAGTGGAAGATTCCAGTGAGGTATCCAAACCCAACTCAATCTCAGATTGAGGTAATCAGTCGTGAAAACCAGGCTAGTAAACACACACACTGTTTCTGAAATGGCATAGGGCTCTATTCTCTAAACAACAGGAACAGGAAGGTGCCGTTCTGCATCAAGAGAATGTTTGCTCATTTTACTAAATTGCCCACACACTTCGTCATGTACTGAATTGATTAGGAAGTATTTAATAAAATTAGCACATTTTCCAGTTTAGAATGACAACAAAAGATCTAGTAATGGTACATTCCAGGTCATATGCAGTATGTAGTAAAGTAGTATGCCATTTCAGAAACAGCAACAGTGTCTCAACAACCACATTCAGATTTGAGATTTGATTCAAGGGTATTTCCGAATTGCATGGTCAGCTCTCTCTTACGTTCGATTCCTGTGTCTACCTGGGCATACAGAGGCAAATAAGACCCCAAATATATTTGAATCATATTATCACAGAATGTGATCACACTCAATTGGGCTTCTGATACTGTGGAAAAAAAACACTGCAGTTTGGCAGTTTGTGTTGTTTTATTGACAGTCATAATTAATAAAACACTTTATGGGGGCCTCTTCTAAAAAACATACATAAGCCATTCACATTTAAATACAGCAGTACATTTACAAAATATCTTAACATTTTACACTCAAGCATAAACGGCTGAAGAAAATGCTACATGCGGTAAGTTGTGGAAATCAACTTTTTTGTTTTCAGTCAAAATGCAATTGAGAAAGGTGCTACATCTTTACAAATGAATGAGATACATCTGTGTCAGTAATTACACGTTTTTTTTTAGCATTGTTAGCAGTTGCTGATGGTAAACTAAATTCTGTTCTGCTGCAAAAGTGAGAAAACAATCAGCAGTAAACCTGTCCTTTGATATAATTTAAGACCTTCCCGCATCACTGAAACTTCCCCTAAAGCCATGAGCGTGTGAGCAATGAGCACACATTTAGTGAAGTCACTCGTGAGAGAAGGGCACAGAAGGTGACGACAGCGGACTCCATGGCTGAATGGACTTAACATCTAAAGCGTGAAATAAATGAGACGTGGCCGGATGTTTGATCACATTTGATTTACATTAACACTTAGCCTACATAACGGACAACATTTCACAGAGATGCACTACTGTAAACTTGTGCACAGAAAGGAAAACTGTTGCTAAGACAGTTAATGTTTATTAGATAATGTTTTTTAAAATACAGTTCCTGTGACATGAAATCAAAATGGTATCTACTTCCGTCATGTCAATAACCATTTCTCCAAAATATTGAGTGCATCATTTGTTTACTTGCCACTTGTTTGTACATGTATTATCCTGTGTCGGCCATCTTTAAGCTTCTTACTTCAACAGTGTACTGGTTAGATGTTACTGTGTCATGGTCAGTTAAGAGATCAGTCCTCATTTGGTCCAACGTTACTCTTCGACTGGTACCGTCACACTGGTAAGATGACAATGTTGGAAAATGAACATTTAGAATCTTCTCAATGTTCTCAATGAAATCTTGTATTAGAATGTTCAAAACTCCCCTGCTGAAGGGTGACTTGACTTTGCTCCATCTCCGTGCTCCTCCTTTCCTTCAGCCATTTATTTCAGAGCATGATTATTAATCCATCTCTTTTCTGAGCTTCTCCTGCCTCACAAGAACTGCCATTTGTCCGCTTGTCAGATACGTGGTGACAAGCCTAGCCGGGGGCCTCTCTTGGCTGGTCAGGTTAGATGGCTGTGAAGTTGGGAGTGTGGGTGCCTCTGTGGGAGACTGGCTCATCTGCCTCCCTGCTGCCCCAGCTGGTGGTGGTGGTCCCGAGGGGTGGGCATTGGCCTGGCTGGGGCTCCTCTGTGTCCCCCTACCACCAACACTTCCACTGCCACCGCCTCTGTCTCTCATGCAGGCACAGAGGGCTCTGGGTCCAGACGGGGAGACCATCAGCATCACCAGGGGTTCCAGGAAGACATTGCAGGAGCTGGTCAGCATGGCTTCATGCCGCCAGCTCACGCTCTCATTGAGCACGAAGCCCACCACGTGTGAGGCGTTGTAGGGTGCGTAGCACACCACAAACACAGCCAGCGTGGAGCAGGCGATGGCCAGCACGCGACGCTTGCTGCTGGCCGGCAGACACGAGCGCCCCACCAGGGCCACGCATCGCAGCGTGCAAAAGGCCGTGATCAACAGTGGCAGCAGGAACAGCAACAGTGCCATCTCCAGACGCAGTGGACACAGCAGCTCCAGCTGCGACTCTGTGAAGTTTTCGAAGCACGCCACGCTACCGCTGCTGTTGCCATGGCTGCTGTTGCCATTGGTGACCACAGCCGACACAAAGTAGCCGCCTTGCTCGACGACCAGTCCCAGGCTCAGGTGCAGCAGCACGATGGTCCACAGGATGGCGCTGATCACGCAAGACAAGCGGGCGCGGCGATGCAGCTTGTAGGTGATGGGGAAGGCGATGCTCAGGTAGCGTCCCACAGTCACCGCGGTGAGGAAAAGGCAACTGCCGTAGATGGAGGAGAACAGGAAAAAGCTATAGATGGGACAGACTGCCGGAGGTAGCGCCCAGCCTTGCAGCACCGTCTCCAGGGCCTTGATGGGCATCCAGATGACCAGAGCCAGGTTGGCCGCACACAGGTTAAGCGCGTAGACCATGCTGGGCGTCGCGCCGTGCTTGCGGGCCCTCTGCACATAGATGTACAACACAAGCAGGTTGGAGGGCAGACCCAGGATGAAGGTGAAGGTGTAAACGACCAGGGAGACCCAGTCCCCCACAGGCACCATCTTATCCCCTTTGTGGATACAAAGTCCCGTTATTATCTAACAACTGCTGGCTGCATTTGGTCAGTCCTCAGTATTAGATGCATGGGCAGGTCTGCTTGCTTGCGAGTCCATGGGTAAGTCATTGTGATCTTGGCAGCACTAAACAGGTTCTTCTCCAAACTCCCACTGACTCCAGGACTGAGTCAGGACTTGTCTGCTAAATAGGGCACAGAAAGGAAACTGTGAGAGAGAGAGAAAGAGAGAGAGAGAGTTGCCCAGCAGGTGTTTACTTCTATGCACCAGCCTGTTCAAATCAAAGTGGTAGGGGAGTGACAGTGGAGTGGGTATGGGCGTGAACAGTTGGGTGTGTGTGTGTGTGTGTATGAGAGTGAGAGAGAGAGAGAGAGTTGCCATGTGATTCAGTAAATGTGTGGAATGGTGAACATTGAGGGGCACGGCCTGACGCAAACCAAGGTTGATGATAGCCACTCAGGCAGACATAATCGACTGAGATGGCATTTATCTGGCATGGGGTGTGGGGGGAGACTGGGCAGGGTAGGGGCTGGGGAGGATGAGGCCGTTTAGTGAAATGGTTTAGAATAATTGGGGGATTCAGGAAGAAGATGAGGAACTGACTGGTTCGTTTATGCCATAAAGCCATAAACAGCTTTGGCGGATAATCACAATGGAGGTGGTACATGATCAGGCAGTGGCCACTGGCACGAGAGGATGCATTTGATTTGCAAGTGTGTGTGTTAGTTTGTGTGTATACATGTGTGAGCCTGTTCTTCCTTAGCAAGGTAAGGTATGCTGGAGGAAAGTCAATTAAAAAAAACACTGTGCCATACGCTAAATAACCTCATGTCAATCCATACATATCAAACATTACAAAAAGCCACACATAACACCATTAAAGAGAATAAGACAATGAAAAACAAAGAATTGCGCAAATGAAGACTGAAAAAGTGTTAACAGAAAACAAAAGGTTTTGGTGGTTCAGTATTTTTTTGAACTATGAACAATGTAATAATAAAAAAAATATATATATATATACTCTCACAAACTCAGGTATCAAATAAAGCCAGTCAGCCAATCAGAACTAACCACTCATAGTTCTGAAAAACATCCCCATTTATCTCCAACATGGGGCGTTGACTGCAGTTCATCCATTGTGAATATAATTTCCAGACTAGTTATGATAACGCCTAAGTGGTACCATTCTGATTTCATGACAATATTACAGTACCATAATCTCCACTACACTATTCTGTCTAGAAGGACTGTCAAAAACCACAAACCACATTTAAAAACCACAAAAGCACCTCCCCTTCCTTCTGTCTTCTATTTTATTTTAGAGATAATGCCTGACACAAACAAACACATTAGAGACATTAAGGCTAGAAGTAAGGCTGTAAAAAGAGTTTATTACTGATGTGAGCGTAAGAGTGAATGTGTGTTTTTGCCAATGCTTGCCGAGTGTGAGTGTGTGTGTGTGATCAGAATAAGGTTAGAGTCCACATCATAATGACACAATTTGCGCCACTGGAGGTCCATCGCCTGGCTTTCTTCCACTGACCAACTCAAATAGTTAACACACTTGTGGCATAAACAACCCCATTACAGTCACAAAAAAGAACAAGAGCGCAGAGATGAGAGACACTGCAGAGCCCTTGAAACAAAGTCTTTCCAAGAAAATCACACAAACTATAACTACACAGTATGCACACTACAGTCAGATGACATCTTGCACCATTGCATGGAAAACAGGACACAGAGAAGCTTGTGAATTTGTGACATGATGTATTTCCATCTAGCATTACTCTGATATTGCTCTGTATGCAATGGAGAGGGATTCATAAGACATGTTAATCAAAAGAGTATCGTACAAACATGCAAACTGCAAGACTCCAGCTTTGGAATGAGGTGAATTCAGGAATCAGACATCAGGCCTTTGTGACAGTATGCCTCCCGCTGGAGTTAGTGAGGGGGACGATAGTTCTGGAGGCTGGTTGGTCTTGCTTGGCAGCTGCAATGCGCTTGCGGACTTCTTGGCATCGTTGTATAAGGGCCAAAGCCTCATCCTTGCGGGACAGATCCTCCTGCATGCGGGCCTCATGTTGCTGCAAAGCCTGCAGTGAGTGTCTATGGACAATCACAAGACACATGTATGCACACACACACACACACACATACACACACACACACACACACATACACCCAGTTAGCATGCAAAACAGCTAGTCCCAGAGTCCTGTGGCTACATCAAACACTACTTCACAGAATTCGACATACACTACCTCATACTATAACTGTTACTACAAGCATAAACTCTCAACATAGCAACAACAACACTGCCTACAAAGGATGACAGCCAACAAACTTCATCCCAGTTTTTCCCCCTCTGCCATGCCATGCCATGCCTTCCACTGCTATAAGGACGTGCAACTCACCGAGCCTCACCCAGCTTCTGGCTTAGGGTCTGGATAGTGGCCTCCAGCTGCTTCAACTCATCCACCAGCCCATACTGCACCTGCGTCATACAAAACCATGTTCCCACCTTTATTCTTTTTCTACCCATGTCAGTTTGTTTCTTTCTTGTGTCTTTATTGGGTCGGGGACCCCTCACAGAGCAGAACTCTTTTCAAGGTACCCACCCTCATATTCACAACAAAAATTTCACAATATAAGATTATAGCCATTCACATTTATACACTTTGCAAAAGCTTTTATCCAAAGCAATTTGTCAACTATCAATTACATCATGGCCAGTCTCCCTTATATAGCCATTTGTCCTTTCAGATGCTTTGGAACTCTTATTCTAAGAACATATTTTGCTAATACCACAACACTTTTAATAGGCGTGTTACTGCATTTGCCGTTTTAAAACATTTTTTTTTTTTTCTGTCAAATCAAAGCCTACTGTGTTAAAAAATACCGGCTGTTTCACATACCTAATAATAAATAATATTCATTTTGCTTACAGTTAACGTTAATGCCTAAGGAAAGTGTTCTGACTTTAAAATTACTTAGAAATATACTGTATATGAAAAAAAAACTTCAGTCAAAAAATCAGTGTGATGTAAAGTACAAATAAAGAAACAAAAATATAAACCAACAACATAAAGACGCCCATAGTCTGTGCCACCCAGACATCCTAAAGTCAACAGACAAACCTGCCAGTGACCTTGCGTAGTCAATGCAAGAGTGCCATTGTACACGACAACTGAATTTCTTCACAGTCCCATTAACAAGGAAATACATTCATCTTAAGCTCTGTCTACATGTACTGAATGTGTTTCAACTGAGAGATAGCTCAAGTCGAGCTTCAGAAAACTAAAAGTCCTGGGTATAGTAGTACATAGTAATACATAGTAATACATAGTAATACATAGACATAGTAATAAACCTGATAATAGAAGAGCCCGAAGTCCTCATTCTCTTAACTAAAGAAAGTCAGCTGGCTACTCTATTAGCAAGTTTATGACTTTCTCGTGGTTAACTTGATTTATTTATTTATTTATTTTCATGTATTGGTTTCATGTACTGGCTTAGTACATACAGGTAATCTCACTAATTAGCTAATCTGCCTTGCTGAAGTGTGCTAGAATCAGATGATCTAGTGAAGGACTTTTTGAAGCCAGACTTTCTCAGTTGCATTTTGCATGCTACCAAGCTAACTATATAATGGACTACCTCATCCCAGCAGAGGTCCACTCCAGGCCTTTTGGTCCTGTTCTCCAAACGTGTGTGGGTGAGTTTTAGGAAGCCCTGTTTGGCATGGAGATCCATCTCCAGACTACGGATGTCCTTCTCAAGATCTTGGATCTCGTCCTGGGTCTGTCAAAGATGTGAATAGGCAAAGGCAAAACTTCAGGCATGCTGAATAAACTAAGAGCTAACATAATGCAAAGCATGGCATAGCAATGCAAACCAAAAGTACATACAGAATATAATAAAACAAATTATGGAAATAACTCCACCTTCTTGCAACAGTAAATTTCTGGTTGGCCTTATATTTGTGTGTCGAGACGTCATTTATTATAGAGCTGAAAGTTATCGTCTAAGTGAAAGTTCACACCAAATTTGATTTCTTGAAACATTTAATGGACAATACAAGAACATCATGGCTGTAATGAGGTGACCATGACTTTCAAGTTGTGTGGAGGCTTTAAAAACAGTGGCAGGCATGTTGGAGTGGCAGTAACATCACTGACAATCGGGTCAACCCGGGTTCGATTCCTGAGCCCTGTTTTGTGAGTCTGTGTTACTTCAGATAAAAGTGTCTGCTACATACCAGTCAGCTTTAACTGTAAGGTTAAGTAGAACGCTAGGGAAAATAGTGAACAGAGGGGGCAAGAAGAAAGACTGGAGAGAAACAAACTAGACCAGATGGAGTAAGAGGGAGGCAGGATGCATGATGCTCACAGTCTTCAGCTGCCACCTGAGCTCATCCATAGACTGCTCTAAGTGATGTCTGCACTTGCGGAGGGCAAAGTCCAGGGCCATGTGCTGAGCCCCCATGTCATTCTGCACCTGTCCAAGAGAACCAAAGATGCTCAGTTTCTTATGGAACTCTCTCTATTCCTCTTCGAAACAACTGTATCACAAAGCTGCCTATAGTTAGACATGCTTCTGTGTTTATAGAGGAAGTACAATACATTTCTAATTGCTTTCCAAATTCTCTCATTTGTCTTTCTATTGGCAGTACTTGTGAGCTTGAACAGTTGGACTAACACATTAGGATAGAGGTAAAGAGCTTATATCTCCCACTGCTTTTCTTACCTGGGCCCGGCTGACACTCATGTCCTCTCTCAGGGCCAATGAGGCCTGCATCTCCTCCTTAGCTTTTTTGATGTTGTAAATGCTGAATTGCTCCCACTGCTGGGGAGTGCTGGTACTGCAAGGAACCCAGAAATGAAAAAGGGTGTTCACACAGAAACTGGCATCACCTTGATTTCTCATGGCGGTATGAATACTGACAAATGACACAGTAGTCTAAATTGTGTGAGTGCAAACAGTCAGGTTCTGCTGCATATTCACCAACTGACTAATTTGTGCAGCTTTTCACATGCAGGAGAACACAGGGTTCTCCAAGCCTTAACAAACGGGTTCTGCGACACAAGGATGGGTCTACCTAGAAGGTATCCTCAGAGGGTTGGGTTTCAGAGAGATCTGTGGTGAAGTCACGGTGAGTGACAGACAGGACATGTCCACGTCCAGGGCATCTCTCTTGTTCTGGAGGTCAGCATTGACCTGATGCCATGTTTCCTGCAACAAGCTAAGAAACATAATTGAGAACAGCTGAACACAGCACCTAACATTGCTATGGCAACCTCTTAAGACACTCACAGAAAAATTAGTAAACAGTGACACAACAGACACCCTCAGGAATCTGAACTAACTCAATGCATGGTTCTTCTTTTAGCTTTAAATGGGCATTAGCCAACATTAATAAACAGTTGCACTTGCAAACTCATTAGATCAATCATTGCCACAACCCTTTCTTTTCCTCTGACCACTCCTACTGCCTCACCATAGTTGTTCAAAAGACTGATTGATTCGCTGTTGCAACATGTGCTGGCAGCGGTCGATCAACTCCACATCCCTCTTCAGCTCGGCCTCCAGTGGATCACTGACCAGCTCCCCACCCCGCCGGCCCTCCCACAGTGTCAGGCACTCAGTGGTGACCTCTAGTGGCAATACTGTTGCTGCCAGAGCACGCTCTGTCTCCTCCTTAGACTGCAGTAAACAACAGTAAAAACATTAATTACATGAACTACATCATTCTGAATATTCTGAAGCACTTCTAGTCATTCTACTTCATTAGGTTGGTTACTAATAGGTGGTTTACTAGATGGATAACTGCACAGTTGGACAAGGCTTCCTCCAGAACTGAAATGTTGATTGATGAAATGTTACTATGACTAGTTCACTAGTCATAACTAGTCACTAGTGCACTCTTTGGTTTTCAACATACAGTAGCCTATTCTCACAAATCACCTGAGTCAAGGCATCCATCTCTTTGTCGACATCCTTAGCACAATGCTCAAGCTTGCTCTTCCAGTGGCTGATTTCCTGAATCCTGTCAGACAGTCGGCGGCTACTGTCACTCTCATCCCATCTGGTCTGAATTGAAGAGACAGGGCATACAATGTGAAAATAGACAGGCAGGGTCTTCCCCTCTTAACAAGAATATTAACAAGTAAATCTGCTGTTTGCTATAAGGCCTAGTCGTTTCATGCCCATTCACACTAGCTTGATAAACTACCAGCCCCTCATACTTTAGTAGAAGTCTCATTGCGCAGAACCAGTCCCTCCTGGCGGACATCGTGGGACACCTGGCGCTGGTGCTCGGCGGTGTGGGACAACTGCCTGTTCCTGGCCTCCCAGTCGGACACACTGTGGCGCAGGCCTGGCTTGGCACTCAGTGTGGCCATTTTCACACCCGCCTGCTAATGTCACAACATATATCCAGTAGGCACAACCTCTATACATTTTTTTTTTCAAAATACACAGGCCTATAGGCTAAACGATATAGAATGCAGAAATTATTTTGGCTATACAGTAGGTCTAATAACCCTGCAGTATATTGATAGAAAACATTTGCACTTCTAAATAAATGTAACCCTAGGGATAGGGAAAAGAACAAATCCATTAAAAATAAATAGTTACGGGTCTTCAGATGGTGTTACTGACGATTATAAATTTTACTTACCCACCTTCTGGAATTGTAAAGGCAACTTTTCCACCGCCTCTAGCCGCGAGTTTATCACCAAGTCGCTAGATGTACCCGTGCTAAGCGTTCGGTCGCCAGGTAACACACAGACCAACATGTCAAGCCATCTACTTAATAATTGAGGTGCCATAGCAACGGCTTCCAAAAACGTCCAAGGGCAGTCAACTGTAGTTTTATGGAATGGTGCAACAATGATGCCGTTTTAGGGGGTCTGTCCAGGGGTGTGGTGGACGTGGGGGTACGGGGTATCCCCACTGCTTGGAACTGATCATTTTGTAATACTCACCTTTTTAGCATGAAGTATTCTTTAAAATCGCGTGCCCCGTACTTAAAAAAATCCCCACTACACCTCTAAGTCTGTCTACTGCTATTTTGTGTCTTATATAATAGTTTAAGTATATCTTTGTGAAGCAGGCCTCAGGGGAAGCAACTACTTTCCCAATCTATTTCCTTATACATTAACAAAATGTGGGAAGCACAAATTCTTCCACAATTTCCTCAGACTCACTCCGTATGTTTTAAATGACGTCATAAATTATTATAAGCTATTAAACATTTGAACAAGTTAGCATAAAAAGGAGTACATGTACAGAGTTACAAAACTTTCATAATGTGTTGTAGCCTATTACTTAGCAAATATTACTACTGTATTTGTCATTCCTTTACAGAAGTCCGGAGATGGGTTGTACTGTAATTTAGTCGCTGCTATTGTTGTTATTTTTTACTATTAGCAAATAGGCTAGGCCTATGCCTAATATTGTTTTACTGGCTCTGTAGAATAATATTTTTGATTACCTCCGCCAAGGAGGTTATGCTTTCGTCGGCATTTGTTGTTTGTTTGTTTGTTTGTCTGTATGCAAAATAACTCGACAAGTAGGCCTACTGCACGGATTTGGATGAAATTTTAGGACAACGTGAGTATTATGTTATGGCCTGATGCATAAACCACTTTCACATTGTTTTACTTTGTACAGTTGCGGAGCTAAATGAAATTGAATGGAAGCAGTAGGCGGCGCTATAGCTAATTAAGACAAAGAACACATTATTAATTATGATGATGATCCAGCACACCATCTGGAATTTGTATTGAATCAGTGACCCTATTGCCTTGGCGGAAGTCTGCGCTCTCCGAGTGCTTTTCTAGTTTGGCAATACAGTGTTTGGGCGTATATTTTGTAAGCTGCTTGGGACAAAACGTCTACTGAACACAAGAAACAAACCCACTCAAAGTCATTTTAACTCATTTCCTGTTTGAGTCTCCGGTCTTTTTATAAAAAGTCCCAGTGTGCCACAATAAGATTAAGTGAGAAACTTTGCAGAAGCTAACTGGGAAATGGCCAGCTCACTGGAATTCATGGTATGTGCATATAGGCCTATGTTAAAAGACAGTCCCTTCAATGCCCAATGACACACACTCAAAATACCTTCCAATCATTGTACAGAAAAAATGCATGTGAAATGATTTTATGGCAACTATTTTGTCAGGCAAGACATTGTTAAAAAAAAAAAATAAGGTGCTGCAGTGGGTCCAGAATAACATGTTCCAGTCACAGGTAGTCCATCTCTGCTGTCTCCAGTCACAGGTAGTCCATCTCTGCTGTCTCCAGATGTTTGGTGACATAGTCCAGGATAATCTTCTCATTTGCTGCCTCCTTCAGGTAAAAGTGGGCTCCAGGTAGCATCTGGATACTGAAGTCACCACTTGTCATGTCCTTCCAGGCTATGTGGGGGATTAAAAGAACAATTAAATGGACTACATGGTAAATGGACTGCAATTATATAGTGCTTTTCTACTCCTACCAGCACTCAAAGCGCTTTACAGTGTATGCCTCACATTCACCCATTCAAACACATGCATTCACACACCAGTGGCGAAGGCTTCCATGCATGGTGCCAACCTTCCACCGGGAGCAATTTGGGGTTCAAAATTGGGTTCAGTATCTTGCTCAATGACACTTCGATGGCGTCAGGCAGAGTGGGGCTCAAACCTCCGATTGCTAAACAGCACCTCTACCACCTGCGCCACCAATTAACTGCATGAAGGTGTAGATTGTAGAAGAAATCCGGTGTGAATCAATCCATTGTCCTGATCTTCACAGTGCAAATTCTATACATTACTGACCAAACAGTAAACCAGCAGCTAACACTCACTGAATGGGGAACAGGAACTTACTTTTATTTTCCTATGCCCCATTTGGTTAACATTAGCTGAAGGTTCATTATTCGGTCTGTGTTGTATGAAATTTTCTGGTTCTTTTTCATACAGACAGCACTTGGATACTTTGAACAACATTTTGAGATATGGAATGATTCACACCAGATTTCTCTTTTAACAAAGGCAACAAAAGCAGAATTCTGTGTCTGACACTTCTTAACCCAAAGAAAACAAAGTTTAGCTACATCATTAAATCAATCAATGTACTCAGGGTAATACAATATTAGAGGCCCAGCTTAAAAAAAAAAACGTGAGTAGTGAAGAAGTGGGTCATGACTGTTGTGACATGTGTGTGACCCATGCCTCTACATTAAGCTCTTTACAGCTTTCACATATCATGCAAACACATCATGCACTTGCAATGTGGATCTTGGGTTCTATGGCAAAGTCACAACTAGTCATGTGTGACAGGCAGAGGGAGCATATGCTGCTGACCTTTGAGGTCATGTGGAATGTCTTGTGTTCCATCGAAGCAGGAGACAGGGCAGGAAAGGAAGGGCGTCTCTGGCCGTGGACACCTGGGAGAAATTCAAGTCAATTGGTACTGCCGAAATGCTATACTGCTCTACACTGCATACAACAGGGGTTAGGAGGTGTCATTTTGTATCAAGAAAATGTGTGCTCTTTCGACTAAATTGTGCACTCACTTATTTACTGAAATAATGGAAAATTATTTTATATATTATTATTAAGTCATTTTTTCACCAAAGCAAACACCATGACATACAGTATTTCTCCACTGCAAGTTAGCCTACCTGTAGTTCTCAATTAAATGAAGGTCTGCCTTCAGTGAAGGAAGGAAGAGCTTCATCACCTCCGGATTGGCCAATAGTTCTGGGGGCGTTCCCCCAATGGTACTCATCCAATGGAGAAACTCGTCATCTGACAGGCCACTTCTGGAGGGGGCATTGATGCGGGTGTCAGACTGAGGAACAGGAAGACTTTATGTGATAGGGTATATTTTACTGGGTATTCAAAACAATTACTGTAACTTTGCCATGTAGACTCATAACACATTTCAAATATGAAGTATCCTCTCAGTGATATCAGGCACATCACATCTAATAAAAATGATCATTTGAATTTCTTGTATCAGACAGTATTTTAACATGTTATTTGGCAAAGTGACATAGGTTCCTTTAGCCAATGTTATTAGGCAAAGCCTACTACTGTTTATTACTCACATATGGAGCTGAGGCCCCGGAGAGGAAGACGTAAATGGGTTCAATCCCATGAATTCTTTTCAGTGACTCAGCAAAGGCAAAGCATGACATGGCGCCAAAGCTGACAGGGACAGCAGAAAAGGTCTTATGTTCTATGTGCATTTCAAGATCCATTGCTCATGCAAGTTAGGAAATAGTCACTAGTAAGCAAGTACAGATGTACTTACAGTGGATGCACAAGTTACCTTCTTAGTTTTTTTTATTACCACATAATGACTCACCTGTGGCCAAATAGAGCAAAAGGCTTCTCCCTTAGGACAGGCAACAATACAGTGACAACCTCCTCCACCACCTGCTGCATGCTCCGGTGGAAGGGCTCTTTAACTCGAGACTCCCTCCCAGGTAACCGCACAGCATACACTATATGAGACAAAGAGACAGTCACAGACATGTAACAGGTGTGAGAATCAAGAAGGTTTTACAATGTGATATGGGCAATCACCTGGACCAAATATGTGTAGCCTATTTGTAATAGCTACTGTGTAATATAGACTATACCATGGGCAAACGTTTAGATCATATTTAAACAGGTATGATTGGTATTCCAAAACATTTCCATTTCAGTACATCTATATTTAAAATGATAACCATAGGTTATTGGATTAAGGGATACACTGAATAATACATTAGCCAATACACTGGGTTCAAATACCTATTACTCATTTCACTCCTACCTTCAACTGAGCTCATAATGTTCCCCCATCGCGCATAGTGGATTGAGCCACCCCCAGCCCAGGGAAAGCATATGAGTCTGGCCACAGCGTCTGGCCTCTTACAGAAACAATTGATGATCTTGTCCATGCTATTAAAAAATAAAAAATACGTAATTTAGTTGCATTCCCAAGAACAACTGACTTTACAAATCCTTAGGATTGCAAGGCACAGAGATAGAAATTGAATAGCTTCGAATAGCCAGTTCTAGGTTATTAGAGATCAGCGATAACCATGGCATCGTGATAGAATTCACATAAACTACAGTTTCCTTTCTTGACTTACTCTGGCAATCATTAAGTTCATGAAGTTCCTTTCATGTCCCAGTTGGGCTCAACAAAACACGAAGTAAAGAGCACAAGCTTTGATATTACTGAATTAACGGTAGGTTTCGTCACAATTGTCCTACCAAATTTCCCTTATGAATTTAACTGACAAATATTTTTATATTTCACAGACAGGCACCAGAATGATTGACGGACATCCGTACAGCAGACTGCACCTTCTTTTACTGTCTCTAACAGCACCGTTTCAGATGGACGTTTCCTGGATTTATTCTTCTGCAGATTTGTGCGGACAAAACCGAGTAATTGCTGTACAGCGCCATCTGGTTGCAATACATTATGAACACTGTTAATGAATAGTTTACCTACCAGTCTCCTAAACGGCAATAAAATAAAAGGCTTCCGAAGAAAAGTAATGAATTTTACTTCAGTGAAATTTTTCATCTGTTCTGAAAGTTTGGGAACTAATTCAATCGTACAAGGTTGACCATATAGGTAGGTGGCTTTTAAAATCAGAAGCCTACATTACTCATACGAATACACCAGTATAATTCTCAAATTAATTTGAATGCCATATAGTCATATGAATCCAGAGTCTGCCAGCAGCCATCCTCACAGGATGCACTGCGCAGTTCTGGGTAAAGGTTACAGAAACCACAGCAAAATAAAAGAAAACGTTTACAGCATAACATTATTGATTGTATTGCCATAAACGCCATTTAGTATCCGTTAGCAGTGTCATAAGGCGTGTTTAGAAGGTTTAGAAGTTTTTTGTGTTGCAAATAATCTCTGCGTTGTACCCTCTGGACTGACATCGGTTACATGGTAACTCAGGTCGGCATCAAACCATACTCATATTAACAATTCATTTGTGGCGATACATTTTAACGATAACAGTAGCGGGCACAAGTTTGACATCTGACTCCCGGAAGTGACGACGACTTCGGCAGTTGGTATTTCCTGTTGGAATTCCCTGACGGGGAGAGGGAGAAACGCCAAACCGGTTACCGGAGCGAGAGGACCGGGAGGGTAAACCGAAGTTGCCGGGGATAACAAGGCCCAAGACCAGCAAACGCACATTATTGGTCTTGCGAATGCAACATTCAGCTTCCCGGCTACTCCCTCTCCTCTCTGACACTGCGGTTTGAAACAACGAACGCTTTGTTAGCTCGGTAACGTTAGATCCTCTTCAACAGCCGCCCAGAAATTGCCCGAAGTAGCTAGCGGGCTAACTAAACTAGCTGTAAAATATTTTCAGAGACTCGAGGGAGTCTGTTGGAAGGCATTAGTTGTCAGCTGGGAATAATTACGGAACCTCGACAGACGGAAAGATACACGTTGGAAGCCTGTGCCTGCTGGCAAAGTCGGGGCCGGGTGGACCTCCGGCCAAGCGGACCCCCCAAGCGGCCCGTTTTTCACACCAGCGACAGAAGCCAGGGAGTCGTCTGTAGGCAGGCGTTGTGCATTGGACCTGCGACATCGGAGCAGTAGCGTTGAGTAACGTCAGAGAAACTTGAACCAAGTTCGATCATTGAGAGCCGGGAAGTATCCGGACAGAGACCTCATGAATGGAAATCGGTACTACAGGTAGGTTTTGTAACTCACTCTGCACACCATCCATCCGACATGAGAAGAAACCCAATTCATAAAGTTTCGAATGTCGTTTCAGAAGGCCTGAAGAGGGTAGTATTAGTTCAGATAGTTAATGTTGAAGTGGTTTCAATTTAATACAGAATAAGTTTTAGATTGTACGTCATCAGGTTCATAAACGGAAATGTGCACGGGTTTTATTTGCATCCAAAAAACACACCTCATCTGTTCTAGTCCGGGGATTTGCAGATGCAAACAGAAATCATGAATGCTATCTACAGCAACTAGCCTTATCCGTTGAGGTCTAGCAAACAAATGAGAGTGGCAGTTGGTGTGTGGTGGTTTCCACCAGTTACCCAATGCCGTGTGTGGTTAGAATGATGGCCACGTCACTCACGTGAGAGCGATTCGGCTGTCGTGCACAGGTGTTGCGCTGTCAGGTGTGCCCCCCTCAAAAGCTGCTGCCATGACAACGGCGTTAAGAGCAGCTCTGGGTCCCATCAATCAGTATCATGGGACAAAACGCCAGCCCTTCCTCTCTGTTCAGGCAATAATTTCAGATCAAGCGATGTCATATCCTCTTTCATCTATAGTTAAACTTAATCCCTGTGTGTTTTTGCGCAGATCGTGTTCTTACCAGCTTATTACAAGCTTTGTCGTCAAATTCTTTCTTACCCTTGTGACTGATGTTGGAAATTGACTGCTTCAAATATTTATGGTAATAGCGGCATAACGTGACTCAGCTGGAGCTTGACTAAGACATATGATTTTTGCATATGTTTGCATTTGCACTTCTGTAAAATGTTGTCTTTGTTACATGTAGAACTAAATTTACTAAAAACTAATATTTACTTGGCTGAGATGACGTTGTGAAGAGTCAGTCGTTTTGGGCTGTTTAAAACTTGATGCACTCAGTGCACCTCATGCATGAATGATCACAAACCTTCAATGTGGCTGCAGTTTGGCAGAGTAGAGGGCGCTTGTGCAGGAAAAAGACACTCAGGGCAGATTCCAGCAGTTTTGCAATTAATGCATAGCAGAAGGTATTGAAGGGACCTTTAAGTTTTTTTCTTTCATGGGTCTTTTTTTTGTACTTTTTATTTGTTGCCATTTGCTTGTTTGCAGGAACTGGATGTGTTGGCCTTGAAACCCTCTCTACCCTGTGTTGCTCATTCAAGGTCTATATTTAGTGCCACAATGGAGAAATTCTCGTGGTTTAATACTGAAACCGTTTTTGCGAGTTCATGTGTGGCGTGTGAACATGCACACCTGTACTGCTTGAGAAGCAGGAACGCACCTGTTCCTCCAAATCCCCCTTGTTAGCCGGAGTGGTTTAAGTTGCCATGGAGAGGCAACCAGGCACATAGGTGCTGTTGTCATGGTTATGCCTCAGGAGAACATGTGAGGAGAAAGGCAAGGGAAACAGAGAGAGAGTGTGTGTGTGTGTGGTGGTAGTAGTAGTGAAGGAAAGAAGGCTGTTGAGGAGCGGGTTGAACATTAAGTCCTCTCCTCAGAGTGTAGCACCTGTTCAGATCAGAGAGCAGAAAAAGTATCTTGACAAACATGTCGTCAGGCTACAAACTGTCAGTTTGGCTACATCTTACATAACAATGCTAGTGTACAGCTCACCAAACTTTCACACATCTGTGTATATGAGCATGAATGTAATGGGCCTCAGCTAATCAGCTGACCCAGATAAGATGTAAAGAATGATTTGTCACAATGAACAGCTTCCTTAAGGACGACGAAGCATAAAAAAGGTCATTCTGCCACCAAAGTTTGCATACATACAGCACTAGCAGTGCTAGCATGTAGCTACCAGCTTTAACCAAAATATGATGAATCACTGGCGTGTAATGCACTAAATACCATCTGCCTGACTGTCTGCATTAGCTGTGCTTTTCTGTCTCCTTGTGATTTCACTCACTCTGTCTACGGCCTGAAGAATGTTATTTTTAGAGACCCGGGCATCAGATTAACCTCTGTCTCGGCCCTTCTGTCTCTCTCTCTGCCTGTCTCTCTGCCTGTCTCTCTGCCTGTCTCTCTGTCTGTCTCTCTGTCTGTCCCTGTCTCTGACTGTCTCTTGGGCCTCTCTTCCTTTATTTGTTTGTTTCTTTTTCTTTCTTTTCATCTTCCATTGAGCTTGTTCACGCATTCTTTCTCTCTCTCGCTCTCTTTCTCTCTCTCTCTCTCTCTCTCTCTCTATCTCTCTCTCTCTCTCTCTCTCTCTGTCTATCTCAGGAGTGGTTGGGGCACAGTCCCTGTTCTCCGTGCCTCGGCGGCCGGGCTATGGCACCATGGGGAAGCCCATCCGGCTGCTGGCCAACTGCTTCCAGGTGGAGATCCCCAAGATGGACGTCTACCTGTACGAGGTGGACATCAAGCCTGACAAGTGCCCTCGCCGTGTTAACAGGCAAGTGCTGCAATCCCGACACCCACCCAGAAATTACTCACAAATTACAAGGCTCCTAGTTACCGCTCTCTTTGTTCTGCTGTTATATATATAATATTACTAAACTGAATCCCAATGCACCTTCTTATCCTTAAGCCTTGAACCCTCAAAGACTAAACTGGCATGAATCGGTTAGGGTCAGAAGGGACACGGGGATTCAGACATAGTTACCACAGTCTTGCTTTCTCTGTTAACAGCTTGCCAGCTTTCTGTACAAAAAGTAAAAAAAAGCTTAATGCATGCTTCATGCTTAATTTGTCTTACCCAAGTTTGCTTTGGGGAATATTGTAATTAGCAAGTAGCAGCAGCCTCCCCAGAGACTAGCTACCCGACACATTTAAATTGTGGCTAAGGGAACAAAACAGCCGGGCTAGGCTAATTAAGCAAAATGTACAGGGTTACACATTATCACTCACTGTGTGAAGCTCTGTGGCTAGGGACGCCCTGGTGTTTAGCGTAGATGGGTAACACTCGAGTGTGTGTCTTGTGTCTGTGGCTTTCTGAACAGGGAGGTGGTGGACTCCATGGTGGAACACTTCAAGGTGACCATCTTTGGGGATCGACGGCCAGTCTACGATGGGAAGAGAAGCCTTTATACAGCCAACCCGCTTCCAGTGGCATCAGCAGGGGTAAGAGCAAATACACACACACACACACACACACACACACACACACACACACACACACACACACACACACAATCTACTCTCAGTGGCATCAGCAGGAGTAAGAGCAGACACACACGCACACACAAACAAACTGTGGCATCAGGAGGAGTTAGAAACACACACACCACCACCACTTACTCACTCACTCACACACACACACACACACACACTCCATATTCAGAGGTAGTGGTCACAGTGGTCTCCTTTAAATGCTAAATGTTCATTTTCAAAAGGCAATATTTTATCTGTCATTTAGTCATGTTGTGCATTTTGTTTGGCTAGCAGAATATTGTATTACAGCAGTTAGCACAGAGCCCATGCTAAAGCATGGTAATGGGAATTTGAGGCCTGCCTTGAGCATTCATTGTTTTTGTATGTGAGTGCAGGTGGATCTGGACGTGACTCTGCCGGGAGAGGGGGGAAAGGACCGGCCGTTTAAAGTCACCATGAAGTTTGTGTCTCCAGTGAGCTGGCACCTGCTGCATGAGGTTCTGACGGGCCGAGGCCTGCCCGAGCCCTTGGAGTTGGACAAGCCCATTAACACCAACCCCGTGCATGCGGTGGATGTGGTGCTGCGACACCTGCCCTCCATGACGTAAGGCCCTTTTGTTAAAACACACACGCGCACACACACAGACACTTACATGGTGTTGACATAATTTTCCCTTTTCTTGGCACGCTCTTAAGCACATTTAAGCACATGTAGTGCCACTAAACTACTGTAATAACCTCACCATTATATATAATTATATATATATATTTTTTTTTTAGTTTGTTTGTTGTTTTGTTTATACATTTTGTAAAGTTTCCTCATCTATGTAAATCCACGGGGATGGATTACATGCAGAAACACACATTTTGCTCTTCATTCATTTTCCTTATTAAAGAAAAGTCTGTTTCATTATCAAGTAATGTTTAATGATCTGCGGTTAATTCACAATCAATGGGTCGGGTGTGGTGCCAACCTGGGTGTGGCCATTACAGTGTTGTTTTTTCAGTGTGCATGAAGCCCTGTCCTGTGGTTCACACACAGTGTAGGTAGTACTGAGCTAATGTTGTTTAAACACGTGCACATCCTTGCAATTGTGCTTGGACATTCATATAGACACATTGCCATTTAGTCTGTGCAGCTGCGTAACATTTTCACACACATTTTTAAACCAATGTGACTCTCTGTGCTTTATCAGATACACGCCTGTAGGCCGGTCCTTTTTCTCCTCACCAGAAGGCTATGACCACCCCTTGGGAGGCGGGAGAGAGGTGTGGTTCGGCTTCCACCAGTCGGTGCGTCCCGCCATGTGGAAGATGATGCTCAACATCGATGGTGAGCAGCACCGCCCCTTAATTGCCTTTGGTTCCTCTGCCATTAGGGCTCACAGGCCTTGCGTGGGCTCCACACCCCAGAACATGTGTATGCCATTAACCTGAAATGCTTACAGATGCAAGAAAGTTCAGATGATAAAAGACCTATTCAGTTTCTAGTAAATTTGTATCTAGTTTCACCTATTATTTCCAGTGTCTGCTAATGTCAAGAAATGAACTTGACTGGGTGTGAACCCCAGTTACTGATGGTAGATGGTAGATAGGTTAAAGTTATCAGAACATCTGAACTTGGATTATTTATGAGATTAAAGTACTGTCTCTGTCCAGGAATGTTTATAGTTGATGGGTGGAGACTCAGACAGACCACGAATATCATTAAACAGCCTTATAAAGATGGTTCGATTGTATCAAGATGTCTAAGCGCATTTTATGTTAGTTTGTTACGAAAGTGGCAGCAAGAGTACAGTGGCAGTGGCAAGAGAGTTTCTGCTCAAAATGCCTAAAAACAACTGGATGGAGAAGCAGCTTGTCCATCCCTTATAGACTTTTGTTTGACTTTTGTTGAAGAATTGTTTTAGAAACCTGGATGATTTGTAATGAACAACTATATCCTGGTCCACACTGTCCTGTCCTCATTTTCCAAAAATAGCTATAAGGGGAAAAAAAGAGAGAAAAAGAACAGATTTTGAAAAAAGTGCTTGAAGCACATGCATTGCACTTCTCTGGGTAGCACTTTGCTTTTTTTGTTTTCAATGAATCAAAAGTATTTACTTTTACGTCGGCAAAAGAGGTGTGCGAGTTCTCCTCTGACAGAACACTTAGATTACTTGGATTACCCATGATGCAGTTCTCTCATGTTGTGGCTGTTCTTTGTCTGTTTCTGCAGTCTCTGCCACAGCGTTCTACAAGGCCCAGCCAGTGATCCAGTTCATGTGTGAGGTCCTGGACATCCACAACATTGATGAACAACCAAGACCCCTCACAGACTCACACCGAGTCAAATTCACCAAAGAGATCAAAGGTACGGTGTGTGTCTGTAATGTGTGTGTACTCGCTCCAGAGTTCAAGATCACAACTGATCCTTACAAAAGTCTTGATTTTAGTTTTCTAAGATCTTTTAGCCTAAAAATGTGTGGAGGAGGGCAGCTATTAAATTAAATTAGATCTGTAGCAAAATGCTAATTTCAGTTGTTCATGTTATTGTCCCATCTTACCTGACTGCCCCACAGCAATAGTCATGTCTGCAGTTACTAGTGATGCATTCTCAGGCCCTGCCACCAGTCATGAGACTGCATTCTACAGACTGCATATGGCCAAGGAAGATATACTACAGGCTTAGCATAAAAGAAGGTCACACTCCTTGTTAGAACTGGATATATTGCATATTCCCCAGTTCAGGTCTTGAATTTACACCTCCAGCATTTGCTGATACCTTGTCTCTTTTCCTGTGTGTAGACTTCGATGAGTATGTTATTGTATTGGCTGTTTTGAACAGTTGAAAATAGGGTTGTGAGTTGATTATGTGCAAGCACAATATATCGTATGATAGTGTAGTATCATTAGCTGTTGTTCACTACAGAGATCAAAGGTGCACAGGCTTGCGGTGGTTCTGTGTCTGCAGACTTTGATAAAGTAGATTATGAGCTGATTTGAGCATTAGTGAACCAGAGCAAAGTGTGTGTGTGTGTGTGTGTGTGTGTGTGTGTGTGTGTGTGTGTGTGTGTGACTTTAAAGAGACCCAGGGTCTGGCTGTGCTCATAGCAGGTGCTGCATCACCAACCATTGCTGTGTGGGTCCACACTAAAAGTGCTTTGTCATGAAATACTTGAGTTTGAGGGGTTTTTTTAGTTGCATTTACTGGGATTGCATTTGATACAGCTGCCTCTGGTACATGTGGAAGAACATGATGCTTAAGGAGAGCTGGCTGGCCATATAGCTGTTTCAGGTGCTGTACCTGATGTGACAGGCTTGCTTAAAAATGAAGTGGCCAAGACATGGCAACTGAATATGAAGAAACAACCATCTTGGTGAAATTGGGGTCAAAAACTACCAGCCTCTGACAGATAAACTGGCAAAATTCACCAGCCATTTAATAGGAAATCAGTATTTTCGGTCTGATATCTACCAGTCATCTTAAAGTTACCAGAATGAGGTTGGTGCTAATTTCGAGCCCTCATTGCAACAGAGACAGAACAGTATACAGAAGCTGCATTGGACCTTTATGGAACACTTTGTTTATTTGTTTGTTTGTGCAGGTCTGAAGGTGGAGGTGACACACTGTGGGACCATGAGGAGGAAGTACCGGGTGTGCAATGTGACCCGCCGCCCAGCCAGTCACCAGACGTGAGTATCTTGGGGGTTAAAGGTCAAAACCCAGGCGTCAGTGATGGCAGCTTAGAGAGGCATTAGCTTAGGATGCTAATGGAAGCTAAATTTTGGTGGGTAACATTTTATTTGATGGTGTCTACATAAGAGTGACGTGAGCCTGTCGTTAACATGAAATGACACGCACAATGAACATTAATGACACTTCATTAATGTTTAGGAGTGTCATTAAGTGCTGTCACTGTCTTGTGTTCACATATCTGTATTTACATGACTTACATACATAAAATCTTAGTGCTGTTGAAAGAAAGGTTCTCTAATGGTCCCTCTGGTTCCCCAGGTTCCCCCTCCAGCTGGAGAACGGGCAGACTGTAGAACGTACCGTGGCCCAGTACTTCAGAGAGAAGTACAACCTGCAGCTCAAGTACCCACACCTGCCCTGTCTGCAGGTGGGACAGGAACAGAAGCACACCTACCTGCCTCTGGAGGTGAGTCCCATCCCCATTAAAAACTCAAACTCCCATAATCAAGAGAAAATTGGGAGACACTTTTGTGCTCTTACTAAATAAAAGCAATTCTTCACAAAAAAGATATTGGCATACACTGTTTATTTTCAGATTACATTTCTTACATCTCATGACTGTCTGCCCTCTCACTCTCCAGGTCTGCAATATAGTAGCAGGCCAGCGCTGCATCAAGAAACTGACAGACAACCAAACATCCACCATGATCAAAGCCACAGCTCGCTCTGCCCCAGACAGACAGGAAGAGATCAGTAGACTGGTGAGTTACTGCCCCTGGTGGCTGGAAGAGGCACTGCATAGGTGACAGTTGCAGAAACAGAGGCTGCTTTTGGATTATGTTTTTTGCTGAAATTACCCAGAAATATTTAGTAGTAAGGACCATTCAGATTCTCAAAATACTTCGGGAAGGTGCTTCAGTGCTTGCTTTGAAACTTCCTTTAGCTTAGTGTACACATAGTGTACACTGGTGGTTCCTATGATGCCTCCTTTAGCATAGTGGACATTGCTGGTTCCTATGAAGCTTCCTTTAGCATAGTGTACACTGGTGGTTCTTATGAAGCCTCCTTTAGCATAATGGACACTGGTGGTTCCTATGAAGCTTCCTTTAGCATAGTGGACATTGCTGGTTCCTATGAAGCCTCCTTTAGCATAGTGTACACTGGTGCTTTCTATGAAGCCTCCTTTAGCATAGTGGACTTTGCTGGTTCCTATGAAGCTTCCTTTAGCATAGTGTACACTGGTGGTTCTTATGAAGCCTCCTTTAGCATAGTGTACACTGGTGGTTCCTAAGAAACGAAAGGAGGCATGAAAAGCACCACAATTCCTTGCACCCTGAAAAAACAGCCAATCATCTTTGCACAAGTCAACAACACCCGCCTTCCCATAAGTGTACATTGGTTCGGATTCTCTTAAAATCGCTGTTGTCTTTTCCGAATGAGTTCATGATTCTGTCCTTCCTTGAGCTCATGAAATTTTTCAAGAAGGTCAAGCTAAAGAGGATAGTAAAGGTGGACATCTGCAGAATATATGCTTAGTGGCTTTTCCTCAGTGTTTTGCAGGGAATTAGACATAAATATTTGAATTATGCAGAGAAAAAAATTGCATCAAGATTGCAGGCATCTGAAAGTCCAAAAGTAAAAAAAAAAAGTCATAGAATGTGATTACGCAAGTGCCATCTTTGAGCCTCTAGTTAATATCATTTTGTCCAACTTGCTCATTAGTTGTCTGTCTTGTATTCATCTGATTCTTTCTTTCTTTCTCGCGTTTGTTCTCTCCTCTCCCCCATCCTCTCCCTCTGACCAGGTGCGGAGCGCCAACTACGAGGCGGACCCGTTTGTTCAAGAGTTCCAGTTCCGCGTGCGCGACGAAATGGCGGAGGTTACGGGGCGAGTCCTGCCCGCCCCCATGCTGCAGTATGGTGGCAGGGTGAGCTCTGAGCACTTTATGGTACCTGCCCTTATTAAATCAAGCCTGTCTGGGTTGCTGTGGGTTGCCGTCTGTCTGTCTGTCTGTCTGTCTGTCTGTACTTCTGTCTGTCTGTGTAAAAGAGAGAGGCAGACGGAGAGAAAATTTTAGTTTTTTTTTTTTTTTTGAGGTGTTTGTCATCTCTCTCTCTCCCTCCCCCTCCCCGTCTCTCATCTCTCTCTCTCTCTCTCCCTCCGCCGCCCCCCCCTCCCGCTCTCTCTTTTTTTGTGCTCTGTCTGTGTCTTTCTGTGTGTGTGTGTGTGTGTGTGTGTAAGTGTGGAGAGAGAGAGAGGCAAACAGACCGAGAGAAATTTTTAATAAATTCTTTCTGGCAAAGTCAACACTTAATTTCTTCTCTTCTAGTATTTGTTTTTTCATGTTCTGTTCATTCTGTTCATGTTCTGTGAAAGAGACAGTTTACCTTTTCATTTGTCTTAAACTGATGATTGTCTTGTCGTTGTCTGCCTGCCTGTCTCTCTGCCTGACTGCCTTATGTTTGCTTGCTGTTTTGTTGATTTTTTTTAGTTTGCTGTGGAATAGTCTAGTCTTGGGTGTGTGATGTTTCTGTCGGTATATCTGTGTACATGAAAGGTGTGTGTGTGTGTGGTGCTTTTGTTGATTTTTCAGTTTGGTGTGAGAGGATTTAGTCTTCATTAAATTTGTGTGTGTGTGTGTATGTGTTCTGTAATCCTAGTGATGTTTCTGTCGGTATATTTGTGTACATGAGAGGTGTGTGTGTGTGTGTGTGTGTGTTCAGATGTCAGTCATTTTCATTACATTTTGTCAGGTGTGTGTGTCTGTTTGTGTGTGTGTGTGTGCGCGCATGTGTTCTTATGTCTTCGATCATTTTAGTGACATTTGGTCAGCTGTGTGTATGTGTGTGTGTGTGCGTGTGTGCTGGGGGGCTAACGTGGGTGGTGGTGTGGTGTCCTGTCATGTGTTTGTAGAACCGCACGGTGGCGACGCCCAGCCATGGTGTCTGGGACATGAGGGGGAAGCAGTTCCACACTGGCGTGGAGATCAAGATGTGGGCCATAGCCTGCTTCGCCACCCAGAGACAGTGCAGAGAGGAGATCCTCAAGTAAGAACACACACACACACACACACACACACACACATACTCAGAGACAGTGCAGAGAGGAGATCCTCAAGTAAGAACACACACACACACATACTCAGAGACAGTGCAGAGAGGGGATCCTCAAGTAAGAACACACACACACACATACTCAGAGACAGTGCAGAGAGGAGATCCTCAAGTAAGAACACACAAACACACACACACACACACACACACAAACACACTCAGACACAGTGCAGAGAGGAGATCCTCAAGTAAGAACACACACACACACACACACACACACACATACTCAGAGACAGTGCAGAGAGGTGATCCTCAAGTAAGAATACACACATACACACACAGACGCACTTACACATACTCAGAGACCGTGCAGAGAGGAGATCGCCAAGTAAGAATACACACACACACACACTACACATACACTACACATACTCAGAGACAGTGCAGAGAGGAGATCGGCAAGTAAGAATACACTCGCATACACACACACACTTAACACATGCACTCAACATATACTTACACACTTACAGTTACACACACACACCCAGAGACAGTGCAGTGAGGATATTCTCAGGTAAGAATACTCACACTCACAAACACTTGCACACACACTTGCACATACACACACCCAGAGACAGTACAGAGAGATCCTCAAGTAAGAATGCACTGACATGCACACACAATACATACATTTTCTCTCTTTCTCTTTAGGACAACTCATGTAAATTACCGTCAGGCTAATCAGGCTCAGACGTTTACTGTGCATTGTGCAGGTAAATGGTAAATGGACTGCATTTATATAGCGCTTTTCTACTCCTGCGAGTAGTACGAGTACGTGCCTCACATTCACCCATTCACACACATGCATTCACACACCGGTGGCGGAGGCTGCCATGCAAGGTGCCAACCTGCCACCTGGAGCAATTTGGGGTTCAGTGTCTTGCTCAAGGACACTTCGATGGGGTCGGCCAGAGTGGGGCTCAAACCTGCAACCCTCCGGTTGCCGCCACCATCGCCCCACCAGTTTATATGTATAAGTAAACATATAAATACAGTACAGTACATATACATACAGTACAGGCTATCTCACACCAGCCCTAATAGACATTACACAGTGAAGACAGCTTTCCCACATATTCACACACACACACTGCCTCAAGAAGTCTGTTTCCTCTCTGTTCTCCCTGCAGAAGCTTTACGGACCAGCTGCGTAAGATCTCCAAGGACGCTGGGATGCCCATCCAGGGTCAGCCGTGCTTCTGTAAGTACGCGCAGGGGGCCGACAGCGTGGAGCCCATGTTCAGACACCTGAAGAACACCTATGCTGGCCTGCAGCTCATCATCGTCATACTGCCCGGAAAGACCCCTGTCTACGGTAAGAGAGAAGGGACACAAAGTCAGGCTCACACAGAGACAACTGCTGGTTTTCTGATTGTGCTGGTTATGTGTAAATGTACAATGGGTTTGCATTTGCATACAATAAGTGCTGTTTATTAAGTGCTGCAATGATCATAGTAGCTTTTCAAGTCCATCTGCCTTAAATTCCTTGCAAACACAATCCATCTGCAACACAATTACTTGAAACTGTGTCTCTAGGTCTGCTAGGTCTCTTATTTGTCTGTACAATGATGATGAAATCATTGTAATGAAATTATTCTTGACTATGTGTGATTGTGTGTGTGTGTGTGTGTGTGTGATTGTATTTGCTTAATAAGCTCCCCTCTCCAAACACTCACCACTCATAAGTGTACACATACACACAAACACTTCACTCACCACACGTACGTGTACACACCCACACAAACACTCACCACTCATATGTGTACACACCCACACAAACACTCACCACTCATTACGTGTACACACACATTAACACTCACCACTCATATGTGTGCACACCCACACAAACACTCCAAACACTCACCACACATACGTGCACGCACACACACACACTCTAAACACTCACCACACATACGTGTATATACACACACACAAACACTCACCACTCATAATGCTAATATTATTTATATGTTTATTTAACAGGGACAATGCACAGTATACTACTGAGTCTGATAATAGCCTAAGGCTAATTTAGAGAGAGAGAGAGAATGTGTGTGTGTGTTTAATAAGCTGCCCTCTGTCCTCTCAGCGGAGGTGAAGCGTGTTGGAGACACCCTCCTGGGCATGGCCACCCAGTGTGTCCAGGTGAAGAACGTGGTGAAGACGTCCCCTCAGACCCTCTCAAACCTCTGCCTCAAGATCAACGTCAAACTGGGCGGCATCAACAACATCCTGGTCCCTCACCAGAGGTACACCCATGTAGTGCATGTTTGCTGTGAGTGTAGCGTATAATGTTTGATATGAAGATAATGATATTTATTAGTTTTTGTGTATGTTGTAGTGTACAAATTCAGTTGGATTTTTTTTTCCTGTGATGTCAGAGCATTTGGTCAAAGCTTTGCTCTTTTCTTCTTTTGTACCCTCTTTCTCTCTCACTCTCACACACACTCTCTCTCTCTCTCTCTCTCATCTCTTAGGCCAACAGTGTTCCAGCAGCCAGTGATTTTCCTTGGAGCCGACGTCACTCACCCCCCAGCAGGAGATGGCAAGAAGCCGTCTATCGCTGCAGTACGTCCTTTACAGCTTTACATTTTTTCAAAAGTGTCTCTTGTCCTTTCATTACTGGCTGTGTGGATCGTTGTTTTTCCTCCTTATGTAATTTTCAAAGTGATACAAATGAAGTAGAAAAATAAAGAAGCACTGTTAAGCACAAATTTTGAGAGTTTTGAGAATATATCTCAAGAATATATTTTGAGAATATAATAATCTTTTTTGCTGATAATACAGGCTTGTGCATTATTTATCTAACTTTCTTCTTGTCTGACTTTTTTTGTCTTCCCTCTGTTTTTCTTTCTTTCTTTCTTTTCTTCATGCTTTCCTCTCCCGGCGTGTTTAGGTGGTGGGCAGCATGGACGCCCACCCTAGCCGTTACTGTGCGACGGTGCGTGTGCAGCGCCCACGGCAGGAGATCATCCAGGACCTGTCCTCCATGGTGCGTGAGCTGCTCATCCAGTTCTACAAGTCCACCCGCTACAAGCCAACCCGCATCATCTACTACCGCGATGGCGTCTCTGAGGGGCAGTTCCGACAGGTCCGACAACAAACCACTTCCTTGTCTCTTTTGTGTTTGTCCTGCTTGCTCTGTTGTTCCTTTATTGTGCACACACACCAGGCAGACTTCAGAGAACTTGCCACCATGTTGACATGATGGCTATCCTTGGTTGCTGGTTCAACATGTTACATCATCCGCAGATGAGGCAGCAGAGGTCTGCCGATAACGGCCGAACTGTGCATGCAGCTTAAATTTGGGCCAACAGCTCGAATAGGCGAGCCCAACATTATAGACTTCTCACTATCAGCTTGGTCCGCTTCATTTACACCTATATGTGTCAGAAAGTTAGTAAGTTCGATGAACTTAATGTTGGCACACAGCAACATTTGCCTCTCATTTAGAATAGTCTTGAATGCTGCTTTTGCATACACTTGCATTGAATTTAATAGATGGAATGTGTTGTTATGGGAGAGTTGGACCATTGTAAGTTTGGCCATTTTTGTCCAAACACAATTTTTTTTTCTTCGCATTATGTTGGTATTTCCATGTTTCCATTTTTTACAGGTTGTTTTAACCTACAAAAAGCCACATTTGACCTTTAAACTCATCATTTTCCATATGGTCTTTTCTAAGTGTCGGCAAAGTGTCTGTTGCTTTGGTCTGACGCGCTGTGTGTGGACTTCAGGTGCTGTACTACGAGCTTTTGGCCATCCGTGAGGCGTGCATCAGCCTGGAGAAGGAGTACCAGCCGGGCATCACCTACATTGTGGTGCAGAAGCGCCACCACACACGCCTGTTCTGCGCCGACCGTAATGAGAGGGTAAGATGACCATGCCAACACACTCCACACACTGGTTCTAGATGGGCCAAGCTGAAGGGACCACTCACTGAATACACTCACCTAAAGCACCCTAGTGCACTAGTGAATCCATGACCTTGCAGCCTCAGTGAACACAACCCCCTGCTCTCTTGCGACTCTCCTGGTTGATGGCAGGTGTATTAGACAAAGGGATCTGTGTTCTGACAGGACTGAGTATTATGTGACGGTCCATGCTATGTGGAATCCTGGAATGACACGACAAAAATCTTCATATAGGCACAGACACTGAGTGCACTCACTTAAAGCACCATCACAGGACCTTTGACCGTTCAGCTTCAGTAAACACAAGCTCCTGCTGTCCTGGGACAAGAGTGCCCTATGGTGCACCTCTGATAATGTCCTGAATCAAGTGGGGGTGCTGTGGAGCAGTTGGCTAAGGCATCCATGCCCTAAAACTCGGGGACCCAGCTTCAATTCTGCCCCAGTGTCGTTACCAGATCCTTCCCCATCTCTTTACTAGCCATTTCCTGTCATATCTCTACTGTCCTGTCTGATTAAAGGCAGTACAAACCCAGAAATACAATATGTGTTATATGGATGGATGTAAACATCAGCTTGTGGACAGCTGTAGATAGGATTGAGCAGTAGACACCTGCTTGATAGCAGGTGTATTAGACAAAGGAATTTGTGTTTGGACAGATCTAAACATTATATATTAGTCTTTAAGCCATATGGAATTCTGGCATGACATGAAAAAGCCATTCTTTAAAATCTTCATAAAGACACACACACACACACACACACACACACACACACACACACACACATTGATCTGCCATAGGAGGTAGCTACCTCTTCAGCACAGACTGAACATCAGGAGAGTAAAGAAATGCAACAGTCTCTGTATGTGTCTTGTGGTGTGCAAGGCTCTGTGTGTTCCTCCAGAGATAGCTGATGTTCCAATAAAGAATGTTTGGTTGTTCTTTTTCAGGTGGGCCGGAGTGGCAACATTCCTGCCGGTACCACTGTTGACACGGACATCACCCACCCCTACGAGTTTGACTTTTACCTCTGCAGCCATGCCGGAATACAGGTATACACACACACACACACATACAGAACACACATGCCCAGCACTTGGTAATGGTAGGAATAGCAAATGGTTGCATAAGGCCTTGAGACATATACACCTGAATGTATGTATTAAGATGGGCAATATGTACTTATATTGTTAGCACATAAGACATATTTCACACAGGACTGGTATATTTGAACAAATCCCATTAGTAACAAACACACACACTTACTCACTTACACATAAAAACTCATACACACACACACACACACATAGATTGTCACCCCCTCTCTCGCCCTTCCTTTGTGCAGGGTACCAGTCGTCCGTCCCACTACCACGTGCTGTGGGACGATAACTGTTTCACGGCCGATGAGTTCCAGCTACTCACCTACCAGCTCTGCCACACCTACGTGCGCTGCACCCGCTCCGTCTCCATCCCTGCGCCAGCCTACTATGCCCACCTGGTGGCCTTCCGTGCCCGCTACCACCTGGTGGACAAGGAGCACGACAGGTAAAGAGGACTGGCAGCAGGGCTTCATAAAATTGTACAGTATTGTCTGTGTTTGTGTCCAGTGTGGCCATTATGGAGACAGTCTGTTTTACAGAGAGGCTACACTGAATGCGTTAAGTGAAAGACATATCTGTCGTAACAATTAACTTCCACTATAACTAATTGGCTACACCAGATAAGGCAGCACAGGAAACATTCTGAAAAAATAGACTTGACTTAATGCTTCCGTAGCGCATCCAATGTAGCCGAAGGATTAGAGTTGTCCTGTCATATGCCTGTTCCAATCTTGTGAAGGTAATCTATCAAGAAAACCAGTCTAAGGCCTTGGAACAGGCTTCAAATTTATTGAACTTGAACGAATTTGATTTTGGAGGTCAAAGATGAAGTGTGATCACATGTATGATCTGTTTTTCTCTCTGTCTCTCTCTCCCCCTTTCTCTCTGTCTCTCGCTCTTCCTGCCTCTTTCTCCTGCAGTGCGGAGGGCAGCCATGTTTCAGGTCAGAGTAACGGCCGGGACCCGCAGGCTCTGGCCAAAGCCGTGCAAATCCATCACGACACGCTGCGGACCATGTACTTTGCCTGAGAGGCCTTTGACCTCCCATCTCTCCCATTAGTCTCCTGCTGCCTGACACGGCATAGCACCAGGTGACCCAACCTCCTCACCCCACCTTACATGACCCCACCACCACCACCACCACCACCACCCTGGAGGTGACCAATCACAGGATGCTGAGCTGATGATGATGCACAGCGCGACCCAGCAACGATTTGTTTTGGCCCCTGAAAGGGGGAGAGAGCTCTGCATTGTTTATGCAATAGAAAAGCAGCCAAACCTCCCCACGCTCTCTGTAAGGTCATCTGAAAACACTCAGCCACCCGTCTGTCTGTCTGTCTGTCTGTCTGTCTGTTCGCCCTTCCATCAGTCTGAGTACTTCTCTTTTCAGTAATTGACTGTAGGGAGGGATGCTGTTGGGTTTTTTTTTGTTTTGCCTGTGGAGGAGGTTCTAGATGTACAGGTGTGGGTGAGAGTTGGCGTCCAGATGGTTCTGCTTTAGCTGTGAGGCCAGTGGACCAGACCAGTCCAGTCCATCTCTGATCAGTCTGTCTCTGACCTGTCCCTCAGGTGATGCCCATTGAAGAGCAGAACCCTTTTGTGCTCGCTCGCTCGCCTGCCCTCGTCTGACCACAAACACTCCTATCATTGGCTCAGTGAAACGGTTAGCTGATGACGGTTTTATTCTACGTTTGGCGCAACCCCTGTTAGGCTCGTAAACTTTGGCCCGCACAGCAGAAGATGGTTGCCCCAAGCAATCATCATCATCTTTGCATGTTGAAGGTTTAAAAAAAAACAAAAAAACAGGAAAACAAATATTTATGGCATTTGTAGATGTGTGGGAACTCTCCCCTGGCTGAGAGGTTTTATTTATCTTCTTTCTTGTTTGTTTTATTTTTTGTGTATTTCTGAGTCAGTGGCATGTGTGAGCTGAACATTTGATGCACGTGAGGCCGGATGTGAGGTGTGTCTTCACTGTCTTTGTGGGGTGCTGTGTCTGTAAACTTTGGACCCCAATGCCCTCCTGCCACACTGCTCCTGCTCCACACACACACACACACACCTTTAACCTGAACACCTGGATTCTCAGAGGGTTACTCTGAGGAAACTTCAAGCTTAGGTTGCTCAGAGATTGTGGTTAAGCCACTGTGTGTGTGTGTGTGTGATATTTCCTAGCAGTCATTTGCTTGAGGTACCTTACGTCTGGCTAGCCACGGCTGTCTTTCACCTCAGTAACTACAATGAGATTACAGAGGAGACTTTTAGCTTGCAGCCTGTGCTCTATCTAGTTCACTACTCAGTCTTCTGTCCGTCTCTCTGCCCGTCTGTCTGTCTGTCTGTCTGTCCCCTTGGCCTATGTGGATCTGTAGCAGAGTTTTATAATTGTGTCCTCAACCAAAACGAAGCCTCCCCTTGCAGTGCTCCTTTGGTGCAATAAACCACCAGCCCAGCTGCCTCCTCTTGTCAAATTTTCATTGGCTCACACGGGGAGGGGGTCAACCTGATTGGCTTGTGCAATGCTGTTGTACTGAAACAGTGACATCTCTAAAGGGAAGTGGACTGTTGCGGGAGATCCATATATGTTGGGTGCAGAAGGACGTCCGTATGTCAAAATCAATGTGTTTCGAGTTGGCCTGTCCTTGACTGGGGTGATATTGAAACGCATTTTGTGTGGTACCCAAGAGATAAAAGACTAAGTGCCTGTCATCGGGGGAGGGAAAGTAGATTATATACACTATATAAATTAACACCTTTATATGTATATGTATATTTATATATATATATATATACACACATACACATATATATTTATTTATAAAGACCCAAGGAGAAAGATGCGTACTTACGTATATACACATGATCAAAGAGTACTATGAACGTACATAGTGCAGGATCAGAGAGGAGAAAGGAAAGAGATTGGTTGTTTGTTTTCAAGTTGTACTTCCTCGTTGTATGAAATGAGTTTCTAAGAAAAAAAAATCTTAAATGAATTATGGAGTAAGCTTTGATAAGCTGAAGGCATTGGGGGCCTTTGGAGGACATGTGATCCTGTACGAAGGACCTCATATCCTTTTCACTGTTTTAACAGAAGGGGCTCGTCCTTGCACTGTTTAGAGTACGCCTTCATATTTCAGAGGTGGCTTTGGCATTTATAATGTCGTTTTTTTCTCAAAATGGGCATTGTCTCTCTTTCTCTCTTGTTTGTCAGTCTGTCTCTTTCTTATGTCTATCTGTCTGTTTTTTCTTTTGCTCTTTTGTTTCTCATTTCTTTCTTTCTCTCTCTCTCTCTGCTTTCACTCTTGGTGTATCTCTCCACCTCTCATTATTTCTCTCTTTTACTCTAATCCTCTCTCTCTCTCTCTCTCTCTCTCTCTGCCTCTGCTTAGGTTTCTCTGAGCAGACTACAACCAATGCCTCTGTCAGTTCAGTGGTGTTCTGCTGGGACCAAACCATTGTGCCTCTCGGAGGGGGGTGGTGGTGGTGGTGGTGGTGGTTGGGGGTGGGGGTTAGAAGTGAGCGCGCTACAAGTTTAGCACTACAGTCATGTCACCTACGGGGGGAAGGGGGGTGGGGGTTAGAGATTGTATCTAGAAGCTTGCGAACGTGTCTCTAGAACTTTTTCTCTAGAACGACTGTGTCCCATAACCGCCACTGTTTTGGCTCACTGCCTTTTCCTGTTTGTTTTTTTTTCCCCAAGAGTGTAAGTGTGTGATCAAGTAGCATGCCCTCCTAGGCTGGCCATAGCCACAGTACCAAACTAGCTGCTATTCATCTAATAATGTACACAAGAAAAAAAAGAACCTAGATTCATACCGAAAGAGAGAACTGTAAAAAAGTTAAAAAAAAAAAAAAAAACTTAAGTATGAACATGCAACTGCACTTATAAGAAAATGTGTGCTTGCGTACGTATGTATACCTACAGTATACATGTGTATGTGTGTGTGTGTGTGTGTATATAAATGTGAGTCTTTATGATAAAATACACACACACTCTTGAGGTGCTAAGAAGTGCGGTACTGTGTTCAGAGGGACCTTTTTTTTTAGTCTGCACAGACACCAGGAACACTGGCTTAGTGTGTGCGTCAGGGTCTTAACGATTGCAGTGTATGCATTTGTGTATGTAGAGCTGGAGTGCATCTCCCTCAGCCTGGTGGCAGCGTGTGCCTGTGTTTGAGGTGGCACGGGGTGGGGGGGGGTGGATATTGACCTGTGACCCCCCTCCCCCCCTCCCTCCACGCCTGAACGATCCCGCCAGTGAGAAGAAGCCAACACATGAACCAGCACCCGACTTTTACTTGAAAGGAGTGTTTACCTGGCCCGTTGAGTGCCCGTCGATGTCGCATTGTTGTCTCTCTCTCTCTCTCTCTCTCTCTCTGTAGCGCTAGGCTAACGGCTAGCGCCAGGTTAGCTTATCTACTTGGGCTGTCCCTCAACTCGTGTCCCATCTGTGAGACTTCAGAAACCGCCCTTGGAGGGTCCAGAACACGCTCGCTCTCTCTCTCTCTCTCTCTCTCTCTCTCTCTCTCTCTCTCTCTCTCTCTCTCTCACTTTTGCTCACTCTCTCTCTCTCTCTCTCTCTCTCTCGCTTTCGCTCACTCTCTCTCATCGTCTTTCTCCACCTGCGTTGCCATGAAAATGGCTTCTGGAGTCCAGTGGGCGGGGCATTGTATGTGAATGGGGAGGAGCATGTTCAATATATGGGTGGAGCCCATCATGTCTTCTCCCTCCAGCTGTGATGTAACTGGTCTCCTTCTCAGACTCTTTTTCACTCGGAGTGGAACTATATTTCTATATTTTAAGAGAATGAAACTATGTAATGCACACCACTTATTTTTGCTAACAAAAAAAAAACAAAATCGATGAAGGTAGATCAGAAATAATAATGAAATCATAATATTGGTGATAATATTAATATAAAAGTTATAGAGGCTAATAATAATCAATTTAAGTAATGCAATAGACTGTTGACACATAGTCGTGTATAGTCTTTTGGTTTGTGTGGAAGTGATGTCGTTTGTGGGGACTTGTGGGAAATGTTGTTTCCTTGGGGAAGGGGGAACAGAAGGCGTCATGTTTTGGGGTGAGAAATTGAGCCCCCTCTTCCCCTTGCTTCCCTTTTCCTTCCTGTGAGTTTATTTTTATAGTTTTACATTATTGCTCGATTTAAAAAAAAAAAAAAAAAAAAAGAAGAAGAATGCTACAAGAGCTTTTCATGTGAGAAACCAGGAGATGGAAGTAATGCCAAGGAGATTATGTCAGTGTTTTTTGTTGTTGTTTTTGACCGAGGCTAGCAGTCAGCATCACTTTTACCGGGGTTTGCAAAAACATGCAGTAATCACCACATAGTGTCTATTAAAAATTTATCAGAGAAGACATGAATGTGTTGTCTTTTGGTCGCTGACTGACATGCGTAAATGAACCAGGTACATGTTTAAGAAAAGGTTTTGTTGTGATCCTTCTGATCTTAGATCTGCATGTCTGCTAGCGCTTAGCTAAGTTTAAAAGATTTAGAATGTATTAGTGATGTAGTTGCTGTCGCAACCGATGACATCCTTGCCCTCCTGTGCCTCTGACACGATTTCCTGAGTTAGTTCCATCTCCTTGTTTGTCCTTTTTTTCTTTCTTTTTTTTTCTTTCTTTTTGTCTGAAGTTGAAGAGAGGAGGGAAGAGAAGGATTATCCTGAAAGTGAGTAGTCAGTAGAATGTGCCTTTCCTGATGGTGCTGAAAAACAAAACAAAAAATATTCATTCAAGAAAACATACTTTTACTCAAAAAAATGTTTAAAGGGGCAAAAAAGAGCCTTGTCTACATGGATGATGAGTATATATTGATATATAATATTCTGTATTGTATGTTTGTGTGTGTATGAATGTGAATACGAGAGACTGGTGCACCTCTCGATATGCCAAGAACACATTTGATAAGCGGATCATCTTTGAGGTGTCAGGACCATCCATACTTGTGGGCTGGTGGGCACTTATAATTGGGTATAGCACAACTCGCACAGATGAACACCGGCCAATCAGATGCCACTCTGTTGCCAGAAACAGCCAATCACATTCGGAAGGAACTCTTACTTTAACATGCAGTTACAGTTGGCTGGTGAAGACACTGGCTGAGGGATTTGAAGAGCTTAACATCTAAGAACATGTGTGTGTGTGTCCCACGCTGGTGTCCACCAAACTTAAAAATGCAGTCTGTGATTCTAACCCAGTATACTTTTTTGGCAAATTTACACTGTCTGTTCAGTATGCACAGTACGAGTGCTCCAAATCAGCCAGTAAACAGTGTACACAATCCTGTGTCTGTAACGATCCCAGCCAATTAACACCTTTCTGCTTCAGAAAGCATTGAAACGGAGGGCGGTGTTATTTGATTGGCTGTTTTGCTCTGAGGTAACAAACTATGGCTAGAATCATGGACTGCATTTTGAAGTAAACTCCAGACATCTCCACACCCTGCACCTCAACTGTCCGTGGTTTGCTGCATATTAACAGTGACTAAAGAGATAATATTAATAGTCATAATAAATAATAATAATATCGGTTAAATACTGCTTTGATCACAGTATGATGCGCTGAATCGCCTGCCTGATCATGGAAAACAAATGTCCTATTTTAGAAATATATATGTAAAGATTGTTTTGTTGTTGTTTTGTCTTAACACTTATCTGACTTTGGTCTTTCCTTGAGCCTTTTATTTGGTTGTCCTATTTAATTGTTATTTTAATTAAAATATATATGTGAAATAAAAAGTGGATGTGTGGGTTTTGTTTCTCCTGTAATATGTGCTCTGAATATGATGATCTCCATTCTGTTTATGTTTATGCATTTAGCAGACGCTTTTATCCAAAGCGACTTACAATTTTTGTCAACTATCAATTGTTCAGGGCCAGTCTCCCCTAGAGCAACTTAGGGTTAAGTGCCTAAGAGGGCACAGCAGTGGCAGCTGGGATTTGAACCTACAACTTTTCAGGTTATTTGCACACTAGCCAGGTTCCTTAACCACTACGCTACCACCGCTCCATTCCCAAATAATGACCCGAAAGGAAGGAACACATATTGATTTATTTTACAAGAATTTACAGATTTATGTAACAAAACACAATTTGAAAGACTGAAAAATCATATTAATGATGATAAACTCCACATCTATGTTTTTCCAAATGTCAGCTGTAATTAATTAAAGATTCTTCTCACTCCTGATAAGTTCACTGATCTCAGTACCAGCTTTACCCAAATAAATATAAACAACCTTTTGTGTCTGATGTGTGGCCAAATAAATATCAGTCCTAACACTACAGCCATGCTATTTACATGTGAAAATATGCCATGGGCCTCTAAACAAGATCTAGACTAATAGTCCTATGTGCTTTATATGCCCTGAATGTGAGAATCTCATATCTCTCTTGTTCTCTGTCCTATTATCTTTACTTAAATATGATTCAGTGCATTGTCAGTTTTCACATATTTTTTCATATAGTACAAAATGGCAACCCAACAGGGAGGAGGGGTTAAAGGCTAATTGAAGCAATAAGAGGAAGGAATAAGAGAGCATTGGATTCTGGGAATTGTTGGATATGGAAATCTCCCTGAGGTCAGGCTCATTACTGAGGTCTTTTGCAGCTTTAGGGCAGGCATGGACACCCTAGCTTCAGTAATCCCCACCACATATTGGAAGCACTGAAGATGACTGACTAGCTGACTTATTAGCAGTGCATGCTGGACTTGATTCGGTAGGGCATTGCATTCAGCAGAAATCATTAACTGTTTCAAGTCCACAGTGCATTCTTTTAAGCTGTTAGTTCAAACCATTCCTTCAACCAGCTGGCCCTAAATATCACACTAGGTGCGTCCAACTTGATCAAGCTGATTGCAGTCAACTGGCCAGTGACGCATTCTGGTTTGAAAGCCTTTTCACATTCACATCCCATTGGTTATTGTTGGTGCTTTTAACCTAGAATGCATCACCGACTGCAACTGGCTTGATAAAGCTGAATCAAATTCCTAGTTGAATACACTTAGTAGGTGAATGCGACATTATATGACTTTATCAAGCCACATTGCATTCTGGCTTGAAAACACCAATGGAACCAATTGGTTCCATTGGTGAAAACAACAATGGAACCAATGGGAAAATGAAAGAGCTTTCAACCCAGAATGCATCGCAGATTGATCAAGTCAGGTTTTGCCAGGGTGATCAGCTAATTAGTGCTAGTAACATGCTGGCAGAAATTTTACATTCTGAAGCTGGGATATCTGACTGCTCTTGGGCTACTACTTTTGGCTAGCATCCCAGTGGGGTGGTGGATCATCGGGGTCATCATCCTGTGGGACAATGACGTCGGCCATTGCGAAGGAGTCGTTGGAGCGCGTGCTGACACGCAGAGGTGCCAACCGACGCATTTGACTGGGTGTCCAGGGCAGGTGCCGCTGAGCACGCTGGGAAGGCGTCACAGTCATGTCTATCTCGGGCTCATTCAGCCACGGCGGTGGGCGCATCGAAGGAGGCGTGTCCATCTCGGGCATAAAGGCAGGGTTCTCGATTCCAGCTAAGGAGCACAGAAATATTTAATCAATTGGCCCGCTCTTTATCTGATATAGCCCTCATATATCTCACTTTTACATCATTAGAAAAGAGAACTCCTTTCATAAATCAACTTCTTCATTGTCTACCTAAAAAATAAAAACTTTTTGACACTGTTCTGCCCATCACTGCAGTTGCCTGTCACAAGCTGACTGATTTTGATAAAGCTTCCATGTGTGTGCAGGCTATTTTACCTCCCGTGGTGTAAGGTGGTAACTGGAAGGAGTATCCGCCCGCAGTGGCTCCCTCACCTCCTGATACACTGTCCACTTCAGAGACCGAAAACTCGAAATCTGACCCGCAGAAACACACAAGAGTGAATAGAACACAGACGAGTAAATGTGGTGTGGATGAATGGCTTGATCGCTAGCTGGTAATCAGACTAAACAGGGTACACACAAAGGGATTCTCACCTTCATCGCCAAAGGGATGGCTTTTGCTTCTGTTTGTGGGTTTGCCATTGGCCACCTGCAGAGAGATTACATGTAGCTGCTGAGACATTTGTTTAGGATTCATGTAATATTCTGATCTTAACACAGTGGCTTTTTTGACACTATAGATAGATAGATAGATAGATAGATAGATAGATAGATAGATAGATAGACAGACAGATAAATAGACATTCATAACAGAGTGATATACTGTAATGGTGACATAAATCAGGTGATGACACCATTCTGGAAATGCAAAACAAGTAAAAGGCAGGAACATTCTATGACGACCTCTGACCTTTTGCTGTCGCTCCTTCTGAGGGTGCTTGGTGATGATCTTGCCCGGTGCGACGCCCATCTTGGCCGACTTGAAGGACTCCAGACGGCTCCTCATGGTCCTCTGGAAGATCTCCTGGACCTCATCTTCACTCTGGTTGATGCTGAAGTTGCTCCTGCTGTACTTGTGCCGGTGCTAATGAATCCAAAGAGGAAGACAGACAGACAGACAGACAGCTTGGAGTAAATCCTAAGTGATCATGGGATAGGAGTGTAGCTTTAAGTTATTGTAGGTTTGAATATTAGGGATAAGTAAACATTTGACAGTAACACCAACCATAAGGTTGACATAGGTAGCTTTGAATGAAAATCCCATTTAAATTACACATTTTCTGGTGCGCTGACAAATTAATTAGCATGCAGGGTCTACCTGAAAGAGTTTATTATTGCTAGTTTATTTATTTTGTTTGTCTATTTGCTTGGTGGTGTGTTGTTTGTTTTTTGTCCATACATGTTTCCTGCCTCTGTACAGGTGCTGCTGAAGCAGGTTATGGGCGTTCAGGTCATCTGCCTCCCTCATGCCCTGGAGGTCGTGTTCATGGATGTCCAGAGACACAGAGGGCACAGTGCCCTGTCTGAAAGAACCAAAAGCACAACTCAGACACACACATACACACACACACCAGCACAAGGTAACAAAACTGGCAGCTGGCAGGGGAGTATATGACAAAACAAAAAGAGGCACATGGAGCCTATTGCTGCCTTGCTCTATAATCTATTCTCATGTTTCTTTATCAATTCAATTCAAAGTTATTTGTTTTCATGTCATTAAAGGCACATTAGGCAACGTTTAAAGGTTAATTTCTCAGCTTCGTAGTCACTTTGATGATTAAATGGCTCATGATGGGGTGAATGAAGGTTATCGCCTGCCTCTAATGTATGTTCCCACGGTTACTACACTATTCTTTGGTTTGCAAGTGAATTCACATGAACTGGTGAGAATGTACAGTGTTGTTTTTTTTTACAATTGGCCACTGTAGGAGGAGCTCCGGAGATAAAAAAAAATCACAGTCTTGCCTGGTATGCCAGTATACAGTATCCAGTGTATGTGTACTGTTAATAAAACATGAGCTGAATATTAGGCAAATCTTATATAAATAAGAAAAAAATTACATAAATAACAAACAAAATAAAGTTCGATAAAGAATTAATGAATGATTATGTGGGCCAAATGCCATTATTTAAACTGCATCATGAGTGTGACCCTGTCAAACTGTATTCTCTGGGCAGCAGGAAATTAGTCTTTTTCTGCTGTTATTGTCTGACATTTGTGCAGCTTAGTCCAACAACACTTCCATATCATTGCACTGTCAGCATCATCCTTTGTGTCATTAACTTTTAGTGCAGCATTTAGTTTGGTGTATTAATACTTCTGTCAGGGTGTCATCAGACACATCAAATGACCCCTGCAGTAGTGATCTCCTCTACTCACACGAAGGAAGTCATGGGTACTTGGCTGTTGCCATATGTGTCCGCCATCACGTCTGGCATCATGTCATCGATGTCTGCGCCAAATTTCTTCTTGAAGTCCACCTGGGCGTTATCCTCGTTCCTCAGGAATGCTAGAGAGCCTCTGCGTTCACCCTGTGACCAGCAGGGGGAGCTATTACCAATTAGTAAAGTAATGAACCCACAGGAAAAGGCCTGTGAGGTGGCATTACTGTTCTCTTACCTTGCTCTCATGCCTATATGGGCTAAAATCCCAATGTCAACCCTAGCCTTAAACCCTGAACCCTTAAAGACTTGACATAAATCAGTCATAAATCAGTCAATCCATACTAGTTAAATTTCTAAGAGGGAATAGGGCTAAGGTCATATGAAAGGTCACATTGGTATTCAGCCATGATATTTAAAACACTACATCATGCTAGGGATGAGGAAGCATCTGGAAAACTTTGCCCACTGCACTCTGTGCTCCCTCACCTCTGTGACGTAGGTCATGGCGTCTTCAAGGTTGAGCTTGTGGAAGACGGAAAAGAGGTAGTCTTGGGATTTCCTGGGTTTAGGCTTCATCAGTAACCAGCAGATGTACTTCTCCTCAAAGCGCTTCCACCTGATGAAGAAAAAAGAATAACAAATAATAAACAATAAATGTCTCCTAGCAACTGAATTGTTTCCCTGAGCCATTCAGTTTTTTGTCCTTTTGTCTTCTTCAAATAGGACAGGCAAGATTGACAGGTGGTGAGTGATAGAGTCATAGACAGATGAATAGACTGTGGAAGAGAGAGAGAGATGGGTTGGGATGGGTAAATGAACACAGGCGAGCTGGTTTCCCACTGGCACCTGGTCCACCAATGACATGGGCCATGCAGCGAGCTGGGCCACAGGACCACTTTTTCTCAGAACCATTCTTGATAGATTACGTCACAAACGCAAACTGAATGTCTCAAAAAAAAAGAAAACAACTGATATCCATCTTTCTTTCTAGGAAACTCAGACTACTCATATGAACATAATTAAAAATGTTTTTGAGGACCCTACCCTCTGGTCCACCAGTTGTCTCCGATTCGTCCACAGATGTCTTCGATTGCACACAGGATGTGATCAAATGCCTGCGTGACACGATGAAGAAGGTGAGAGAAGGACGGTGAGTGTTACCACATAATCTGTCATCTCAAAACAAAAAGCAATTCTTCATCTCACTCACTCATCCAAATTAATTTGAAAATGATACAAAAAACAAATTGTCTGATTTTAAAAAAAAAGATATCTCAGATAGTTGTGAATTCTTACACAGTGTTGCTTTAAGGCATGTATACTCACCCTGCTGTTGACTTTCTCCGCCAGCTTGACTTCGCTGTTTGATGACCTTTTCACCTTCAGCCACTCTACCAAGGGCTTCATGGTGATTCCCTAACCAACAGGAGACAAAGGGCCTCATTCACAAACCTTTCCTACTTACACAGTTTCATTTAAGACCTGTCACTTAAATCTTGAATTAAACAGAGTGCGTCATGACCAAACATTAGTGATTGATTGATTGAAGGCAGCCCCGATAGTTTTAAAGCTTTAAAGATTAATGCGCAAAGTGAATCAGGCTAAACCCTATCGTTAAGGGCAGGGGGGTCTTCCAAGCAGGTGATTAAGTGATATAGCTAAGCTAAGCTAGAGGAAGTGGTAAACCTATTAATTGGGTTGCCTGCTCATTTTGTTTAGTTTTAAAAATCTAGAGTCCAGGCCCTTCTGTTATGATTTATGCAAACACTTCTTTCCAAAGCAAAATTATATTTGTCAATTACTTTTTTGGGGGGACAGTCTCCACCCAGAGTATCTTTGAGTTAAGTGCCTTGCTCAAGGCCACGGTGGCAGCCGGAATTCAAACCCACAATTTTCAGGCTACTAGTTTGCTAGCCAGGTTTATTAACTGCTACACTACCACCACCCACTATCATCAGGCTAACCACTATCTGTGGCTTAACTTTGCCACTGCACCTACCTGGAACACCCCATGGTCAACGTGAGGCCTTACCTGTAAGATCACAGTGAAGTAGATGATGATGAGTGTTGTGCTGATCATGAGGTTCTTCTCGGGGATCTTTTTCTCGTCCAGCAAGACGGCCAGCCCGTACGCCACTGCCCCTCGCAGGCCACCGTACGACATCACCATCTGGTCAATGAGTGATATGGGCACAAGGCGGTTCTTATTCAGGAGCCACGTCAGGAAGAAGACACCTGAGAGAAAGCAACACACAGGTCAAAACGCATACAGATATATCACACACACACACACACACACACACACGCACACTCACTAATACAAATAGAAATAGAGAGATATACAGATACAAGCATACACACACACACTAATACAAATTCAAATACAGAGATATACAGATACAAGCACACAGATACAAGCACGTAAAGATATAGACACACACACACAAATAGAGGTAGAAAGATGTACAGATACAAACACACACACACAAACAAACCATACCCACACACACACAAACAAACCATACCCACACATATACCCACACATACGCACGCACACACACACACACACACATAATACATATATACATACACACATACAAAAAAAGACACATATCCATTATATTTTGGCTGACCAATAAATCTGTAGATGAGGATGAAGAAGATGGAGAGCAGGATGAAGCCAGTGTTCCACACCCAGATTGCTTTATCAATGGCCGTCACACCGAGGAAGACAAAGATCATGGTCTCGGAGCCATTGGCGAACACCTTCATCACGTAACGCACTGTGATCACGGACTTCTCATGCATGTTGGCATTGATGTACTTCTGGCAGCACACGCCACAGAATGTTATCCTGCCGTTCACACAGATCACACGTTATTCTCTAGATCTTGAGTCTGTGCGTGTGTGTGTGTGTGTGTGTGTGCCTATGCCTGTGTCTGTGTATGTGTGTGTGTTTGTACTCAGGGAAGTTGACAGGTGAAGTGAATAGAATTTTCTCCTTACGACAGGATGGCTGAGAGAGAGAGCATCTCTGCGGTCAGGTAGGACAGGTAGCCGAGCACAAAGATGAAGCCAGCCTCGATGATTTGGATGTTCTTGGTGATCCTGGTGATCAGTGAGAGCAGGATGGCAAACACCACCCCCACCAGTGCCCCTCCGAAAGCCACAACGAAAAACGAGACTGAGAAGAAGACAAGAGAGGAGGAGGAGAAAAGAGAGACAAAGAAAAACAGGCTATCAGCTCAGCAAAGCTCTTCCATACCATGTTATGGTGTTCTGATGTTCTGATTTAAAGGGTACATAGAATGAATGAATGGAGTATTGTACCTTGTTCACTGATGTTAAAATAGAATATATTCAGTGTTGTTTTATCAAAACTTAGCTAAAGTGCAATTTTACAAGCCCAATTAAAACAGTTAGGTTAAGTATTGAAATGGTCCTTTTGGCTAAATGGCGCCCTCTTTGGCAGTCACAGTTGAACTACAATTGCTTTGTGATATTTGACATCACATGTAGGCTTCCAATTGGCCTATGTTTTAGTGGCTATAAGTTCAAGACTTTCATATGAAGACGGTCACAACCATGCCTTATGTTCATGATAACTCTTTGGTCATGCACAACCTCTCTAAATTCATCAAAGCCAAGGCAAAAATGTTTTTCCATTCTATGTCTCCTGCAATAAAGATTCAAGGATTGAAGGATTTTTATTGTCAAGTTCCATAGAAATACTAGGTTTAAGACAGAGAAATTGCAAAAAATCTGTTTATCAACATACTCTATTCATTAATGAAAGATAGCAAGCCTTAAGCTCAGAAAGCAAGCACAAGGCTACTGTTCTTCTTACTTATGCCTTTGATAATTTCCACAGCATCGATCTTCTCCCCTCCCAACGTCACGAAAGCATCAAAAACATTGAAGAGCACCTAAAAAAAATTCAGATCATAGATTTGTTCCAGCTTCATATCACTGCTTTCAGAGCAGTATCAGTCATGCCGTTTGCCACTCTGTAAACATTTACCAAGCTTCAGAGGATCAAATGTGAACTATGGAAATCCTCCAACCACGGTTTAACTTTGTAAATATTTCCATTAGGGTAAAGATAATCTCTGTGTCAATATATCCACTTCTGTCAGTGTATCCAAAATCTATCTGCCATGGGACCAAAGGCCACTATGAAGCTAGGATGTCTTCAAGGGCTCTTTGGAGGAGTATTCAGAACACAATGACCAATATTATAATGATGTGGGACCAAATATTATGTGTGTGTGTGATAAAACCTCGCAAAAAAACTGACCACAGTGACACCATCGTTGAGGAGTGACTCCCCAAAGACCAAGATGAAGAGGACCTCGTTGACGTGCACCTCCTCAAAAACGGCAATCACAGCCACAGGGTCCACAGCTGCGATCAAACTCCCAAACAGCAGGAACTGCAGCAGGCCGATGTCAAGGTCACCTGCAGAAGACACAGTGTCATAACCTCTCATCTCAGAGTGTGCATAGCTGGATTTCCATTCAGTGTATTTGCATTTCATATTCGCATTAACAACAATTCAGCTCAAGAATATGTGCATCTGCATCAACTGTGTGATGCGAATAGAAAATGAACATTAGGCTAATCAAGTGACATCCCACGTGACGTGTTCCAACCAGCTGTGGGATCAACATCTATGGACAGAAACACAGTAAAAGTGAATATACGCAAATTAAATGCTTTCCATTGACTTCTATTCTCGTTCTTTAATTTGCCTTATTCGCGAATTTTCAGGCCTTTCCAAACAAGGATTTCTTATTTGCATAACTCATATGCACATCAACTAGTTGGATGGAAACCCAGCTAGGGGGAGGGTAAGGGAAGGCAGGGGAGTGTTAAATTGGTTGGAGGGCTTCCTTACTTATTGCTTGAACATTTGTTCATTACCCATGTTTTGTCATTTCATGCATGACAGTGGGGGGTTTAGACAGTCCTTGACCTTTGATCTACCAGGCTACTACTCACCCATGGCGCCCCCAAGGTAACAGCCCCATAGAGAAAGGCCCACAGTGGCAGCGTTCCAGCACGTTCCGATAATAGCGTGGATGAGAATGGCGCCCAGGTTGCTGAAGAAGAGCTTGTTGGGCATGAAGTAACTGGCGTCCAGGATGATCTGGGGCAGCAGGTAGAAAAAGAAGACCGTGGGAGTCAGCGTGAAGGTCTGGACCTTGTCCGCCCCCCACACGATCCCGCCAAGGACGAAGCCGATGAGGATGAGTAGGCCGCTCTCGGGAAACACGTTGGTCAAATGATGGTTCAGCTCAAACACTGCAGGTGAATGAGAGACACAGAGAGAAAGAGTGAGAAAGGGCCACCTCAGTCACCCTGTTTAAAGGTACAATGTGGTATTTTTTTAAGTAGGAAAATACAAAACTGACCTAGAAATAGCAACTGAATGTGAAGAAATTACCTAATTGATGTGCCTACTTTACTAAATACAGTTGAAGTGAGAGCTAAAGCTGACAGACAATGCCCCATAGCTAGCCTAGAAATCTAGACGTATCCTAGCGCTAGCAAATAGCTTTGCTACGCAAGTACATCTAGAAATGGCCTCAGTAGTTGTTCTCCCAAGCTTGGTCAGACCAACCACATCGCTCTATCCTTGTAGAGAGTCACCTACAGACATACCTTAGCGGTAGCTTATCAGGCTACCTATTGGGTGCAGAGGCAGTTTGAAAGACAACTGCTGATTCCGCCCCTTGGATTGAGCCCAGACTATCGTTCATAGCCAGACGATACATTTTGATGTTATGGTCTGGCTTTAAACCTTTAAATTCCCAAGGTTTACTCTCTCGTTATTTCTTTTCCCATGTCTTACTTACACCAGTCCACATACATTAACCCACAGAGGAAATATATTAACTGTGGCCAAGACGGCCCAAAGGTTGTCTAACAAAACCAAAGGATTTGTGCTTTAAAAAAATCTCCTTTAACAAGTTCATTTTGACAAAGAGTAATAGTTGCACACCACACCTCCTCTGAATACAATTGAGTTCATATGGGGAAACCATGTGGATATTAAATCAGATGAATATCATAAGTAGCCTGGTTAACAGTGCTGTTTATTTTTCCAATCCCCTTGCTAAGGTCATGTCAGTCATTACAAAAGAAATCTTAGTTTGCGCTTTGAGGTATTTTGTTTATTTTGGTTTGTGAATGACTAACACCTCCAGTGCAAACTATAATCTTTTTAAAGTCTGGCTTCAATGGAGGTGTTAACTATATATTTTTCTTTTGGTGCATCATTAACTTTTGATGTGTTAGTATACAAGGTTAGGCTGGGAAAGCAAAGAGAGTTCTGTTTTCACCAAGAATCTACTGAAGTTAGAAGTGAAGTAAAAAAAAGTGTAAATCAGGCGATTTTATCAGGGTCCTGAAATGTGGAAATAATCCACTTATTATTATTTACTTATTTATTATTTGTTTAATTCACACATTTTTCTTTACTCTTCTGAAAGGGCACTGGGGGCATAGCGGTTAAGGAACCTGAATAATTAGTTGCCTGGAAATTATGGGTTTGAATCCCAGCTGCCAGCCTTGCGTGTTGTGCCCTTGAGCAAGGCACTTAACCCTAAGTCGCTCTAGGGCACACTGGCCCTGATGTGACTGTTAGTTGACAAATGTAAGTTGCTTTGAATAAAAGTGTCCCTCAAATTAAATGTTCTGCACAGAAATATAATGTCAGTAATTAGTAATAAATAAATAAAGTGATAAATATAACAATTTGTATAGAAATATAAAAACTACATGTGAAAAAGAGGGGATCACAGGTGAAACAGAGAAAGTAATCTTCTGATACATTTTGGCATTGATGTACTATCAGACTGAGCCTCTTAATAACTACAAATTTGCCAAATTTGCTTTTGAGTCAGATATATCCAGACAAAACTCAAAGAGCAACAAACTCTTAACCCCCAGAAAAACTGGCACATCTCACACCAGAGCGTCAACTTCACAGTCATCTTCTGATGACTCACATGCAACCAAAAAAGCAGTTTGAACCATATACTTCAGCTTTTTATCTGTGGAATGTCACTCATCAAAACAGAAGAGTATTTCTGAAACGACGTGGTATTCATTATAATGCGGTGTGAACGACTGCTACTATGTGTTGACCTGCGTCTGAGTCTGCAACCTTTCTCCCACCTTTCTGCAACCATTGGCTGCCACAACGACCACAGCCACCAAACAGTGGAAGGAAGGAGATTATCTAAAGATTTTTTCTGACTTTTCTAATTGGCTGAGAGGCTGTCTGTTAAGTCTGAATGTCAGGATTACTAATAGACGTAGATCTGGTTTAATCACCAGTTATCAATGCTCTTTATAGGAAAACGATGGTTGAACTAGCAAGTATTTTCCTTTTTTTCATCGCACCTAGGAAGTGGTAATGATCTATAATTCATTAAGGTAGCCCGTGATTGCACTTGTACAGTGTTAGTACTGATGATCAGGATTTTACCTCACAGTTGATGAGGTGCTGAAACTGAAAGTGATATGACTCTAATCTCTAATGTTCTGAAAAGACCACTAAGACCGTAAGCTGTGTCGTCATGGGAATTAATACATACATAGCATGAAAATACATGAAATAAGAATGGCTTTCACCAATTGTATTAGCAACTGACTAACTGAACAGAGCTGTATTGGTGATGGTAGCATAGGCATAACCTATAGTCATGTAGACCAACAGGCATGCATTAGTCATATTCATTCACCCCTTTGATGTTAATCTATTATATAAAAACATATTGTATAGACCTGTAATATGTGAATCTGAAACACGCACCCAGCTTGGCCATGCCTGCCACAAATATCCACAGTACTGCGATATACGGCTGTTGAACATGGTTCCACTTGAATTTGACTATGGGAACCCCAGACAGGTTCTTGGCAGATTCGTGATGCCCAGATCCTTGATGTCCTGCTTCGCTCTCTACCACACGCTCAGATGATACTGTGACCACCCTGGAACTGTTCTCAAGATGTCGTGTGGGTCCGTGCTGTCCGGTTCCGTAAAGCAAGTGCCCACCAGATGCTCCTGAGGTGCCTTGCATGGGTGCTATAAGTGCCAGGCAAGTAAGCAATACCAACCCCAACATATAGGAGTGGACAGCACGCATGGTGAGACCCAGAAGACGTATGAAATAAGAGAGATGGGTCTGTTTAGAAGTCGTCAGAAGTCTTCACAGGCGTCGGGCACAGCAACCAATTTCAAGTCCCAAATAAAAAATGTCCCTGCAAAACAAATATGTGGAAAAGTTCCCGTTCCACTACTGCTGTCCTAGGATCAGTATAATTCTGAATCCAGAACAGGGAGAGGATAAAATCTGATTCAGCTGAAACTTTAGTATGACAGTCCCAGAAAAATTAAGTTTTTTGGCTGAGCAAAAAGTCGCAAGAGGCTCCAACTGAACGAGATGTTGTGATATTTCCTCTGCTACGCTTGCTGTGAACTTTTTCACTGCTTTCTCTTCTCCCCCCCCTCTCTCTCTCTTTCTTTCCCCCCTCTCTCTCTTTCCCTCTACTCCTCTCTTTCCATCTGTTTCAGTGTGGTCAGGTAGAAGCACTGAAGCGAGGAGGGCAGAGGTCCTCTGAGATGGAAACTCAGCCTTTTGTACTCAACCTGCTCTTCATGGGGAGGGACCCCTGCTCACTCATACCAACCCTCTTCTTTAAAAAAAAAAAAAAAAAAGAAAAGAAAAAGCCCTCACATCTCTGTCATCCCACTGTCAGTGACATACACACCTACACAGTAATTAAACAGAAAAAAGTTCTCATGAGGTCTTACACGTACTTGTCGCACACAACTCTGATAATTCGTGGCTCGTTGTTCACAGCAAGCTGTGCTGCTCAAGTGATACATTAAAAAGTCGTCACCGGTGGATATTTTTAGAACAATGTTGTGCGGGGGCAAATTACAATTTACCGGTGCTGAGTGTTCCCTTCTCCTAGAAGAGTCAGCAAGTTTCAGTGCCTCATAGGCCTTGAATACAAGGCCCTGCTGCTATAAATTGTATGATTCAATGCCATGTATAATTGAATGGCTTAATTCCAACTGCCCCCCTAACCCTGAACCCTCAAAGATGTAATTGGCATACTCATGAAGTTGATTCATGCTAATGTAAGTCTTTGAGGGATCAGCGGGCTTAGGGCTTAGGGGCTACATTGTGATTCAACTTATTTCAGGGGTGTTAAACTCGTTTTTATCACAGGCCACATGAGTATTATGTTTTACCTCATAGGGCCGCCATACCTCGTCTGCATGCATGACTACAAACTGTCTGGTGAAAACAAGGCACGTTTCCTTGTGTTTCTGACCATCACCAGTACAGAATGCGTCTGTGTTTTGACTTTCTCATCACTTAATAAATGTGATAGGCCCCATAGTTACAATTCTTTTCAGACTTTTTAAGCTGGACTGCATGAAACCATTTGAAGGGTCGGATTCGGCCCCCAGGCCGTATGTTTGACACCCCTGGTCTATATAGTGTATAGCCATTTTGTTGAACACGCACGGTAATATTCAGGAGGCCGGGTTTACAGAGTACAGAACAGATAGATGTTGATATTTTCAGAATGCACAGACATGGCTCACCTTGATTATTCATTTTTGACAGAGCAGAAATCATTGAACAGATGCAAACTGAAAGGCTTGGACTTGGACTTGGAAATTTTGTCATAGAAGCATTAATGATTGACTGGCTAGTTTCAGAACATCCATTGTATGAAATTTTTGTCCTCTGTGGATAAGTGAAGGATTCACACTACTACATCAACAATCTGTCTTGACCCAGAAGAAAATTCCTCAGGGTGTAAAACTCTGGGCTGCCACTGGAAGTCCTCTTATTGCAGGGAGTGAGCAATCAGTTTGTGTCAATGTCATTCAAATTAATAACAGTGAAATACATATCACATAATGGAGTGGAGCATATGAACTATTAAAATCAAAATCAGTGTTCTGCATTTAGTGAAGCGCCTTCTCTGCAGGTCATTCTACTGGAATAGGGTGACATACAATCTAGCATACACTTTATGGAGCTTCATTAAAGTAAAAACGTTCTGTTACAGGAAGCCAAAAATATACTGGACATCTGTGACCTTCTGGAGCAGGGCGAGGTGCTTCACCCATGCTTTGTCATCCTGATGACGGTGGTCAGTGGTCAGAAAAGACCACAAGTTATTTCTTAGAAGTAATAATAATAATAATTAAATAATAGTTGATTTGATTTAATTGATTAGGGGAAACTGTCATTAAGTAATGGAAACAAGTTGACATCTACATGATTTTTAAAGTATTAAAAGGTAAATGTGTATACCATAATGGGCTTTTCAGTGGTAAAAGTTGCAATTAGTGCATAAATTGTGGATAAACCTTTTTTGAGAGGTAGGTAAACTGTGCTTCTTTACAGCCCTGCTTGTAGATCTATAAGTCATTATTATAGATATATATAATAATATGGGCCTATATGACTCATCATGAAAGACTGCTTTACAGGTCCCTTTTTATTGGCCTGACTCAAGACTGCTCAAGGCACTTGATCAACAGGTTGTTTTAAGTGGCTGGGAGCCCAGGACTGTGGGAGAAGCATTGGGTACAATGAAGTGATTGAATAATGGGCCCATTCCTTGAGTGTGTGTGTGTGTGTGTGTGTGTGTGTGTGTTTGTTTGTTTTGCTGTAAGTGTGTGTGTGTGTTTGTGTGAGTGATGTGTTTGAGTTAACCAGTAACATTCCAATGTCAATGAAGACAGTTTGTATGGTTAATAGGAAGTGATTTGGCATTAGGCACAATCAATCATGATCAGATTAAGTCAAAACTATTTACTGTACATGCAATGAAAAAAAAATCTATAATACACATACTGTACATCAGCTTCATACTAAACAAACATTGTGTATTTTCTTCATTTTATTTCCTGACCTCCACTGAAAGCCCAGTTTGTGTTGGGACGTAGAGGTGAGAGTCCATTAGACCTCCAGGCCATTTTGTCTCTTACGATGCAGCATAATCATCTGAGTCACAGACACACTCACCAGTAGTGTGTGTGTCCCTCAGGAAGCAGCGGGCTTGAAACTTGCTTAATATAGCTCCACATTAACCCGCCAGTCTGCATTGTTTTTGCACATTTCTGCCCATGGGTGTCTGAACTTTTCCGTCAGACATTCCAGTTCCAATGATGCAAGCTTTATGTCGGACCTCCACGGTTGCACGCCATCCACCGCTTAGGTTTCAGTCCACTGCAATGGTGGCACTAATGGATGGGGCCAAATTTTTATTGTATGATTAAGGAGAGTCCAGACAGTTTTGCAAAAGCATTGTTTTTCGGGCTATGTGCGACTGTGCATGAAACTTTAACTGCACAACTAGTGTTGGTGGTTGGGTAGTGAAGCATAGAGTTCACCTTTACAGTGACATGAGCAGGTGTGGGTTTGAAGGCGGGGGGGGGGGGTGTTCAACAACACCTTTGACATCCATCATAGCATAGTTGGTCGCACATTACACTTACACTGTAGATCCTTGCATAAAGTTACAGTCAAAATGTCTGGCCCAACATGTGGTGCACAAAGTGGCTGCTAGGGGTGCAAGGTTAACTACCTTGATATGTGCCTTGTGAAGCTTGACTTGATAACAAATATGATACATATTTGTTACAGATACAATGCCATATTTTTCTCACTCTTTTCAGTAATCACTCAGGGAATGCTTTCTCAAATGTCTATTTATGGGTATAGAATTCCCCTGCAAGCAAAGTTTCAAATAATTGCTTTGTACCAGTGACAAACTAGACATTGTCATACAGTCTTGGTGTGGCAAGTGTGATTTTCCCCTTCCTCTGGAATGAAACGTGAAACTGCCAACAGACAGTATTGCTCATTCATCATGACAATATCACCCGACTCAAGAGTGAAACCGCTTAGCATAACATCATCAATCACCAATCACCAATCACCAAAATACTCCAGCAATGGCTAAGCCTTAGCTTACACATGCTGTGGCAGAAGATACCAGTTCCATGCAACGCATTCAAACACACTTTCAACATCAGGATATCTTAGTTTACTTTATCGTTTTGCTTCCTACCACTGTGACCAATCCGGATTACAGAGATGTTGTGATGGAAGCGCACATGTCATATGATTACCAGTATGTTTAGTCATTATTTGTGATTTAAGTAACTTGTGTTAGACTATTTCCTTTTGAGCTGCAGAAGACAATGAAATAGTAACCCTAATTCTCATATAAGAACAGGCCTGAATGATGATAATCAGAGTAATCAATTAATTCATGCTTGTCTATGTGAAAAGCATACACTTGATTTGCCCTGAATTTTCTGATGAATTTTTCAAATCTTCGGTTAAAAAGGAGTTCCTCTTGTACGTTGCATGGTTCTGGGAAGATCTATTTGAGCACATGCTTACACATGCCTACAACAGTCTACTGTCCAAGAAGACTCTGACTAGGTCTGCTATCAGTAAATATGAGGGTAGTGTAAAAGCAGTAAGTTCCCAAATACACAGTATGTGTGTTATGGAACCATTAAATGAATAAAAAAACAAAAAGTTTCTTAACCCTACGGGTGTACTAGTCACAACACATTAACCCCAGTTATTAAACATTACTCATAATAAATCATAATTTGATCATGATGTAATTCAAAAGTAGACTGAGGGGGAAAAATGCAATCCTATATACACCCCCCCCCCCTCCCCCCGTATTCACGATTTTGCAAAATCAAAGTATTAACTTTGGTTAATAATCAAGAAATCACAGTAGAAATATTCCAGCATTGTGTTAGAGTCTGTCATAGATAGATAGACATAGATAGATAGATAGATAGATAGATAGATAGATAGATAGATAGATAGATAGATAGATAGATAGATAGATAGATAGATAAAGATACAATAGAATTCAGGCATCCCATAGCATCCATACCATGACATGCATATGGAACACACACATACACACACAAGCTTGAAAAATAATAAGACAAAACAATCTTGTGCATTACAAGTGTCCTCTGAAGTACATAACGCTGAGACAGGTGGAGTAATTGTCTTGACTACTAATGATGTGTTAAGTACAAACATGCTTACATTCAGTCTGAGCTGGTTTGTCAGTCAGAGTGGACATTATTAAAGTTAATCTGCTGTGTTTAGTTTCAACTGAGACAAATCATCAAACTGCTGTATCTCACAGCAATAACCTTTTTAAACTTTCCCCCGTAAGTAAGTTTTTTTTTTCTTTTACATTTTTACTTACACTGGCACCTCAGTTTTCAATTAAGTGACACAACAAACAGACTTCAAACTGTAACTCACGCAACCAGATCCACTTGAAATAATCTCTCCAGGCTGCATAAGCCCATGATTTCGAGTGCAGGATGCATCTTGGGATCTTACCTAATTTGCAGAGCCAGCTGACCAGGACCCACAGGGCTACAAGGTAAGGTGTTTCTACGTGGTGCCACTTCCAGGTCACGATGGGCAGGGTGGTGATGTTCGAAGAGGCTTGCTCCTCTCCATGGTCAGAGGTCCCTTGGTCTGCGGAGCTGCCGCCATGGTCCCCTGTTTCAGTGTTCTCCCCAGTCTCACTGCGGCTATGTGTTTTTAAATTTGCCCAGCAGGGTCCAGCCTGAAGCAGCAGCAACAACAGCAGCAGCTGCATGAGGGCCCCGGCCAGAAGCAGACGCGGTCGGCCCATGCCTGCCACAATGTCCCTCAGACAGAGAGAGAGAGAGAGAGACAAATGCCTGTGCCTCTCCACTGCTCTAAGCCTCCTCACACTGGCTGCCTCTCTTCCTGTGTGCCTCGCTCCCTTGCCTCTGACTATAAGGCTCTCACGCCCCTGTATAGGCCTGAGCTGCCAAAGTGTGTGTGTGTGTGTGTGTGTGTGTGTGTGTGTGTGTGTGTGTGTGTGTGTGTGTGTGTGTGTCCACATCACCTCCTCCTCCCCACTAAAGTAATTTCTCTCCTCCCAGCCTTGTCCAGTCTTCCCATGCAGGTGAGGTAAAATCCAACCCCTCCCTCTGCCTCTCTCACCTGGGCGATCTTGTTTGAGCAGTTCATTAATGACGGGACAGAGGACTATCTGTTGTTTTTTTCTATCATCTATCTATCTATCTATCTATCTATCTATCTATCTATCTATCTATCTATCTATCTATCTACTACATCAGTTTTGTTTGCTAGGTGACTTTAATTAAGCCAAAGTGAATAGATAACTAAACTCTGCTTTGAGATGACACTAAGACAATAGTCACTGAGGACAGGACATGTTGCAGGAGGATGCCATGCACACAAATACACCTGTAACAAGATGTGCACATGGATGCCTTATAATTGGACAGTTTATTCGATAAAAACTGTCTCTGACCCAACCAGATCTTTTGACTGACCTTTTACATGTGACAGTAAATGCAGCAAAAATATATTGCTCTGAGCACACACACACACACGCGCACACACACACACACACACACACACACACACACACAAACACAGACAAAAACACAAACACACACATACACAAAGAGAGAGAGAGACACAAACACACCCATTTATTCTTATAGACACACACACACACACACACCAAACTTCAACAGAAAGTTAGAGGCTGTATTCATGTAACTATACCAGTTGTATTTACTCAACAACCCTACAACAGAGACTTGACTGTTGGATGTAAATTGTCATTGGTAGCCCTTGAGGGGATTTCATCTCATGTCACTGAGTTACATTTTGACTTTTTCAGCACTTCTGTCAAACGGAAAGGAGAGAGGAAGAAGGAAGGGTAAGCTAGAATCTGCTTTCATAGGGTCCTCTAGGTGAGGACACACACACACACACACACACATACTATACAAACAAAAAGAAGAAAGTTTGATTTAAACTTTGATTGCCCAAATATTTGTGGTTTTCTTCTATCCTAACAGTGATGCAGGTTCAATTGATGGACGTATTTCCGATGCAATATTTTTAACTGCTTCCTTCAGCTGCCAAGTGCTGACCTCACTATGACGGACAAATCCCTGCACTCCACACACACACAAATTTCACACTCTCACTTATATCCACGCACTCAATACCATTCACTCAAACATTCAAAAGCACACAAAACAGTATTGTTTTGTGAACAGTTGTGAATAATACTAGGGCAGGCACTGTATGCATAGACCCTTTTGTTTAAATTACTCATATGTGAACACATAAGGCATAAGGGGAGGTTATGAGCAAGACAGTGATCTCAGAGGTCCCTTAAGGTCAGGATTCAGCTTTGGTTAAGGTCCAGAAAGGCAAAGAATGACCCCCTCCACTGACATCGTCAGGGTGGTGCACTTCTAAACCCCTACACACACACACAAAATGTGTATTTCCAAACCACACTGTGCTTCTAAAGTTTCTCTGTCTGCTTAAAGAAAAAGTCCTGCATAAATAAACCCATACTCTCATTAATTGAGCTTGCTAAGTGCTGAGGAAAGGACGAGGAATGAAGAAAAGCTTCAATGAGGACTGGATAGTTATTGCCCTGACGCCATCATCATTCTGTCCTACACTTGGGAAATGCTGTCATGACTTATTATTTAGATGACACCAGCATGGTTTGGAGGGCATTGGCAGTTTGCACGACAATTGTGTTGACAGTTTAAACGTATCCTGTTACACTTTCTAAAATGATAGAATCATTAGAATCCCTTAGAATCATTCTAACCCTCACCCCCACCCCGCCCCACGGCCCCTGCTTGCTAGCCCTCTTCACACAGCAAGCAGTGTCTAAGCAGTGTGTGGCAGTTGCTGTTCAGCTGTGTGGCTGCTGCCAGACCTGCTCTAAGTCTATGGAGACCTCTAACCCTTTGCCACTTGCTTAAACAATCGATGCATCCTTTTTCAAGCGCTCCTCGAGGTTGCGTCAGTGCGCAAGGTCTAACCTGTTATTATGCATGGCAAAATGAAAATAGCACAGTGCTGCCAGCTTTGAGATGGGGGGGGGGCGGTGTTACAGGCATATACACAGCCACACAGGGTGGGAAAAGGGATCCGTGGGAATTTGTAGTTAATTTGATTTGATTTTTCACTTTCCCCCCACCTTCTGGTGTTTTTTGGGTCGTCCAGCTGAAGATGGACCATACAGTAGTGTGGTTTCTGCATTCTGGTGGATTTGGGAGTGACATGCTGGAGATCTGCAGTATCTAAATTCATTCAGATTCATAGCATATCCATCCTGACTTGCCAGGCCTGCATGTGGGACTTCGTGTGGGACTAATTCTTCATTGAAGGCCTTTTCCCAGAAGAAACAGCAAGAAGGCCTTTTCCCAGAAGATTGGCAAACAGCAAGCCAATGTGCATGTGCTACAAGAAACATTATAAAATGATTTTGTTTGAACAGTATTTAAGCACAAAATGCTGGGGCTTGGCTGGGGCGTGTTATTAACAAATTTGCTCATACTTAAATCGGGAACATTAATTTCTCATTATTTATAAAGCATTCATCAGGAGCTGTTATCTGACTAATTGTCTCTACCTCCTGTCCTGCCCTATTTGAAACCTCATGTCTCCTCTCCTAACCCAAGGCCTGCGTTGTTCTCTCTGTCTATTTTTGCTGACAAATATGTCTACCGATAAATCTAAGTCAAACCAAATGAGGCAAGGCAGTCAAAAGTGTGTGTCTCAAGCTTACAGTATGCATTGGCAGCGCTAATGGTGCAATCTGCAGCCACCACTCTCACACGCCACTTAGGGTCTGAATGGGGCCTGTAAGAACTTCAGCAGGCTCATCAATATGACAGGCTAGCAGAGTAAGGAAGGCCACCAAAGAGCTGTGTCATTCTAGAACCTCTCCTTTCCTCTTTCGTGGTCCTGGTACATTCCACAATCTTAATCTCCAGGAAAACAAAGAGCTTTCCTCATTCCTGCTTGAGTGAAAAAGAACACGTTCTGTCCTTGTGATAAGGAGAACAATTGAGACTGAATCGATGACCTACAAAAAAAAATGTAAGTCAGTGAGTCACACACAGCGTATGGTACATAGTATAATGTCACCAACATTCACCTACCCCTCCTGTTGTGTTCGTCTCATTGTTACAACTTTGGTGTTCTGGTCAAAAATGATCAGAGCATTTTTGACTTTAGATAACGGATATATTATCATCTAAATTTTGTGATAGACCTCTGTATCAACGTATGCTCTCTTGAATATTACAATTTTAAAACTTTAGTGTACTAATTATGGCCTGTAGGCCTTGCTTAACAAAGGCTATGTAATTCAGTGTGGGAGAGATTTTATTGGAAATAGGTTTTTGGTGGAGGTTGTCATTGGAAGCAAAAATAGGGAGTGAGGGTGTGTTTATGTTTGTGTAAGTGAACACAAACACACTTACACTGATCTGTAGGTAAGATTGTATTTGCCTGAAAACTATTTTTGTACATTTACTGTGGTCTCACCAATTAATTTTGTTATGGTCCGATCATTTTTGACCAGAACACCACAGGTGTAACAAAGTTGAATAAAATACCCAAAATGTTTAAAAAATGATCCAAATTTGTAAACATTTTGAAAATTATTACAATTTGTGTTATGTGTTTAGATAGCCTGTATTAACAAAGTCATGGAGCCCCATCCAAATAGATTAAGTACATTTCTGAGAGGGACAAAATATGATTTTGGTCAAATTTGACCGGAACACAGCAGGAGGGACAAATCTGTTGTGACAATTCCTTTATTTTTGTCTAATTATTCAGTATACCATAATAAATGCACAGTCACATTTCCCACTCCAATTCAGGATTTCACCAAAGCAAGTTGGGTAACGTAGGGGAAAGCTTGTGCACTACTACAAATTGATGCAGTGCTAAACCATGTTTACTGTTCAGGGTGAAAGAGAATCCATTGTGTACCTTCTCAGAGGAAAAATACTTTACAGGCAGTTTGAGAAGATACTGGCAGAAGGGAACAGACTGTGACAGCAAACATCAAATAAAGCCAAGGCCGCAGTTTTATTTTAATTAAGCATCAGAGGTTAATGTTAATGTTGTAGCAGAGACGGCTCCTCATCCAACATTGCGTTGAGTTATAACCTAAGGAAATACTGTTAGATTTATTAAGTTTAGAGAAATTGTATTCAATTTCATTGGAGGTTACAGTAAGTGTGCATCTAACACTGCTAGCTTCAATCTGCAATTAGCAGAATTCATGTACCAGTAATTCTTAAACCAACATTCCTGCCTGGTGTAATATCTATATTAAAAATAAATAATACGAGACAATGTTATTGGGTGTGGTAGAGCAGTGTTTAAGCAGGCGACCCGGGTCTGATTCCCAAACCCCATGTTGGATAAAAGCTTTGGGTAAAAGCCTCTCCTACATATCAGTCAACTTCTACATACTTTTTGTTCTTTAAGGGTGTTAGTGCCACCATATACCCGCTGCCCCCCTCCCCCCTTCCATCCCCCAGTACTCCAAACACACAAACAGTGCTGTTGTCTTTGACCACTACAGATGTAGGTACCTGTACAGGCGCTTGACTGGAAATTAACAAGTGCCAGCTAGTTCTGGCTAAAGCCTCTATTGAGTGCATTTACGTAAGATTTACACAATAGAGCTTGTTGTGGCAATATTCTTTAACTGGGTATGGGTTGCTATTAATGTGAGCTACAACAGCGCACAATGCCCGGCAGATCACATTCTCTATCGCTACTTAAAATGAATAGGCTCGAACATATACTAACTTCAAGGAATTAGTATTTGTATTTGATTATGTTTAGTTTCATTTATATTAATATATTTATGCAATACAGATTTTTTTTTTGGTACAAAACAATGACTAGCAATGACAGGAGAATTGTCTTTGAAGTGAATTGTCATTCTGTGATAACATAGTGTTCCTGTATTATTTGGAGAGTCATTGAGCCTTCCCAACAGCACGCCCACTGCCCACTGACGGTGACTCAGCTTTTGTCCTGGGCATAGACTCTACACAGCTGTGCTTTGTGGCAGTTGTTCCCTGTAATCATTGTTTGACATTTTACCCTCCTTTACTTTTAGGGAGTGAGTCACAAAAACAATCCCCCAACCAACAACCAGCCAGTCATCTCTAGACATCCGTAACGTCTGCCCATTGAGTAAAAATCACCTTGACCCTAAGGAAAGCACACACACGCACATTCACACCTCACCTCTTGGAAAGGCTGAGCTAGCCTGAGGCATCTTTGATCTAAAAACAGCCCAGTTCCTCACAGACGGCATCAGCCTCGGTGTTGCTTTGTGAACATTAGAGGAGAAATCCGCTGTGTATCAATCCATAGCCCTGTTGTTTCAGGTCACCTACTGTTGTCTGTAGAAACAGAATGAGAAAATTTGGTATTACACAGACCTAATAGCAAACCGGCAGCTAACATTAACTGAATGGTGCATGGGAAAATGAAAATGAAAGTGAGTTTTTGTACTCCATTCAGTTAGCGTTGGCTGCCAGTTCCTATGAACAGCACTCGGTGACCTCGAACAACAGGGCTATGGATTGATTCACACCAGATTTCTTCTTTAAAGCAATACCAGGCCAGCCTGTGATGTTTTACCCCCAGAGCTCTTCCCGGGGTGTGGACTTCCTTGACCTTCAGTGGTGCAGAGAACAGTCCTGACACCAATGCAAACAAACCCCTGCTTACTTTCCATGCTTAGCCCTTGCTAACCCCTGCTTAGCATCTCCTCTAATGGGTCACACAGTCGAGTTGAGTGCATGGGAACATTTACAACAAAGTGTCTTTTGTTTCCTGACTGTAAAGCACTTTGGTTATACATGTTCTATACAAATAAATTTGGCTTACTAACTTAATTACTTTTGTTTTCTCCCCTCCTGAGCTATGTATGAAAACCTTCAGTGATTCACCTCCATTGAGGTTTATAGGTGTCCCTATATAGCAATGTTTCTTCAGAGACATACGTGTTTTGCAAACATGAAGTAATAAAGGGGAAGATCCTAAGGATCAACTTTTGAGCGCAAGTTCAAATAGGTACCCTCCTCAAATTGAAATCTCATTTAGCCTACTTGTCTAATTTAGCCTACTTCGTGTCTGCATAGTGGGAAACAATGTTTACTTAGACAATAACTTGAGATATGTGGGTGTGGAATTAGGTCTTCAGAAGAACAACCACTGTGATGCCATTAATGTAATTCAATTGTACCAGGTAGACACAGTACAAATTTCTGTGTCTGCAGTTATCAGACTTTCAAAGTGGTGATAATGACATTCAGTCTATTCTGACTCATCATAACCTAGTTAGTCTTTTGCAATTTTCATATCCCACGGGAATACAATGAAGTCTTTGTAGCGCCACATTTTTTTTTTAAACAAGAGATTGTTTTGATTACTTATGAACAGAAGATGGAGCTATTGTACTCTAGACTGTTTTAGGTATCAGATTAGAGAAAGAGAGAGGCCACTGCTGTTACTAGCATCTTCATCAACATCATAGTGCTAGCATGTCTCAAAAGTAGCTGGTATTTATAAACATGACCAGTAGATTTCAATAAAACACTTAATTCCTATTGAATGTCTGGTGGATCTGTCGGTGACTGGTAGATATTCAAAGTTGATTTTGACCCCTGAGTGCTGGTATGAGGTGGTGGCCTTGATGATGATGATGATGATGAGGGGAGGCAGAAATACTGGAAAATGAAGATGCCGATGAGTATAAAAATGTGTATAACACGTAAAGATGTGTGTGTAAGTTTGTCTGAATGACAACGTTCTCTATAGTGCATGTAGAGACATAGCAGCTGTAGTGGTGCAGCCCTGTGGTCCAGTGAGTGGTGCAGTATTTATGGCTGAAATATCCAAGGCTCTCCTATGTGGTGGGTATAAGAAGTTGAAAAGACGGCCAATGCATTTCAGACCAATGGCCTTCCTGACGTATTGTGCGCTTGCACAGGTGTAGGCTACTGTGGTGTAACAATAGACAGAACACTTAAACGTAACCTAACATAAAGGGGATACTTTTTATTGTGCTCAAGTAGGTCATGTGACAAACAAAATTGAATGAATGCTTTTAAATATATTCAGAGGTGAATTTACAGTTTACCACAAATTCCTTTACCACCCCAGCATTTTCCATATTCTCCTAATTTCTTTCACATATTCTTACATCTTTTGCTGATTCTTCACAAAGGACTAATGAGGTAAGACTCCCCAATGACACAAGAGAAAACATCCACTCTACCAGACTGCTTTCAAGTGCATCATAACCAGGTTAGCATGGCACAGTAACTTCAACAAAAGTTTGCAATGTGATGCAATGAATTTTCCATGCAGTCTTTGAGTAGTTGGGTAAGTTAAGGATCACACACGTGATCATGTCACACGTTCATGTTTAACTGGTGCTTAAGGTGAACCCAGGTCTGCTGGGCTTTCAGCCAGTTGTTTTGTGTTATACTGTCAAGTATTGATGAGATACGGTGATTGATATGGTTTGAGAAATGAAAAATGTTGAATGTAAACAATCACTTGTAAAATCACATACAGTGTAACACTCAAACGTTTCAGAGCCCAGAAACATACTCATATATAACATATCAACACATTAAACACACAATCATTGCTAAATAGATTATTTATGTCTCGAAAATGGATTGCCGGTCAAATGGCTTACAGAGGATTAGCCTACATCAGTATTAGAAATACTTAGGACCCAAAGCGCACACAGCAGGGTGACTGGAGAGGGAAAAGGCAAGGGAGCTGAGCTGGTCAAAGTACACAACACTGGCCCACTGCTTAAGAAGTAAAAACACGTTAAATCTTTTTTTTTTTTTAAGTAGAAAAGCACTTGATTACTATTGAAAGGGTAAAATAGTTTACAGTTATTATGAGGTTAAACAATGGCTAGTGCTTATAAATTCTTGGAGCCCTTATTTTTTTCTAGCTATTAAGGACAGTTTTAACTGCTTTAGCTACATGTATGCATTACTTTACCTTACATATGTCACCAATTTTCAAATTTATATAGACATGATCATTTTCATTTCATGATCATTTTGAAAAGTTAGCCGTAAGTTCACAATATGCTTAGGTTAGACAATAGAGACAGGTTGTTGAAGTATTGTACCATGAGGTGTATGGTTTGCATTATCAGGGAGGGATGGACACAGGTAAAAGGGTAAGAAAGATGAGAATGATGAAGACACAACCAGTGTCTGTATCTTACCTCGAAGTTATTTACAAACCCATCTCCCCTCTCTCTCAAATGAAGCCCCTGCACAACGAAGTACATTTTATAGCGCATGTAAGAAAAGCGTATTGGTGGTAAAAGTATACCTTTGTTGTACTTAAAATACTTTAGATGTGCTACAAACATTTACGAGATCCTTTCATTCAAAGTGACTTACATCTGTCAACTATCAGTTACACCAGGGACAGTTTTCCCCAGCGCAGCTAGGATGAAGTGCCAGGATTCGAACCCACAATTTCCAGGCTACTAGCACGCTCGCTACGTCACCACTGCCATAAAGTGCACCTCTTTTCCACTTGAAAGTAAATGTTGGATTTTCTCAAAATTTGTCTCTGATATAAAAGGATTTAGAACAGCCCCTAAGCTACCTGAAGGTGTGATCATAAGCCACATGCTTGCACAATGAAATGTCTCGGTGTAGAAAGTGTTTGATTAGCTAAATGGCATAACTGAAATAGAATGAGTTGAAAATGTCAGAATTTACATAATGGCCATGATCTAATCGTGTTGTTTCAACACTTTCCAAGTGATTATGGACCAAGCACAAACTGTTGCATAACTTTCATTAGAAGAATAAAAATACTGTATTGTTAATGTCCGTTCAGGTTCAAATGAACAAAATTAGTAGGAAAATACTGCTTTTCCTCATTTCCTCTAAGGAACGTTTTCTAGCACGGCCAACACCTTGTGCAGGTCGGTCCAGACTCTTCTCATATCTGGTTCCGCGCTGGTGGAATGACCTCCCAAGTGCTACCAAATCAACTGATACCCTCTCCACCTTCAAGAAACTCGTGAAGACTAAGCTCTTCCAAGAATATCTCCTGGCGTAAACTTTGAGAATGCACTTAATAATTTAATTTCTCTACATTGTGTTACACTATTGCACTTTCAACTTAAAACAGCGCAGATTCTATGTTAGCAATATGCACTCCTTGTTAGTTCATTGTGTTGTAGCTTGAATGTTATCCTCTTTTGTAAGTCGCTTTGGATAAAAGCGTCTGCTAAATGCCTAAATGTAAATGTAAATGTAATTCTGTAGCTTTTAAACGGTCACATCATGGTAGCTCGCAGGTGGAACAGTTGGAGAGTGATCTGCCAGTCACAACAAACAGCACACATTGTGCATCTCATTATATGGGACTAAAGTAACCAGTGTTCTGTCTGACAGCTGGTAGACATAACAGAACATCCTACTGTGGAATAAAACTATTTTGTTGTTGCTGTTTTAAATTTTCAAGGACTTTATAACAGAACGTCGCACAATCCACCATTTTAAAATATTCAATCATCAGGTAAGCTTGTTTTCTCTGTTTAGACCAATAATTAGAACATATAACAAGCATCAATAATCATTCACAAACAACACCCACTTACATAAATGTGTGGGAAACCCTCCAACAAGGGAGGCGCTCTGCTCATAATAACTGACACTGAAAAGGTCCTATAGCTTGCAAACGTTACTTGCCAACTTTGGGGATTTAAGCGTAAGGCTCAAGCTTTTGGTGCATAGACCCCGTCGCTCCATGCCATTACTTTCGCCTGTGGGGCCAATGCATCTCACCCTAAGATTTCGGACGAAGCATTCAAACGTTCGTCAAGGTTGCTCCGAGGAGATGCCTAACACATCATCTAAAACGCGTCCTGACAGTTGGCAATCATCTAATATTAGGTACCCTCGGTGCGGTTTATCAAACTTATCATGCTCACATGACTACTATACCCAGGATGCTTTGGGCGTAGGGATGCATACGCTGTCCGGGTGAGTTTACGCTGAGCGCAAAATCCTCAGAACTTTTTAAAGGCAAAATAAAAATACATATTGAATGGTTTATAGTAGTCTGTTACTTATTTGCATTTGTATGGAATAGCTGTGATTTGGGCTAATCACATTATAGCTTGGTAGAGCTTGTGTTTAGTTCCGTGTTTTCTGAAAGTTCAGTTCAGTTCAGTTCTGACTCATAGGATAACGTTAGTGCTTGACTGAAATGCTTTTTCGCTTAGTAGGCTTCGTCGCTGTAACTCGGAATGCCTTTCGTTTAAAGCACTGACATGTCGCCACTGTCTCATTGTCTGTTTCTGTGTTGTTGGAAAGATGATAGCTATGCAACCATGTGTCTCGAAAGCTGATAGTGGTGTCTCAGTTGTTGGTAACGTCAGGTGCGTGCGTGCTAACATTTGGAGTTTGCGCAGCGAACATGTTATAAAAAACGCTTTCACCTGCCAGGATGTGTCTTGGTGTTTGTGAATGCGTTAATGACATCTGACACATTACATGTTATTATCATCGAATATTGCATCGATGGGCTTATGACTGGTAGGCTACCTCTAGTAGATCTGTGGTGTTCGTTGCTTGCGTGATGCCGGCGACACAAATGTAGGTAAGTCAAGCTTGCCAAAATAGGCTATTTCGCGTCAGGCCTGTCTGACTCACTTTCGCTATTGCCGACTGTTACTATTTTCGTGTCGCTACTTTTGACATAAGGGTTCATCTTGACATAGGGGTTTTATCTAGCCAATGACAGTTATATTACCAGTATAGGCTCATAGTCTGTCTCTCAACCGAAGGACGCAGCAAACCCACAAAAGTGACCCTGAAGTGATTCGTCTTAAAACGAGCTATTCTAAAAAACACTTTTTACAAGCCATGTTACATAGCCTACTCCAAAGTTGGCTCACAGCATGACCAAAAGCCTGGTCAGCCTGCCGTTGTGGCGCCCAGGGAGCATTGAGGGCTTCGGTATCTTGAATTTAAGGTAAACAGAGCTCAGGAATTCACCTATGCAGGACTTTGCCTTCTAGAGATATATTGTTTATAAGTCATTGAATTGAGAATGACATTTTAAACACCCTGACCTTTATACTTTGGTCTTGGGGAGGAGATAACGAATGTTTTTGTTTGTCTCCTTTCTGTTTCCCTTGATGAAAGAAGAGCAGTCTGCTTTCATTTGGAAAAGAGCCGAAGGCCAGGAGTCCTTTTTTGATCACATGATGTCCTCTCAGCTCTAGAGCCAGAGGTCTTTGCTTTGGTTTTGCTAATTCTCATCTGTTTCTCTTCTCAACTCTCTGTTTCTGTCTCTTCCATTCCTCTCTCTCTCTCTCTCTCTCTCACTCTCTCTCTCTCTCTCTCTCTCTCTCTGACTCACTCCGGTCTCCCTCTCTCTCTAGCCGGGCTGCCATGGAAAACCAGGCTGTGTTTTTTGCCCTGGAGGCAGCATGTGAGGACGCCAAAGCTGCCCTGACGAAGCCCACCAGCTTCAGTGACACAGAGGCGGCGTCTCGTCTGCTGGAGTCTGTGCGTCTCATCGAGGGTCATGGCCGTGCCCTGCAGCCTGTTGTCAGGCACTTCACCACTGTCTTCCACCACTTCGACCTGGACCCCCAGACTCCAGCAAACGGATACCGAACATTAGTGAAGGTACTTTGATTGTTCGTCTCTGAAATCATCTTCAGGGTTAATCTCTTGGCTCTTCTTTGTATGTCGTGTTCAGGGTCAAAAGTTCAGGGTCCAGACTTTGAATTTGAATCTGTGCTGTTAGCCTTTCTCTTTTCATTTTTATTCAGAGTACTTTGTCAGTCTCAGAAAAAATGGCACTGCTTTTTAATAACATAGATGAAGTCACTTGGAACACTTGCAGTCACATTATTTTCACACATTTCACCCATTTTCCTTTTGGTGCCATTCATCTGTTGACACTTTTGTCTTCACAATACAACCTGGAAAATGGCAGTTTCTTGTCAGTTTTTAGTATTGCTGCATGTGCTGTCCGCTACCTTGTAATACAAAGTACTTGTTGGCTTAGGTCATTGAGTAACAAAGGGTAATAGATGACTGATATGCATAAAATTCAGATCAGGGTTGGTAATTCGTGTTGCATAAGATCTGACTCACTGTCAAGGTGTTTCTCCATGCCTGGGGGATTAATGCACTCTGGAGCAATAGTTTGGTGATAGAGATAGATGCACACAAAAGCTTGAAATGATGAGTCAGAGATTAAGTCAGCCATTAAGTGGCCACTTCAGGATTATGCATGGAGATAGTGTAAAGGCCTCTGCACATCGGTTCCATTGTGGAGCAATGGAGCAAAAAAGAAGAACAGTTTATCTGGTTTTATTGGAAAATAACACAACAGTAATGCATTGTATCTCGAACATAAGACTAAGGCTGCAGGCTTCGGCCCCGGCAACCCCAACCCCCCCCGAGCCTCCGCCCATTTTTCCACAGTCACCAACCACCCGCGTGTCCGGGGCTACATCAGCCACAGGCATTCTGTGACTGGCAGCTGTTGTGACAGGCAAACCTCCTGGACTCTACAATACTATGTGCCCATAATTAAGAGATGCTGTGATCACTGCAGTGTGATATTCAAATGATTCTTATGCTGGCGTATGCACAGATAGTGTAAAGGCACAGCGGTTCCATTGTGGAGCACTTTCAGATTTGACAATTTTGATTGCCTCTGCACACCAGCGGTGCACAGCAGGCAGTGAACATAGCATAGTAGCTTGTGGAATTTATTGAACGGCTCTGAAAAAATATACTTGAATCATAATCAAAAGGCGGTGGCAGAAGTCAGCGCTGGTGTGTGTGGTTGTATTGAAAACAATACAATAGAGTGTAGGAAGCACAGTACTCCACACTTTGTTGGAGCTGGTGTGCGGAGGCCTTAAGTTACTGCTTTTGGTCCTGTGAAGGAAATTCGGTCTCTGAATTAGTGACACACACGGCACACAGTGAGTTAACATACATACTATCCCGGAGCAGCGAGGGGTTAGGTACCTTGCTGAAGGGAACCTCAGCCAAGTAACCCCACCATTGTTTCTAATTACACAGCATGATATAGTAATGTTTTACAGCTAAAAGACAAAGAGGAGCAAAAATGTCCTTTAAAGGTAATCTCCCACACACCCCATTTCACCTTCCGCCACAGGTGGTGCGCTCCTGTCTTCTCTACATCATCCAGAAGACGCGCTACATCGCTGCCAACTGCTCCGGCCCCTTCTTCCGTGCGGAGCACAATGCGGGCGAGCTGGAAGTGTATGGCATGGCTCTGTGCCAGCTGCGGGCACTGCTCTACCTGGGCCAGCAGCTGCTGGGTGAGAACGGCATCGAGCAGCTATACTCTACCCAGGACCAAGGCCTCAGCCACAGCTTTGTCCAGGAGTACATGTCTCTGCACAAGGCCTGCTTCTACGGACGCTGTCTGGGCTTCCAGGTGTGTGTTGCTGTGTGTGTGTGTGTGTGTGTGTGTGTGTGTGTCTGTGTGTGTGTGTTGGGGGGTGGCTGTGTGCATGTCAGTAATACTCCATTCATATGTATATAGCATCTAGCAACAAAAGATGAAATGCTAATTTCATTCAATGATGGAAGAAATGGCAAGGAAACAGCTGCCAGGGGTCAAGCATCAACGACTAGAAGACATCCACACACACACCAAAGTCTTTGCATGCTGTATTGAATATCAGCATTTACTGGAAAAAAACAACAGACTAGGATATGAATGATTGGTATGAATCAGTGACCCTCTTTGTGCCTCCAGTCTCCAGTTACGTGGCATCTGCAGCTCTGCTATCATGTACATGATGAAATTCTTTTTGATGTGCTCATCATCTAGTGTTGGACTATCGATCATCTGTTTGTACAGTGATATGTCTGCAACTCAGAAGAACAGGTTATCTGGTTTTATTGGAAAATAACAGAACAGTAATCCATTGTCCACATCCACACACACCACACACACCCCTCTCCACCCCCAAGACAGGTGAACCTCTACAATACTATGTGACTCTACAATACTATGTGCCCATAATCATGAGATGCTTGTCTCATGATCTTATCTCATGATTGTGCATGTTTGTGGTAATTCTTTGTTTTGTTTTTCACTTTTAGTTTTCCCCGTCCTTGAGGCCCTTCTTCCAGACTGTGGTCATCAGTATGGTGTCTTTTGGAGAAAACTGGAAGAAGCAGCAGTCTGGCATAGGTCAGTAACCTCACTGCCTGCTACTTAGAAGCTCTTGCAAAAGTACTGCAGTTGCATACATTCCATGTAAAAGCTTATGAAATATTACAGTATGTAATTGATTATGGAGAAGTTGGGCAGAGCACTGTTAGTGTCTTTTGAAACCACTGATTATGGGTTTGACTCCCGGTTGCCACAATTGCACCCTTGATCAAGGCACTTAACTCTAAGTTGCTCTCTGGGAGACTGGCACTGAATTAATTGAGAGTTGACAAATGTAAGTTGCTTTGGATAAAAGTGTCTGCTAAATGCATAAATGTAAATGCAATATACAGGTATTCATGTGATTATGAAAGATTATGAAAATGCTGTATGATGCTGGTATTGGGAGTTTGCAGTCTATGAAGTCTGTTGTTTGCCATTTCCTCATGACTGGTTGCGTGTGGAGGCAATGTAAATCTATCATTTGGCTTCAGTCTAGTGAAAACCCTGTACATTCAGTTGAGGAAATGTGATGTTCTCTTGTGGGTGCAGAGTTCCTGAGTTTAATGAACTTCCTGTCATTGTTTGTTAGGGAGAGCTGCCTTGTCCATACTCACATCGGGGAAATATGTGGTAGACCCGGAACTCAGGGGGGCTGAGTTTGAACGCATCACCCAGAATCTGGATATGCAGTTTTGGAAGACCTTCTGGAATCTCACGGAATCTGAGCTACTCTCAGTGAGTGTGTGTGTGTGCGCGTGCATGCGAGTGTGTACGCATTCTGGTTGAAATCAATGACGTATAAGTGATGGATTTCAGTTTTACAAAACCATGTGATCTGAATACATTGCAGACTGATCTTATCTTAATTATGTGTAGTAAAAACTAATATGCATAATATGCATAATGATCACAGCATAATAACAATAACAAACACACATTTAGTGGTACAGTAAATTGCTCAACATTACATTTCATGGGTTGTGTTGAGAAATATCACTCAACAATGAGGTAAACAACCAATGTACCCTGTAATCAAAGAGCCAAGTAGGGTTACTCAGTATTAGGCAATGTTTGAAAGCCCCTTCTCAAGACTGGACATTCTGAATTTCACAGCAGACTTAGCACAAATCTTGCCCTTTTTTTTGTTTGTTTGTGTTTTTTTGAGGTAATTGTGACTGATGTGCATCACATATATGATTTCAGAGAGGAAGGGCAGAAGAAGACGCTCCAAATATAGACTGAAGCATAAGTGTACAAAGTGCAAAATGCATTATTCACCTTGTCTTATTTGGGGTTGTTAGATAAATCGTTTACATTGCATTAGATATAGAGAAAGTATGACACTGAGAAAATACACTTTTCTAAACTTGATGGAAGATCGACTTTTGGGATGGAAACATTTGACCTAGAAATGACTAAGAAGACCGTTGTGCTCTTAGCTATGTGTCTTCAGCAAGTCTTAAATGGTTTTCTTGTCAGGCAACAACACAATGAGTTATTCAGGAAGATGTCACTAATCACAATTGCCACCATTCAGATGAATTGTATTGGAGAAGATCTCAGCCTGACAATGAGATCTTTGAATTCTCATGTACAATAAGCTATTGGTTAAAGAAACTCGTTGCTCTAGGGCATCTACATAAAGGAAGCTATCTAATAGCAATTAATTTTTTTTAGTCAACTGTTCCTTTAAAGCAGGAAGACCAGTGTCACTGACAAAATGATGACTGCTGACACAAGAACCTTTATATAAGTTACATGACTTTACATACTTAGTTTTACTTAAACTAGTGTATGTTAGCGCTTCATTAATGCCCCTCTTCCTCCTCTTTCCCTGTATTCTCTCTATTCTCCTCCCCTCGTGTATGCCGTTGTTTAGGTCCTCTCTTCTTGTTTGTTTCCTTTGTTATACCCCTGTTTTCTCTTTTTATCTCCCTAGGGCCTGTCCAGCATAGTAGCCCATACAGTACAGGTGAACCTGACCCTGGCCATACCTCCAGTCACCCTGCGAATGCCTCTGGCCTCTGACCCGCGGCTCTGCGTGGCCGTCCACCCGCCCGTCGCCCACTGGGGCCCGGGACCTGTCAAGATGAGACTCATCTCTCACACGCTCCGAGAGGGACAGGTGAGGAGGAACAGGAGCAGCTCTGTGGAAGTGCTAGTGGTGTCGCTGCTGCTGGTAGTAGGAACTGGACATCATGTGGTGGTTTTCATTTTTTTATCTATAGACTATATAACTTGACTTTGATGTGTTCATTTTAGTGTAAATACGATGTTAAGTTTTGTTATTGCAAGTCGCTTTCAATACAAGAGTCTCCATATATAAACACACACATACAGTGGTGGTGTCGCTGGAGCGGTCAGTAGTGACGTTGTTGTTGAGAGTTGTGTAGTGGTAAGTGTACTTAAAATAACAGTACTTACTTTTTTATTTTAGCACTTACAGAGTGAGCATTAGTAGTTACTGAATAAGTAGGTCATCCAGTAGAAATCATACCAGATAAAGTTCACAGAATAGTAGCATGTACACTGCAATTGTCAAGGTTCAGAAGCCAGTTGCAGTGGCATTTTTGAAGTACTAGTGTTGTGTATGCTATGGCTGTATAGCTCATAAACTGATCATGTGGTTTTTGTGTTCTTTCATGTTTTGCCAACCCTGTCTCATTTTACATTTACATTTATGCATTTAGCAGACGCTTTTATCCAAAGCGACTTTTTGTCAACTATCAATTGCAACTTAGGGTTAAGTGCCTTGCTCAGGGGCACAACAGTGGCAGCTGGGATACGAACCCACAACTTTTCAGGCTGCTTGCATGCTAGCCAGGTTCCTTAACCACAACACTAACACCACCTCCTCTCTAGGACAGCGAAGAGCTTCTGTCATATTCCCAGTCTGAGGGTTCCAAGTCCTTCGCTACGGCGTTCCGGACTCAGCGAGCCCCCCTCTCTCCCTGGCTCATTGTCCATTTCCATGGCGGCGGATTTGTGGCCCAGACCTCCAAATCTCATGAGGTGGGTTTTCACCTCTCTGTTTTTGGCTGGCCAGCAGTTACCAATGAGCTGTGACCAGAAAATAGGGCACCACTGTTGGCTTTTAATAGCCTCCGGTTTGTGGGAAGAATTGCAGACTGGTGGCAGACTCTGGACTCTGGACTTCAGGAAACAGGTTTAATCGTTACGGTGGCGCGCGTCAAAGGAAACATAAGGGTTTCACCCCGAAAGCATCCACCATTAAATCTAACTAAACAAAGAGAGTGTTCCACTTAAATACACTTAAAGGAGGGGAGTTGCATACAGTTGAAGGAAGTACAATGGAATATGATTGGCCCTGGCCGTTGCCTGGCGGCAATCTGTCTGATGACCCGAGGACACACCTAGTCATACACTTTGATTATTACACTCCTTGTACTGAGACCATTAAAATGATACCCAACATGAATACATTTTCAACAATTCCAAATCTATCTGAGGTAAGGTCTTTGCAGTGTAAATACAAACAAAAGGTTCTACCCAGCAGTTAATTTATATTGATCACTGGGGGAGGATGATTGTTTCTGTGCCATGCAAATGCATGGCAGCTCCTGGCTGTCTGAGGCAGAATATACTTCTAAAATTATTGCGATCGCTGCTAGGCCTATCAAGACCAATTAGGATAGTAACACATTACAGTTTCTAGGTGCTGCACACTACATTATAATATGTGATAACTGCTACAGGACAGAACAGGACAACTCTACCTTTAAAAAAGAGAAATGTGTGTCTTGCAGACAGCCATTCTCTTCATGAAGCCGTGACATTGACTGGATGAAATGTTAATGGATTGCTGTAGGTGTATTTAACTGAAATGCCTGCACTTTTAATGAAAATGTGTTGTTAAAATATTAACTTAAATGAACCAAATTAACTGTTCATAATTTTTTTCTCTCTCTGTTCATGATGCAGACTTACCTAAAGACATGGTCCCGGGACCTTGGGGTCCCCATCCTGTCGGTGGACTACTCTCTAGCCCCCGAGGCCCCGTTCCCACGGGCACTAGAGGAGTGCTTTTACGCCTACTGCTGGGCCCTGCAGAACAGCCACCTACTGGGTGAGTCCCCATACTGTAGCTCACCATGTCAACACTTGCCAGGTATGCCCTCCAGACCACCAGGGGGGGTACATTAGGATGATTCTAAGGGCCCTGACAGGAGGCCCCAGAGAACATTTAAATATTAGAGTCAATGTTTGGGGCCCAAAATGATTCACCAAGGGTCCATTTCTAGTCAGTGTTGTGGCTGGGTCCAATGCGGTTTAGCTTGTGCTGGTATTGGGTGAAATGGTATAATGACTGGTATGATGATGATTTCAGAAGTGTCCTTAGGGTCCATAAATGTGCTTTTTTAAGTGCTTCTGTATGTACTGAGTGCACCATGTTGGAACAATTCAATCCATTAACAGTGGGCTTTAAGGGCACTCAAAATGCCATATTAATGCCATATTCTTTAATGTCACTTAATGGCAAAGCAAGATACTTTTTTGGGACACTTTAGTTGCATTGCTTAAGCCTTCAAACATTTCCTTTCATGCAACAGTAGTGTATTGTCATTATGCTGAAAAATATATTAGGAACAACACAAGCAAAGAGCACTTCAAGTGCATGTAAGAGAAGTTTATTCTAGGACAAAATATAATTTCCTTACACTTAAGATACTTTAAATGTGCACCTCTTTTCCACTGGGGTTGTGATAGTGTAGTAGTTCAGATATAACATTAGCATCACTGCTAAAGACTCCTTTGTGGGTGCAGGGTCCACAGCTGAGCGCGTGTGTCTGGCTGGAGACAGCGCGGGCGGTAACCTGTGCATCACGGTCTCCATGCGAGCGATATCCAATGGCGTGCGGGTGCCCGACGGGATCATGGCCGCCTACCCCGCCACGCTGCTGACAGCAGACGCATCGCCCTCTCGTCTGCTCACGCTCATCGACCCCATGCTGCCTCTAGGGGTCCTCTGCAAGTGCATCAACGCCTATGCTGGTGAGTCAGACCTTCTCTTTCTTTTGATATTCTCAACGCTTTCACTTTTAAGTTAATGAATTTATGCTTTTATTTATTTTATCTTTGTCTTATTTTTATCTATTTTTGGACTTTTACTTTCTATCGTTTACTGTATTTTGCCTTTATTTTTGTACAGCACATTGATCTTTGTGTATGAAATACACAGATATAAAATATACTTGCCTTGCATTGCCTAAAAGTGCCTTTCACACCAAGAACTAGAACTGTAGTGACAAATTAATATTGCTCTAATTAATATGAACGACAACGTCCACACCATAAAGTATAACGACAACATGTGCAACAACATTGTTGTTGGGATAACATTCAGAGTGATTTTAAAGAATGGTGAAAGATTGGCAGCCAATCAGAATCCATGGAATTTTAGACATTGGTTCATTTATATGAAGACAGTTCACTTACATTATCGTTGGTCAATGTGGATGGAAATATCGTTATAGTTAAAGTTAGCTATGAAGATATCGTTTCAGGTGTGAAAGGCCCTTAAGGCTGTCCGTTCTGCCATAGGACTGTTTGTGGGGATACTGACATTTAGTTCTGCTGAGGTATGGTTGTAGTATTTTAAGAGCAGAGAACTTGAAAGTGAGACAGAGATGTTTTTGTTTCACCCACACTTAGAACAGCTACATATACTATATATTAAAATATGATCCGTGTATATAAAATCATTATCAATATAATTTTAATTAATAATCATTAGCACATAGGATAGCAGACATTGTATAAGCATGTATTAAATATTTTCTGATGCAGTAAGAAATTATTCGCTCAACCTTGGTACGAAAGTGTCCGCGTACTATCATTGCAACATAAAATGTATTCTTTGAGCGCACATATTTGTGTTTGGTAGAGGGTATCAATTTCTCAATACTTATTCCAAGACATGTAAGTACATTTTGTTCCCTCGATTTCAGAGATTTAATTTTTGTTACCAATATTTTCTTCTCGTCCTCATAACCCTCCCCATCTTTGTGGACTCTCAGGTGTTGATTACCAGACGGTTCAGCCCAATGAAGAGTTGGGTGCTCTGGGGACACTGGGCCGGAACACCACCATGCTGCTGACCGACCTAACCCAGGGGGCGTCCAGCTGGTTCCAGTCCCTCCTAGACCCCGTGTCCCTCTCCCTGTCCTCGTACCCCAGGAGCACTGCACAGCAGGGTGGACGCAAGGCAGAATCTTGCGACATGGACAAGAGCAATGGCTTCGGGATGGGGGATTACCCAGAGGGTTTTGTGCCCCTGCGCTCTGAGCAGCTGTCGGAGGTGTGCACGCCAAGGGCACCCATCCTGAAGAACCCCTATGTGTCACCACTGCTTGCGCCCAGCAACCTGCTCAAGGGACTGCCACCTCTTCACATTGTGGTGAGAGAAATGGAGGGGTGAGGTGGGAGGTCAAGAGGACAGTAGGGTAACAGTAAGGTGTAAAAAATTAAAGGAGAACAAAATGAGAAGGGAGAAATCATGGTGGGAATAGAAGCAGGAAGATGTTCAGGACATCAGAAGTAAAGGAAAAACACACTAATAAAAGGAGTACTTAGTTTGATTAACATGACTGAAATGTTACTTTGAATATTTTCCTGTGTGAACTGAATTGAACTGAATTTAAATTGAATTGAATTTGAATTGAATAAAGCTGATTCTGATTCTGATTGAACTGAATTGTTGGACTAAATCCTGAAACAAAGGGCAGCAAAAGAAAGAGGGAGAATAGCTGGAAGGTATAGAGGCAGAATGAGAAGAGCAGGCCAGCAGAAGTGAAAAAAAAGTGGGAGAAAAGGAGTATTTGTTCAATTGGGCTAACTCGTGGGCTCACACAAAGGAGGCCAACGTGCGAGATTAAGGGGGAAAGGGAGAGACCATAAGAGGATATAAATGCTTAATTCCAAACCGGGGCGGCTACACAGATTGGTGTTCTCATTCCAGCAGCCGGCCTAGAGAGCTTGAGTTGAGCAGATTGACACGTTGCTGCGTCTGCATTTTTACAAATGGTTGACCTTTTGACCTTGTGTTCCTTCCCTCCACAGGCGTCTGCTCTGGATGCCATGTTAGACGATTCCGTGATGTTTGCCAAGCGCCTCCGAGGCATCGGCCAACCGGTGACCCTGACGGTGGTGGAGGACCTCCCCCACGGCTTCCTCAGCCTATCACAGCTTTCCAAGGAGACTCAGGAGGCCTCAAATATTTGCACACAGCGAATAAGAGAGGTCTTTGAGCAAGGTCCAGTTGCTGTGAATTGTGAGCGGCCAAACGCACACCTTAACAATCATAATATCACACAGTGACGTGACGGACCCCTTCAGGTTGTCGAGACAAAATGAGGATCTAGAGGGGGGAATTGAGCCAAGTGGTTGAATTTCAGGGCCTGCTTGTTTTCTATATTGAAACCAAGTGGCATTTACCCACCCACAAATTAAAAGGGACCACAATGGATTATGCTGAGGTAGTATGTAGAAAATTAAGAAGGTAAAACCATTTAAAAAGAAACGGGAATACAGGAAGAATCTTAGACTTTCTTGACTTTGCACATTACTTACTTTGTTTACCTTTATAAAGAACTGTATTGGAACTAAATATTGGGCTTCTAGCCTTTTCTGAGATGCTCAGCTTCAAAGGCAGACATAGCCATGGCTTTTGATGCCTTTTGAAAACACACACCTCTTTGCCTTAAGTAAACAGCAATACACAATGTCTTCATGAAAGACATCAGTTTACTGTACTCTTTATCTTGTACTGACACAATGATGACGTTTCTGCACTGGTCTTCAAATGTAGATTTTTTTTTTTTGATAAGTGAATGTTTAAATGTAATGTTTAAATTTCAGTAACTTATTATCATGTGATTTAATATTGTAATGTAAAAGAAATACTATTAAATATTTTTGTCGATAAAGTTGCTCCTATTGATATTCGAGAGTTATGTGAAGTGTGCTTCAAAAACCTAAACCAACATCCATTCAGAGCTTTCCCTCACAGACATTTGCGGCTTGTCTCAACCCTTCTGTCTGAGTTTATCATGTCCCAGTACAATGTGCAGGTTGAGTTTTTCCCACATCCCTCTGAAAGTACACAACCCCCCCACCCCCAGGAGCTGTTCTGTTGGACACACACTGCATAAACAGCCAAGCCCACAGAGAGCTGCTGAGTCTCGGTCTGAGTCAGCTGGTGTGTGATAATGAGTGATTACAGTGCTCTAGCCCCTCATACCGCAACATCACACCTCCAAAATGCACTTCAAAGAGAATCCAATGTGATTTAATCCATAACCCTGTTGTTTGAAGTCACTGAGTGATGCTTGTAGGAAAAAGAACAAGACAATTTGATACAACCTAGACTGAATACAAACTGGCAGCTAATGTTAACTAATTGGGGCATAGGAAAACTGAGAGTGAGTTTCTGTGCCCTATGAACAGTGAACTGGCAACTACGTTGTATCAAATTTTCTCATTCTTTTCCCTACCAACACCACTTGGTGACCTCAAACAACAGAGCTGTAGACTGATTCACCCAAGATTTCTCCTTGAGCATCATTGAAAGGGGATACAATCATGTCCATTGAATTACAATGGTGTGCATCTCTCAATTCAATTTCACAAACGCCTGTGGGACAATAGCCTGTGTCCGTTTGTCTTAATGGATCTTTTTAGGCCCTGTCCTGATAATTACTGGACAATAGAGGGGCAAATGATATTTGGTAACATTCTTCCAATGCCTGAGATCCTCTGAAATCCAGTGGATGTGGCTGCATGCCCTGTTGATGGGATGGCCACCACTGTTGCATTTGTCATCAGGAACATACCCCTTGGTGTGGGAATTGTACTGGAGTGGGACATATGTGGAGGTTTTTTTTTAGCATTCTTTAATATTAATGATTAACTGCTTAATCGGGTACATCTGGCACCAATTCTACTGGTGGTAATCAAAAAAGAGTAATTGTTGACTTTACTTTACTAAATTTTACTGGGGGCGTGGTAGAGAGAGGAAATTGTGAGGGAATCTTAAATGCAAGGTGTAGCACCCCCGTACACCGCTCTATTGAGTCAACAGCAAACCCTTCCAACAATGCGCCTGTCTACTCTGCTGCTCTTCCTAGGAGCTTCTGGTGAGTATGTGAAGTAATATGGAATATTAATCTCCTATTAGTGCTTCATCAGGTAAGAGTGAGGTGGTTAAGCCCAGCCCAGGTATAGCCTACTGTGAGGCATCTCTTGTATGCAGCTGAAGAATGTTGTCCAGGCAACTGAAATGTTTCATGTTGGAAACCATGTGAATATCCCAGCTGCCACCGTTGTGCCCCTGAGCAAGGCACTTAACCCTAAGCTGTTCTAGGGGAGACTGGCCCTGAACAATTGATAATGAATTATTGAATGAATTGATTGAAAAAATGTAAGTCACTTTGGATAAAAGCGTCTGCTAAATGCATAAATGAATGAATGTAATGAAATGAATATGCAGATGATGTGCTGTTTGAATTTGTTCTCTTCACTAATTTTCAAATTTCTAAGTCTGAACTATTAGACCAAAGTCTCACTCTACCTGTCTTGACCCTTCATACTAGCTATGCTGTTTCTCTGTATGTTGTTCAGGGGTGTGCAAATCATTAGCCATCAGGATAGTTTATCTGTTCATAAACTCTGGCTGTCATTTTTCTAATACCTCATCTCCATATATCCATCTTTACCCCCAACCCCCCGCCAACTCTCTGTTTTTCCCCTCAGTAGCTTTTGGGCTGAGTGATGACAAGATTGTGGGAGGCTACGAGTGCAAGCCTCACTCGATTCCTTGGCAGGTATCTCTGAAAACCAGCTGGCATTTCTGTGGAGGAACGCTGATCTCTGATCGTTGGGTGGTCTCTGCTGCCCACTGCTACAAAGAGTAAGTTATACCCTACCACTGTGCATGGATCAGTTGTTTTAGGCTTCGTATGAGTCTATGAAGGTTTAAGGCTCAGGGTTAGGGGGGAATTATGTTCTGTCTGTGGTTGTAAACAGTAGTATGTAAGTAAACTTGCCTTGACACCCTGCTGCAGTCCCAGTGAGCTGACTTTGGTGCTGGGTGACCATGAGGTGCGTTACAGTGAAGGCACCGAGCAAGAGATCTCTCCTGAGCTGGTCATTCAGCATCCAGACTATGACCGCTACACCATCAACAATGACATCATGCTGATCAAGTTGAAGCAGCCCGCACAGCTCAATCAGTATGTGCAGACCATGGCACTGCCCACTTCCTGTGCCCCTGCGGGTACCGATTGCCTTGTGTCTGGCTGGGGGTCTACCCAAAGTCCCCGTAAGTATGATTTAACCTCTTGACTTAACCACTTCAGTCCTGATTAACTTTCCATGTCCTGAGGGATACTCTAAGTTGGTGGTTAAATCAGAGTAAGTTAAGTCAGAGGTAGTGGTAAACCTGGAAAACTAGTGAAAGTACACTGCGCATAGTCCATATTCTAGCTTACTTATCCTGTTAGAATGAACTGTTAATTTGCTGAAGTTTGATGTACTTTTTTAAAAGTCAGATTTTTGGCTTGTTGCCTTTCTTGTGATTGAACAGAGACACAGGGGGTGAATGTGAGAGTTTGATGGGCTGGGAAACCTACCTTTGACTAACACCAGGACCAGAAAACTTTGCAGAAATAAAGAAGTTTGCCAGTAGAACAGAAAAGAGCACAAAATCTGACGTAGCCTACTCTCAATCCAAATTGCTCTTCAGTAAGATAACTCTCTTAACCTCTCTCTCCAACACCATCTTGGGCTCTCCAACTAGTTGGCTGCCGGTGGTGTCTGAACTGCCTACATTTGCCTATCCTGCCCCAGGTGGACTGTGAGAGATCCTACCCAGACAGGATCACCTCGTCAATGTTCTGCGCAGGTTATCTGGAGGGAGGCATGGACTCTTGCCAGGTGCATAGCTGTTTTGCCTGTCTGTCTACAGAATGGATCACAGATTTATAGAATATATTAATCAGCTATTAATACTTGACTACTCTAACAAAGAGAGACAATCTTCACTTTTTTCTCTCTCTTTCACACACACACACATACACACACACACATACACACACACACGCACACACACACACACACACACACATGTACAGGGGGATTCTGGTGGTCCTTTGATCTGCAATGACGAGCTTCAAGGAGTAGTATCCTGGGGTTGGGGCTGCGCAGAACCGGACCGACCCGGAGTCTATGCCAAGGTATCACAACCACATTATTACATGCCCTGTTTTGCAGACATCTTTATATGCCCAGATAGCAAAATATTTGTGGTCCAATGGCAACCCTTTGCTCGTCGGTTTTCCAGTGGTCCGCCAGCAGACTGCAGATATTTTACCATATATGGTATATCCAAGACCATGCCCTAGGCCTATATCGCTAAATAGCTGCAGGCCACCGGTGGACCGCCAGAGAACCGACGAGCAAAATGGCAGCTTAATGCTAGCAGCAGCCCACTGGTGAAACATCAGTGTTTTGCTATCTGGATGTGGCAATACACCATTTAACACCATATAGCCCGACACTGTAACACTGTAAGTGCAATAGATCTCTTAGTAATTTTATAGTATGTCTGGCAGGTGCCTACATGGTTTCTCTTGAAAATAATGACTGAGTTGTTTATTGGTTTGATGTTTCTCTAATAGGTTTGCAAATTCACCGACTGGATTAAATCAACTATGGCTTCCTATTAAAGCACCGGACTGAGGAGGGAAATGGCTGCAGGATCCTACTCTGATGCCTCCTGTACTTGTTTTCAAAATAACCACAAGCCCTTGTCTTATGCAGACAAAGCATTGTTATATGCTGCTTGACCGGGTCCAGTTTGGTACAGAAATGACCAGATAAATATAATTTGTGTGTAAAGGTGTGAACGTTTTGATCATTTATGTGTTCTGTTTGACTCCGTGTTCAATTTCCAATTTATCACCATTGGGTTCAGTTTAAAAGCAGCTGAACTTGTCAACATGTGAATAAACACGAATACAAAAAGGCTTGAAGGAAAGTCTGCAGTGATGAAATATAAGAGGTTGACGCTGTCAATTATTAAAAGTCCCCCACATCGGCAGGTGGCAGTAAGGCCACTTACAAGCTCGTAATGCCGTAATAAGTAGCGACGAAAGAAAACGAAGAAGGGTAGGAAGAAGAGGACGGCGACCATGTTGATTTAGCAAGAACAAACACAATAGAGACCAGTTGGTAAACGTGAGTTTCAGATTTTGGTTGAGCTACACACACGAAAATTTGATCAGCATCGATTATAACATCAAGATAAGACATACAGTGGAGAGAAAAAGGTAAAATATTTCGAGTCACGTCAAATTTCTGTCTTGCTACTGAATCTGCATGGCTTCCTTAGAAGATATTGCTAACTAGCTATGATGGCTATTAACACTAGCACAGACTGATTGTTAAATTAAGCTAATGCTAGCCTCGACGATGGATTATTCACTTTCAAAGAGATTTACTCTGAGTTTCTTGTCACTGCAATTAACAAGGCTTGTCATTATGTTGGCTCTTAGGGCAGAATAAAAGCCCTAAGCTAACCGTTTGTTCCCGGTTTTGCATGTAGATTATTGGAGTATCGTAGTACTAGAGTTAATTTAATGAGCAATGCAATGTGGAAGGTGGCAGTTACTTTCAGTGCAATAATGCAAACGACGACCGAGGCTACCATACTGGAAAGCTAGCCAAATAAAACAACCATACGATTAGCTAGTCGGCTATCGATAGCTAACTACGGTTCGTTACCTGTAGTACGGTTATTGCAGGGATTATTGTTATATTGCCATGACGAAATAGGGGGTTGTTAATGTTATTACTTTTATCAAACAAGCGAAAAATAAGATGATTTATCATGTAGCCTTACATTTAAATTAGTAGCGATATCGAGATGGGAGTGTGAGTTTGGCTAATGTTAGCTTCTCAATTCCATTGCGTCGATTTCGACTGCACTTGCTGCTAACAGCTAGCCTCGAGAATCTCTTAAGTTCTGCGCATCTAGCTCACAATAGTAATAGTGCAGACATCTGGTCCAGTTATGGTTTTACCATATGTGACCAACATACATTTCAATAGGGAATCATTTCTAATTGAATAAAGCCAACGGACTGAGAATAAATGTATGCTAATGTTAACGTTTACTAGCCGCTAGCTCAATAAGCAGTTTTAATGTGGATAATCGGAGCTAATATTAATGCAGTTAAAGCATTATGCTATCCAGATTTTTTTTAATAAAACAAATCGTTCAATACCAACTATCCAAAGTACTTTATTGCCTCAGCTGTGCTTAGGTATGGCAATATATTTTTAAAATGTGCGCAACGCCAATGCAAGAGAAGATGGCTTTTCACCCACCACAGATGGCATGGCAGGCAAAGTTTGCCCCCTGCTGCAGAACTTTTATCAGGTCCGACAAGAAGCGCTTGGCGGCATCTCGAGGCCTGTGTGTTTTTGGCATGATCAATAGTAGATGGGCTCGCAGCCATTCTGCTTATACGCGGCGAACGCATACGTCTGAGGTGATTACATGTGTATTAGTTTTAAACTCAGTCCGTCGATGGTTTTAAGAAAAAGATATCGGCAGTAGAGCACACTATGAATAATATTACACTGGCAAGCATTCTGACAGGAAATATAAAAAGGTCAGCATACAACCTTTTACTGACCTATGCTGTCCATCGATTGAAACCGATGTGTCTTTGAGCAAGGCACTTAACCCTAAGTTGCTCTAGGGGAGGCTGACCCTGAAGTAGTGTTTAGTTGACAAATGTAAGTCTTTGGATAGAAGCGCCTGCTAAATGCATAAATGTAAATATACAAATGAACAGTTAGACTGTGTCCTTGGATATGTGTGTGTAATTGATGTGTGAGACTGTAAAAAACTAAACCTCTACTCCCATCCTTCTTTGTCAGGTGACAGGTCTGAGTTGCTGGCCAGTTTAGCGGAGTAAACGCAACTCGCCCCTCACCTTGTACACAGATACACAAGCTAACTGACATACAGGTGCACACACACGCACACAGGTGAAGTCTGTGGAGAACTACTATTGCAAAAAAGACTAGCCCACACAGTTGAAGTTTGGTCCGTATTAAACATAAAGGGAACGAACGATTGAACACCTGGAGTTTTGGACTACAGGTATCCCAGGATTGGCTCTGTTTTTGAAGCAAAAGGAATTTTTGGTACCAGGAAATCCACTTGCAGCATGACTGCTTGAAACGGGAGGATTAACAAATTCTGATAAATTGTCAATGCGACCTTTGAAGAGGAGTTAACAAAGAAAGCCCTTTGCTGTTTTTGAAAAGTTCTGAAAAGCAGGAAAAGACTCTAACCAAGAGAGAGAAAACAGCTGTTTTGATGAACTAACTTGAGTTTTTGGAAAACAGACTGAGGAAAAAAAGAGAGATTGAACTGTTTGAGCACGAAACGTGGATATTTTTCAGACTCTCTCTTGTTCAGTATTGCCTTAGCTGTTCTATTGCAGGATTTGTACTTTTGTGAAACTTGTCTACATATAATTTTCTATATTGTGGTCAGGGCTTCTATATTTATGCATATAAATGCTCATTTCTCTTCATTTTGAAGAGCTGGAGTGATACTTATTTTTCATGACGTCAGTTGCTCTTATTGAAAGAGGCTACGCTGTACGTGCACTTGTGTATATGTAAATACTAAAAAAGACACTTCTAAATAACTTTGGATTTAAGAAATAGAGTGCATTATAAATGCTTTATTAGCTTTTTCTTTTTGGTATTAATACTCCGGAAAGGGCATTGAAACCTTACAGAGAGGACAACAAAAAAACAACTTTAAAAGACAAAGGAGTGAACTGAAAAAAATTAAAACAAGAAAAAGGATTTACAAAAAAAATGGCAACCGCAAGAACAGAAAGCATGGGCCCCGTGGTGATGGGTCTGAACAAGCAGAACGGGCAGCTACGAGGACAGACCAAACCTGTCTCCCAGTCAGGACCCCATGCTGTGAGTACGCCACCTGGAAAGGCGCCAGCAGGGGGAGGTGCCCAGAAGCCAGGAGGTGGCACCCAGGAAGGCGGCATTAGGTGGGTCCCGCCCACACACTTGCTACCACCTGTCAAATGTGCATTATGATTACTAATGATGTTTGAATTTATTACTATTCAGCATTAAATTGAATATAGCTCTTGTAATGTGTAATCCCTGAACAGATTGATATTGCTCCATTTAAGTTGGTTGTCATCTCTGTACTGGGTTTATCTAAAATCTAAATGTGTAAACAGCACTTATTTTTGGGGTGTCTGTCTTGTGTTGACCTCTAGGTTTGGTGATGACTGGAAGAAGAGCCTAATGCTCCCCCCCAAAGACAACAGGGTCAAAACTTCTGTAAGTATAGTTGTACAGACCTAAATGTAACATTTTTATTAATTGCTGTTTTGCTGCTGCTGTTACAAATTGCAGTATTGCTAATTTTTGTATTTGTAATTGTAATGTTCATTTGCTAATTTATCCATTAATTTACCTTTTCCGCCCTTCTCCCAGGATGTGACTTCGACCAAGGGGAATGAGTTTGAAGACTACTGCCTGAAGCGGGAGCTGCTGATGGGGATATTTGAGATGGGCTGGGAGAAACCCTCCCCCATTCAGGTAACCATTATGAATTGTTCAGACATTAAAGCCATTTTCAGACTGGCCAGCCCGGTGTCGGAGCCGGGTTTCCACGCCAGTTACACTGGCAAAGTACTTGCCCGTCAATCACCCATTAATGTGAGCCCATGACGCTTTTTTAAAAAATCCTTGTTAGTGTCTCAGTAGTCTCTCTTGAGCTTTTATAGTTTCTTGGTGGTTTGTTCTGTTCTGTGCCAGTTCAGTATAGTTTACTTTTTGTAGTGCTGCTGTCTAGCTTCTGCTGGAAATCTGTGGACATCCAAATTGCAAGCAAATATTTTGTCTCCTCTGCCGACTGCTGCACAATATTCTTCACTCCATTTCCCTGCCAGTTTCCACACTTACGTTTTCTTGGTTTGTTTATTTTTCCACTTGTTACCCAGATCAACATGGTGACAGCCACTCATGTCATCATGGAAAAACCAAGTTTTAATTGATGCCCGACAGGAACCAAATTTTCGGTTCCCGAACGCTCTGATTTTCAGCGTGAACACATCAGCCGGTTCAAGAATAGGTGCGGGAACCAGCACCAGTACGGTTCTGTCGGCCTAAAAACAAAAGTGAATTTCTGGAAAATCATGGAAGTTTGAATGCCCTCCTCCTAGCACTGCTCATGTTATATTGGCTGCATGTTTACAAACAAGCGCAACCTTGCAATGGTTTTGATGGTATTTTTTTTTTTTTTTATTACTTCCCCTCATCCCCCTTTTTAGGAGGAAAGTATCCCAATTGCCCTCTCTGGCCGTGACATCCTTGCGAGAGCCAAGAACGGGACGGGAAAAAGTGGTGCCTACCTCATCCCCCTGTTGGAGAGAATCGACCTGAAGAAAGACCACATCCAGGGTAAGTAACTAGCATCCAACTAGCAACTTGTCCTGTCCACAAGGCTTTGTCTTCCTCTGTTTATACATTTTATTATTGATCTCGGTCGTGTTTTGTCAAGTAAATTGTTTTGGGATCTGCATTGTAGAGGCTTTGACCTACAATCTAATTTTTTTTTTTTACAAATTTCCAGTGTTTATTGTATTTGGTAGGCACTTTTTTTCACAAAGTGACTAACAAAATATAAACTATGTCTCTAATTAAAAACAATAATCATAACAGCCAAAAGCATAAATTAAGTTACTACTAATTGTAATGACCACGATAGCAATTAATTGGCAACAGAGAAGAGAAAGCTGCACCATGCAGTAACAACTTTCCTGGTTCTCAGGGGATCTAATCTGTGTTTGTGTGTGTGCGTGTGTGTGTGTGCGCTCTTACTCCAGCTGTTGTGATGGTGCCCACCCGTGAGCTGGCCCTGCAAGTCAGTCAAATCTCCATCCAGCTCAGCAAGCACCTGGGCGGAGTCAAAGTCATGGCGACCACCGGCGGAACCAACCTGCGTGATGACATCATGCGCCTGGATGAGACTGGTAATACACCAAACATACCTATATACCAGTCATGCTACAATAAGAGATTTTTACATTCGATGTTTAACTTTTCATTCTGTTGCTTAGCTGTTGCTCTCCCTTCTGCTTTCCCCATACAGTTCATGTCGTCATTGCGACACCAGGAAGAATTCTTGACTTGATTAAAAAGGGTGTGGCCAAAGTGGATAGAGTTCAGATGATGGTCATGGATGAAGTAAGTTTTAGTTCCCCACTGCAACCAACTAGAGTGCTAAAGTTAGTGGAAAAACTATTTTACTAGTTACGCAAGTTGTCACCTATATCATATGATTATTAATAAAGGCACAGGAAGTGTTTTCCTGCATTCTTTCTAGTCATCCTGTGCTGTATTGCTCTCTTTCTCTCCTGAACATTTCTCCTGTTTCTCTTGGATCTGAAATGGCTTAAGAAGGCAATACCCTTTTGTGTATGTTTCATAACATAAGAAAATGTCAACAAATCTTGAAACTGAGCAGTATGATCCTGCAGTCACTCATTAGACTGACAGTTTCTCAGCTTGGAGAACTGGCTGTTGTGGTTTAGATGTGAAACTGGTCTGTAAAGTGTTTGTTTCTGTTTCTCTTCTAGGCAGATAAACTGCTCTCTCAGGACTTTGTGGTGCTCATTGAGGATATAATCAGCTTCCTGGACAAGAAACGGCAGATTCTGCTCTACTCTGCAACCTTCCCCATCAGCGTGCAGAAGTTTATGGTGAGCAATGTGTGTGTGAGTGAGTGAGAGAGATATGGGTTGTGTGTGTAAGAGAGAAATTAGCTGTGGTTAATTTTCTGGAGGTGAAAAAGTCCCTGATTAAGGTTACGGTAAAGAGTCACCATACTTTTGAGTGATGAGACATCATGAGGCTCTGAAACACTGTGTGTAGCATTTGAATGAAAAACAAAGTAAGACATGAATTCTCTCTTATAAAGCACTGAATTGTTCACAGAAGCATGATGCTATTGGCTCTCTTAAGTTCTAGATTGTTTTTCGATGCGCGTTACCAAGCTTGTTGTGACCATTTTCATGTCCTACATTGTGTTTCTTATTCTACAGAGCAAGCACCTGCAGAAACCTTATGAAATCAACCTGATGGAAGAGCTTACCCTAAAGGGCATCACACAGTTTTACGCTTATGTCACGGAGAGGCAGAAAGTCCACTGTCTCAACACACTCTTCTCCAGGGTAGGTCAGGGTGGGACAACCTATTATGCCTCATTCACACCACAGTCTGTACGTTCGCTGTGTGCAGGCGTGTTGGAGTTCTGCTTTTTCGTGCATGCCGCCAGCGGTATAACGTGGCCTTTATAGACTTGAGAATTTGGGCAGCCGGTTCACACAGGAGACTGTCTCTGAGGTGAATAGACGCACCGCAAGTGGTCAGCAACGGATAGGCACCACGAACGTGAGATTTCTATGTGAATGAGGCCTTAGAACGCTCTTATGATGTGCACACACTGGGTCGACTCGAGAACTGACCACAATACGACAGACCTCTGCCAATGACTCTGTTGTCAGTTTAACATGTTGCATCAGGACTGCAAATGAGCGAGCAAATTGGGCCCAGAGGTACTCATGAATGGGCCTGTCACTTATTAGACATCTGACAATTGGCCAGGTGTGCGACCCTGTTGCTTTCCATGTTGACACCCTGGTACTATACACAGTGTCTTGTATCTTGTGCGCACGCTTGTATTAATTATCCTCCTTTTCTTTTTTTCTTTTTACCCTCCACAGCTGCAGATCAATCAGTCCATCATCTTCTGCAACTCAACCCAGAGGGTTGAGCTGCTTGCCAAAAAGATTACTCAGCTTGGCTATTCCTGTTTCTACATCCATGCCAAGATGATGCAGGTGTGGTATTGACTGGATTGTGTTTTAAGTATACAACTTGCCCTAACAGACCACTCACAGGTCACAGAACATGCACACACACACCCACCCCAAAACACATTTATGTATGTAAGTATATGTGTGTTTTTTTAAGGTGCAAAAAACACAATATTTTTGTTAGTATAGAATTGTACTATTGTAATGAAATGTAATAAAGACTATTGAGTCTTGATTTGGTGATTCTTGGCAGTTAAGTATTTGAGGGTTGAGGGCTCTGGGTTAGGGGTGACATTCGAAATCAGCCGTTTATTGATTCAGATAGGAAGATGCAGAGTGCTGGAGGCTTAACGTATTTAGACCTGTCTTGTGTAAATGTTTGATATTAGCTGAATGCTGATTGCAACTACGGTTGACTATGCGCTCTAACTTCCATACCAATGATCTTGGCTCTTTGACTTTGTGGTCAGCTTACATGTTTAGCACCCGGGGTTCGAGACGGGATGGGGTCACTGTTCTCTCTGTTCGCTACACTAATCGTAACTTCTGCTTCTTGCAGGAGTACAGAAATCGTGTGTTCCATGACTTTAGAAATGGGCTCTGTAGGAACCTGGTGTGCACAGGTGAGCCAAATAGATATGTCTTATTCTGAAGACCTGTTATTATGATGCATGTCCACCTGTGAGGAAATAGGCTTAAAATTTTGCTGTTGCTGTCTGTGTGTGCCCTAGACCTGTTCACCAGAGGAATTGACATTCAGGCAGTGAACGTGGTCATCAACTTTGACTTCCCGAAGAATGCAGAAACCTATCTGCATCGCATTGGTCGATCAGGTGGGAGCTAGTTACCATAGCGTACGAGAGAGACGCACTATATGCTGCACCATATATTTAGATGCACATATAAGCCTATTTGGTTATTGCATGATTATTCCCACAGTTGGCCAGTTTTCCTTGAGCCTTAACCTTCCTTTCATTTGTTCTTTCCTTCGTCCGTTCTTTTTCTTTTGTTCTTTCTTGCTTGTTCTGTCTCTCTCCAGGCCGCTTTGGGCACCTTGGTCTGGCCATTAACCTGATCACGTCTGATGACCGCTTCAACCTGAAGGCTATTGAGGAGCAGCTGGTGACCGACATCAAGCCTATCCCTGGCACTATCGACAAGAGTCTGTACGTGGCAGAGTATCACTCTGTCTCGGGAGACGGCGAGGAGGAGGAGCAAAGACGTCCGGTGGCCACGCCCAGTCAGCCCTAAAGCAAAGCAAAGCAATGATTGGCAGGTAAATGTGGTTGTCTTGGAGACAGCAGCTTTAGTCTCCTCGGAGATATTAAGAGATATTAGACTCGTCTTTTTTCGGCAGTATTATAGTTTTCATTAATATGTTATCCATTTAACATGTAGATCAGCAAGTAGTTGTAATTTGAAACATGAAATCTGTATTCTTTGTCCAAAAGCATTTAATGGGGCAATTTCAGCATTATAGATGTGACTGTACAATTTGTCATGTAACCCCTACAGCTTCATATAGCAAGTCCTTATATTGCCTTTACAGATGTGGCAAAGAAAGTTCACTTTCCATTGAATTGACATTTTTGATTCTGTTTTTGTTTTGTCTCATTGCAGGACCACAGGCTTTGGGCTCTTGGCATATGCACAGACGTTAGCTTTTGCACAAAAGCTTCTCACTTCTCTGTGAACTCTTTCTCTGTCCCTTGTTTTTCTTTTCTTTTTTCCCTGGATGCTTCCCCTTCATTCTTTCACACCCTCAATTCTTCCACTGCTGTGCCAGGTTACGTGAAACGTTTCATTCTTGTGCACAAAACCAAGGCATGCAACTCTTGGCCCTTGTGTGTTTTGTTTTTTTTTAAGAAGGAACCTTAAACATTCCAGAGTCCTCGTGTGACTTGCAATAACTAAACAGGACTGAGGGCCTGTGTGATGAGGTAATTCACAAAGAGAGAGAATGACAATGACGTAAACAGCTGGCTGTTGCTCCCTCTGTTAGCATTTGGTTTGGAGAAGAAAAGTTTAAAAAAGAAAAAAAAAAAATTCAGACGTTTTTTTTTGGGGGGGGGGGGGGGTACAGAGATGGTTCCACCTGCATCCACACGGCAATCTCACACACACACACACTTTTGTTTTTTTTGTTTGCTTTATTGTTTTGGTGTGTGTCCTTTTTGAAGAAGCACACTTGTATGCTCACACATGCCCTGTCACTTAAGTGCCTTAATTTCTGACAGGCCAACTGTAGCTGTTGAGAAGTTGACAGAAAAGAAAAGCTGACTGTCCAAGCTAGCATCTTTATGCTGACTCTAACCAAGATGAAACAATTAAACATCCTCTGTTTTGTTGTGAAGACTTCCTGTACGGTGTGATGCATCCTGGCAGCCAATTGGTTTCGTCTTAAGATTTAAGGGCATCGAAACAGTTTAGTTTGGGCTAAAAATTGGTAAAAAGCACAAAAGCTAATGGTGCTTTTGAAAGTGAGACCTCATTTTTGTTTTTTTGCCATCACAGGTTTCGGTATTATAGGCAAAGATTATTTTTTAGCGCCTGTTAGCAAGAAGCTTTGATAATGACTACTACATGGTGGTAATACATCTCCCGCTTTTGTCTGTTGTGATTTGGAGCAGGGTGATGTAGGTTAGGATGAGGCATTGGCCTTGGGTGGGTGGGGTTTTTTGTTTGTTTTGTTTTTTGTGTATTTGGCCCTTGGAGCTCTAAATCATCTGTTTGTCTCCCAGGTATCTATGCATTTGGCTGCCGACTCTGCTTCACGCTTTACTAACTCACAATACATAACAGCAAAACACGCAGAGCTTCAAAATACTCCCATCGCAGCTCTTTTAATGTCCTCCTAAACAAACATGGCAATAATAGCAGCAACTCCAGCATGCCTGCGTTGTCTCCTCCGTTTGTTTCATTTTTTTTCCTCCCCTGCTGTTATGTGAGATTGGTTTCATCATGGATATAGCAAGGAAACATACATGACATTTTATCCATCACGATTCAGCTGACTGCCACAGGCATGTGTGACCTTATTGCCTGATTTGTGAGCTTGGATGTTGTGACTGCAGGCTTTTTTATATTTTATTACGCAGCAGAGTGCTTTACACGCATGCCGGAGATAAACTTTTTGCCGGGTCAGTTAGACAGAGCAGGAAGTTTAAGCTCTGAGGGTGGGCTGCCATTCACTCAGCGGTCAACCTGTCAGTGAGGGTTCTGTTTCATGCAGCCAGCCAGCTGCTCAATGTCGTCTTGGATCAGGCTTCTGTGGTGAAGAAATATGATTGGTCAGAGGAGGCTAGCACTAAAGTAGGTGCTGTTGGTCACTGAAATAAGAGTTGCATACCTCAGTTTTGTGCACAACAATGGATTGATTTTTGTTTGCTGAAAAAAAAAATCAAAAACTTTCCTTTACTTAAAAAAAACAACTTATTACCAAGCAGTTCCTTTCTTTAATAATTTCCCCTCTTTTTTTCTAACTGGCAAATGGGTGAATGTACTACAACAGTTTTGCCAGTTTATTCTGTTTCCATTCTGAAAAGCAAGCTATATGCAGGTCCGCTTTGCCCCTCACCCCTCCCCCCATCTCCATCTGAAGGAGGTTGGTCAGCTGACAAAGCCCCAGTCTAGACCTCCTGGAACTGCTAATCATCTCATATCTCTACAAACATGGTCACATGCTAAAATGTTAACACCTATATTCTTGATGCATTGTCTTTTTTTTTTTTTTTTTTTTTTTTTTTTTTTTTTTTCCTTTGCTAGGAATTGGCTGGGGTATACATTTTTCCCCTTCCCTTTGTTGTCTTGTTTTCTTGATCGTTATGCTTTTATTTTCCTGTCTGTGTGTCCAGCTTGGCACTTCCTCCGATCATTTTCCTGACCTGTTCTCTCTCTGTAGTGTGTGTCACGGCCTGTTTGACAGGATCTTTTTGCTTGACACACTCACTGGAGTCTTTGTTTGGTTTCTGCGATCGTCTCTGAAGCATAAACTGTAGCATCTTCTAACTGGCAGCTGTGACGTACTTTTAAGTTTGGTCTTTTTGCCCTGCTGCAGATGTACGTAGCGGGAGGGGAGGGTTTTGGGTTTTTTTTTTGGTTTTTTTTTTTGCAAGGGTGGTGTGGGTGGATTTGGGTGGGGGTTGGGTGGGTACCTTTAGGTGGAATGTCGTTTTCTTGATTGGGCTGGGCAATGGTGTATTTTGCCAAAAGTGGGTGGGGGGGGTCAATAAAATGGGAAATGGGATGGGTATGTAGACCACTGGGTCGGGGTCGCAATGTGGGCCAGAAAAGGTATTGGTGGGAGGGGGGGTTGGACAAATGAAATTCATGGGAGTAGGAGTGTCTGTTTTGTTTGGGATTAGGGATGGGAACGCTTGGGCCAAGTATGTGGGCTGGGATGAGGTAGGGTGGTTGGGGGGGGGGGGGGTAGTAAGACTCTTCTGTTGATGTGGTTGGGTAGTGTGAGGCGACCTTGTAACGGCAGGTCTTTGCCCTGGTTTGTGGCATAGTTGTCTGAAATTGGCACCGAAAGGCTTCCAGGCTTTTCCAGGGCTGGTTAAAGTAAAGTAAATAAGCTCTGGATTATTTCTTATGGAGATTCCAGTCAACATTCTGGACTGTTAAGGCAAGAATAATTCCAAAACTTTAAAGAGGGGGAAATGGTGGAAACCTGTGTGTGTGTGTGTCCCTTTCTTAACCAAAATGCTGTGGCAAGGCCTGTGCCTTCACCTACCTAAACCAGGGTTTGGATTTGAAGTCTATGTCCAGAAGTGGGTTGTCATCTGGTGGTTCAGGGCCTGTAAATGAAGACTGTTGTTTACAGAGTGTTCATCGTTTACAGGTTGAAAGTAAAGTAAGCATAGTGAGCTTTTGGGACTGGGTGTGAGGACGTCCAGGTCTAGAAAAGCTCATTTTCAGGACTTGTTATGAAAAACCAAAAAGTGTGAATGTACATTATGGAGCTGTGTGTGAGAGAGAGAGAGGGTGTGTGTGTGTGTGTGAGTGAGTGAACTGGGAGACATTGATGCAAGTTGAAGTGTGTGTGCTTATGCGTGTGTGTGTGAGAGAATGTGTGTGAGAGAGTGTGTGTGTGTGAGAGAATTGAAAAAAAAACAAGAATCTGTGAAAGAATGCTGTATCTCTTCCTGCAAAGAGGGGCTATGTGGTATGGTGGGAGGAATTGTGTATGTGTGTGTGTGTTGGAAGACCAACTGACTGCATGGGAGACTCTTGCCAGAGATGGAATGTTTGGTTGTGGCAAGCTCTGTATGTGTGTGTTCAAATATGTGAGTGCAAGCGTTGTGCGACCTTGGTGTTCGCACACCCCAAGTAGAATCAAAACAAATTGAGACATGATTAGTTTAAAACTCCAGTTATCCAGTAAACAGAACCAGAAATCCATTAAGCCCAACTCAAACTGTTCCCAAGACCTAAATCGGGCCAAGGCCGAGGAATGCCTTTGATCCATTAGACCCATTTTTCCAATCTAATGTTGAGATACTAAAAGTGTTGATTCAAATGAATTTTTCTTTCTCCCACCCCACAGCAAAAAAATTTACGTTTTGGAATTATGATTTGTGGTCCTAAAAGCTAAATTTAATAAAGTTGATCTCTTTTATGTTGAAAATCCTAAATGCAAATGTCATCAAATTAAATTGGAATCTCTTGATGACGTGAGCTGTTGTATGTCTGTGTTTGACAGTACAAACATGGTGTGGGGAAAGTTCAGTTTTTTTCCAGGCTTTTCTGTGTAGTTTTTTGTTTGTTTTTGTTATGTTTTTTTTTTTTTTTGAGTGAAAATGGTTACATTCTGGTGGCAGTTTTTGTTTTTGTTTCTTTTCCTTTCTGGTCGAAGATCTGAAACTTGTTAAGCCCTAATGTGAATGAGAGAGGTAGAACCTTCTTCACAAGGCTACTTTACCAGCACAGTATTATCTTTTTAGCTCTCCAGTAGAGACAATTCGGCTTTTGTCACGGTGTTCCCATTCCAAGCAAACTATGTGCAGTGGGTAACTGTCAGACCAAAATTACCCAAATTCTTTAATACTTTAAATTCTGCGGCCTGTTGTCATTCCTATTTTTTCCATATTTGATTAGTATATGAAGCAGTTAAATTTTTCCCTTTAAAGGTCATACATCACTGTCACCTTTTACACAACTCTGATTCCTAAGTTTCTCTTCTACCTCTCTCATTGAAATGAACTGTGTTCTTAACAAAAAATGCAGAGGTTCATCTGGCTAAATAAATAAAATCAATTGACTGCAGCTCATGCCTTTTTGTCTTATTATGAAATTTGTGGGTGCACTAAAGCTGTCTTTGTGGCCTGCATTTCCATCTGATGGTGCTTGTTAAGATGGTTTTGTTGTAGGTCAGTTTATTACTTTATGAATATGGTCGATATATTTGGTTGAATAGTAAACGTAATATATGGTTGCCACTGAGCATTCAGCAACACCCTATGGTAGTTCGGTGACCTTCAGGAAGTGTCCCCCGGTTTGATAAACCAAAAAAAACTCCTTCAACATCTCAACCAACCTGTCTTCCTGACGTATTTTGTCAGCCAATCAGGAGACGTTCAACGATATCGGTCCCGCCTCTTAGTGTTCCTACCACCAAACTGCGCTCATTTTTCACCTCCAGCATGTGGAAACTCCGCTCAAGACACGCCTTCATTTCAGAAATCATGCGTCCCTGCTTGCGGACTCTGTCGAGATTGACAGACGAAGACGCGATACACTGTTTAGTTGACGTTTTCGCTATCCAATCCAAAGCTCAAGTTACCCAAGAAGGCGGTTCCTGTTGAAAACGCATGCTGGTTGAGCGACTTCTTCGTTGGTGCTACCGGGTGTATCGTCCTTCTGTCCTGAGTCACAACGTGAGTATCAGTCTTAAATCACGAGGTTATTATAAACGTGAAAAAAATAGAAATGGCTTATGTCAAAGTTCCGATGGCTTCTTGTTTGGAGGTGCAAGATTCATGCCTTTCCACTCGCGACTGTATTATTTTGAAGCTGAGATAGCTAGCTGGTTAGCTAACTAATTCATTGGTCATTGGCCCGCTAACGTTAACTATCCTTAATATACAGGCACCTCGTTTTGCTAGCTGGATAACTTCTGTCCTTTGTAGTCACGTTTGTATGGATAATATCTGCTATTTAGTGCATCGTGAATAACGTCAGACAAGACGTTAACCTTTATGGCAGCGAAGGGTGGCCTTGTTCTCACACCGTCTACAGCCACACCGACATAGCCTCCAGCGCCACACGTTAACCTAGCTGATCACTGTCTTGAGTGAAAAGATTGCCCAAATGATCTGCAGCCGAATATTAGTGTTATTGATTCAGCGATTGAATATGCTTTCATTATCATTCAATCCAGTGCTTTTCGGGTTCACTGCCCATTTTTAACAGTTTTACTCATTCATTCATTCATTCATTTCCTTCATTTGTCCTCTCTCTCCCTCTCTCCCTTCCCATCACTCTCCCTCATTCTCTCTCTCAGCATGGGCAGTGTTTTGGCTGCCAGTTCCCCAAGCCCTCCTGTGCCCCCTCCGGTGGGCACCCCTGGCGGGGCAGGTCTTGTGTCTGTGCCCGCGGGCTTCACTATGCCCCCTATGTCGCCGGTTTCACCCACTGGCACACCCACAGCCCAGGCCACAGAGGCCGAGCCCACGCTGCCCAATCCTGGAGCCTTTGAAGAGTGCCACCGCAAGTGTAAGGGTGAGTAGGAGAGAAGAAGCGATGTACTACAGACCACGGTTACTGGCTACCTCAGGAGAGCTTTAGGAGAACCTGCTGATCTCAAAATTTGTCTCTTCACAAACGGCTCAGTACAGTTTTCTGTTAGAGGTCTATTAAGTTACCCAGTAACCGCTGTAGCACAGGTTACCCCCAAGGAAAAGTATTCTTGAGCATTTGTTTGAAACAGTGCCAGAATCCCAATCTCGTCCCTGAATCGACCAGTCATTCAAGGGATTGTCCTGAGTTAATCAAGCCTTAGCCTTGTTCGAGGTTGTGTAATGCTGAGAAAATTTGGTACAACGCAGACTGAATTTGGGACTCCGCTATTATAGTTGGTGACCAGGCAGTGAATTGTGTGGCATTTGTTCCCACACTGTCAGATGTGAAACCCTATTATTCCTGCTTTCAGTGATGAGCATAGTTCAAATTTCCTGGTAGTTGTGACAATCTTTTAATTACAGTTCATAAAATTAGCAAATCTCTTGCTTGCGTACCCTTAATGAGTAAAGTCTAATGTAAAAGCTGGTCTGATTCATTTTTATATACAGTCTATGGTCTGATCATGTTCTAAATAGAATTATGCTTTTCAGGTAGTAGGCCATTGTAAAAAATTCCATTTTATTTACAAGTGACAATTTTTGGTCCTCCTTGAATACACTGGTGCTAAGCCATATTACATTTAGTTACTTTTAATGACAAATGATGGAACTTGTATTCATGATCATGCTATAATGTGTGCATGTTGCGTGTGTGTAAGAGAGAGAGGGAGGGACAGTTTGTGTGTGTATGGGGTTGTGTAGCCACATAAAGCTCATTTTTAATGTTTTTCCATTATAGAGGTCTTCCCTATGCAGATGGAAGGTGTCAGACTTACGGTTAACAAAGGACTTAGCAATTATTTTCAGGTATGTCAAGGTCGTTTTCACTGTTTATGAAGGCCAGCTCTCATTTTGTATGTTTTATACTCTTACTCTTTTACAATAACTGTAACTAGCACCATATCCTTCATGAATGTGGTTATTTTAACATGGATTAAGGAAGAGTGTTGGTTGACAGCCACCTTACCAGATTGCGCTGATGTGACTGCTCTCACGCTTGTGTGCAAACTAAAGAGACTGGCATTGTAGAGTCTGACCATGACACAATGGCTGAATCCCAAATATAACCCCCTAAGCCCTGAACCCTGGGCCTTCAAAGACTATTTTGACATGAATCACCCAGTCATGAAGTCTATTCATCCCAGTTAAGTCTTTGAAGGTTCAGGGGTTAAGTTGGAATTCAGTCACTGTAATTAAAGAGGAAGTCTACTCTAAGTCCGTCTGTCTGTCTCATTAGGTGAACCACACAGTCATGCTGAGCACCCTTGGCGATTCCAGTTACCGGTTTGGCGCCACCTACGTGGGCTCCAAACAAACAGGTCCTGCCGAGGTAACATGCTGCTTTTACTTCCTTATGGTCATTTACCTTTATATTGACGTCAACATGTTGATATTTATATTTGTGTACAGCATAGCTTAGCATGCACGTCTGTTTAAAGCAACTTATAATGGCATCAGTAAACTGTACATTCACATTGTAACATTACAAAAACAGTTAAAAGTAAAGTCATATTGTCAGAACAAACTGAACTGAATATCTGAAGTTCTTCATTGGTTGTGAAGAGTTTAATAATAAGTAAGTTTTCTATGTCTGTCTTTAGTCCTTTCCAGTAATGGTGGGTGACATGGACAACAGTGGAAGTCTAAATGCACAGGTCATCCATCAGGTCACAGACAGAATACGTTCCAAAGTAGCTTTCCAGGTATGGCTGGAGTTTGCGTGTGTGTGGGTGAATGTGTGTGCGTTTGCGTTTGTGTCTCAATTTGTTTGGGATCTGTAGCATAACCCCTGTTTCTAGCAAAAGTCACTTGTAGGTTTTGCTGGTGTCTAACTTGTGTCTTATTTGCTATCGGCCCATCAGACACAGCAGCAGAAGTTTGTCAACTGGCAGGGAGACGCAGAGTTCCGAGGCAAGGATTTCACAGCTGCCGTGACATTTGGAAACCCTGATGTGCTGGTGGGATCTGGTAAGCCTTTAAAATACATTAGAGAAAGCTCATTTACATTCATTTTCCTTTCCATTCATCCCAGAATGAATGTTGCTGGGGTTGATAGTTATACTTTTTGTGTGAAATGAGAACTCTGCTCTTTTCGTTCTTGTCTTTATTGTGACCTCACTTGTTCCATCCTTCCTCCACCTCGACCCCCCACTCCTTTTGGCTTCTTTTCCCACCATGTCATCACTGTGCCCGTCTGTTGTTCATTCCCACCCCTCTCTCTCCCTCTCTTTTTCTCTCTCACTCACACACACTCTACTTCTCTTTCTCACACACACACAACACACATTTTCTCTCTCTCTCTCTCATTCATTCATTCATTCTCTCCTTCTTTCTCTCACTTTCTCTCTCTCTCTCAGGTATTGTTGTGGCGCACTACCTGCAGTCCATCACTCCATCTCTGGCCCTGGGAGGGGAGCTGGTCTACCACCGGCGGCCTGGAGAGGAGGGCACAGTCATGTCTCTTGCTGGACGATACACAGGTGTGTTTGTTTGTTTGTTTATTTTCATGTTTGTTTGTTTGTTTTAAAGGAATAAAGTACATTAATTACATCCATTAATTAGTTATGTAAATGTATCAGATTTAACCAGTCAGGCTAGTTTTAATCAGCAGTGTCTGGCATATTGGTCATTAAAGTAACTGCTATAGAAATAACAAAAATAATAAAACAGAGACGTGCATGTGGTGATACTGGTGCAGCATAGAAATATATTCACTGGATTAAGTATTCCCAGGACGCGTATAACTTTTCCGTGTTGTATTGAGTTGTGTATTGTGTATATATTAAGAGCTCTTTGCAACTGAACATGTCTACTCACCAAACCCATATATGAGTGTCATTGAAATCTGGTGCTTCTAAACAACCTTGATTTGTTGACCTTGAGTTTATTTTACTCCCCCTCTTCTAGGCAGCAACTTTATTGCCACCTTGACACTAGGGGGCGCTGGAGCCCATGCCTCCTATTATCATAAAGCTAATGACCAGGTGAGGACTCGGTCAGTGCTCGTGTGTGTGTGTGTGTGTGTGTGTGTGTGTGTGTGTGTGTGTGTGTGTGTGTGTGTGTGTGTGTGTTTGTCTATCTCTCTTCGCATGTCTGTCTGTCTGTCTCTGTGTATGTACACATGTATGCACTTGTGTGTGTGTGTGTGTGTGTGTGTGTGTGTATGTGTGTGCACGCACTCGGACACTCTCGTATGTGTGTGTGTGTGTGTGTGTGTGTGTGCATGCGTGTGCATGCATGTTTGATCCCACAGAGGATGAAACAAGCTCAGTTGAGCGAGGTTGTTTATTTGGACCTTGGGATCTTTTTATTTGTTTGTTTTTGCGTTATTGAGTTGCAGAACAGTCTCCTGAACTCATTATTACTGATTACCCCTGATAGTTGCTTCCAGAGTTTATGCTAACATGGAAGTTAACCACTCTACTCTGTTGTAGCTCCAGCTTGGTGTTGAGTTTGAGGCTAGTGCCCGAATGCAGGACACCAGCGTGACCTTTGGCTATCAGCTAGACCTACCGAAAGCAAACCTGCTCTTCAAAGGTAATCCCTAGACCTCCCTCTTGCATGCCGTCTGCACGCCTTTGTCAGTTAATCATTGAATGTAGGGGAATTTAATAACCTCAAAAAACATACAACCCTAACCTTAGGAACAAACTAGTTTTGTAAAAATTGTAAAAATATATTCACATATTGTTTTTATATATGTCATTAAAGTATATGTTTATGTGTATAATGTATGTTTTTATGTATGTAATGTATGAATTTATAAAAATGTATATATTTTTAGGTAATTTATTTCTTCCTCTTATCATGTTCTCCTTGTCTTCCAGGTTCGGTAGACAGTAACTGGGTTGTCGGGGCAACCCTGGAGAAGAAGCTGCTGCCCCTGCCTCTGTCTCTGGCCCTGGGCGCCTTTCTCAACCACCGCAAGAACAAATTCCAGTGTGGCTTCGGCATCACCATCGGCTAGAGCCGGCTCTCTGCCCGGGCACAGACGCTTCCCGCCTCAATGACTCTCGGGCTCGAAGGGCCCATCTGACTGAATGACAAACAAACAAACAAATAAACAAACAATCTAGACAGGACAGGCTCCACCACGACCACATGTGGACTGTTAGCAAACTTGCATCTCTTTCTTTGCTCATTGCCACCACACCTGACCCTCTCTGAAGCTGTTTATCACCCAACTCCTGTGCAGTGCTGTATTTTTGTCCCCGCCCCGCCCCCTACTTCCTCAAAGAACGCAGAAGATGCAAAGGAGCCTCCATTCGTCATCCTCCTCATCTTATTCATCAGACAGACACACAATCCCTCTGAGGACTGGAGATTGAGTGAAATGAGAGTAATATAGCCTGCGTTCTCATTATGGCAAGTTACCTGACTTTTGTCTGCAAGTGTCCCTGTCATGTGTAAACTGGCACTGCTCTGATAAGAGTGCCAAGTTTAGCAGAACCAGAAATTGCATCAGTCAGACCCGAGGCTAGAGGATTCACAGCGAGAAGCGCTATTAGATACAGGCAATACCTCCAACTCTCAGAGAGATACCGATGCGTACATGTACACACAGGATGCTGTCCTGTTACGTCAGTTTTAATATAATCATTTTGTTATTTTGTCCATTTCATTCTTTTTTTGTTGTTTATGTGTTCCTGTTCCTTTTTTGTACTGTTTGACCTGTATTGATCCTCAGTGCAATGAATGTTCTACTCGTAGTTTGTTGGGTGAGATCGTGGTCATTGTACTTTTTTTTTTTTTTCCCTCAACATGATTTTTACCATTTTTTTCCATCATGGCAAATATATATGACATTATACATAAATATGTATAAATATATATATATTACCTGTACATACCTGCTGGGGAACAAAGATAAATGCAGTTTCTTATCAAGTATTGGAATTGGCTTGTGTGTGTGTGTGTATGTATGTGTGAATGCCTAATAGGACACTTGTAGAACCTTTTCAATACCGGCAATATGTTATCCTGCCAACTCCTTGGCAAAATACCCAGCTGTACAAAACAAACCACGCTTAAAGCCGTAGTTCAGAGTAATTCTAATTGCCCTGCTGTAGCTGTTGTACAGGCTTGCAGAGTACTGTTGGTTGGCAGGAACGAATAGCTAACGCGTAGCTTATGCTAACTGAATGCCTAAGCTCTCCTTTCGTTACCCACAATACCATTCAGTTAGCACAAGCTGCTGGTTTGTTATTTGGTCGATGTTGTTCCAAATTCTCTTGATCTCCTTCCTATTGGCAGCTCTCGGTGAGCTCGTACTACAGGGCTTTGATTGGAATTACTCCAAATTATTGTTTTACCTTCATTTCTGTGGGAGCCAAGTCAGCGGTAAACAATGCCTTTTAGCTGTGGCTATTTATAACAACCTAAATTTTAAATGTTTTTAGAACTTTAGTAATCTGTTCCAGAAAGGCTGTAAAGTCTGGGATCATTTTGCAGGGAAATTCAAGGAATTTTTTTCGTTTAGTCACCAAAATCCAAGACGTATTTCCACAACTCACTCTTGGCTGGTAGACTTGTTGGCATAGATTCATACCTTTTGTCTGCTTAGTACCCAGGCGCTATAATGTACAATTGTTTATACATGAGGCCATGGAAATTCTGTTATTAATCAGGGAAAGTCAGGGAATTTCAGCATATAACATATATAGAATATACTGAACCTCAACCAAATTAAAACAGTAAGATTATAGTTCCCAAAGAGTTTGATTCTGGACAACATCAAAACAAATATCAATCTTCTTTTCAGGCAGGTTCCCAGAGCAATACTTGTAGATAGTGACAGCAGTTTGGGGCAACTTGCCTTAAAAGGTCAAGACGTTACCAGGATCTACTCAACAAATAAAGAGCGAACGAATACCCTCAACAAAATCAAAGCGACAAGATTATTCTTCTTTTAAAGCATGTTCCAGAGTATGACTCATCAAGACAAAATCAAAACAAAGATCAATCTTGGTTTGAGGCAGGTTCCCAGAGAGAAGCAAACCCTCTGATAAAGGATTCCGCGCTCTTGTGTATGTTGATGGCCGTCTGGGCCAGCTGGCCTTGGAGGGTCTGAACCACGGGGATGGTGTTCCTTTGGATCTCCAGCAGGTTCTGGTCGATCTTGTGGCGCACCTCCTGTGTGTAGGCCTCGGCGTGACTCTCGATGGCCTCCACCCGGCGGCTCATCTCCTCCAGCTGGTGGGACAGTCTCTCTGCCTCCACTGAGATCTGCTCCCATATGCCCCTGTCTCTTGCCTCGCTCAGCAGTGACATCCCAAAGCGCACGGCCATGTCCACACTCTCCGAGATCTCATTCCTGCAAGTATATAGGGGGGTAAGTAGACAGTATATGATGTAGATAAACAACAATAGAATGTGGAATAAATAACATTTTGTGTGGGCTTTATCTCCTCAAGTTCAGTAATGTATACACATGGATTTGATGTGTGTGTGTGAGTGTGTGTGTGTGTGTGTGTGTGTGTGTGTGTGTGTTGTGTGTGTGTGTGTGTGTGTGTGTGTGTGTGTCTGTGTCTGTGCATTGCTTCCTACTCAAGTAATGAGCTGATGTACATTTTTGTGGTGTGTGTGTGTGTGTGTAGACTGGAGTGGACTCACTTGACGTCACCACCCATGGCATGTTGAAATGCGCGGTGGACCTCCACCCCGATCTCCCTGAGGGAATCCCATGGGTCAACCTCTTCTTGTCCCCAGAAATCTAGGGTGCCACCTTCCAGGACCGCAGGCTCAGTGGAGCCATAGCCAGCCGCTGTGCAGAGGAACAAGGTTACATGGGAACATGAGCTCATTCAAAGGGCACATTGTTAAAGCTTGTTGTTGTTGTCACAGATAAACCGTGAGATAATGTAATAGGACAGATAGGCCACAAGGCCAGAGTTTTGATGATGTGATTTCTTTTTTTCTGCCCTCTAAATGGACTGAATTCAGGTGTGTTCTAACTTAATCTTATCTAGTATCACGTTGTCATGGTAGTACAATCTTTTGTGCCAACAACATGCCACAGTCGGAGCTGATATCACTGAAAGTTGCTGTGAGTTTAGTTTCAATATTCCTTTGTGACTTTTAGTACAGTAATACTATTATTAAGTGCCAGTATAACAAACTATTTGTCAAATTTTATTTAAATAAGTATGTTATGTGTAAATTATATATAGTATTTACTGATTAGTAATTAATCTAAAGAAATTATAATTTACAGTATTTACTGTGTAGTGATTACATACTTCATTCCAATATTGCAGTCAAATAGTGCAATCAAAAATGGAAGCAAACTAGACTAGAGTGTAATTACCTCACAGGCAAAAACCTGCTGTGAAACTGATGTAAACTTATTAATAAAGTAGTACTGTATGACAGACAAGAGGAGAGGGCAGTTCACTTACCACTAACCAGTACCAGCACGACTGCTGACAATACTTTCATGACAGTTTTTCAGTCCTCAGTAGACCAAAGAAAGTGTCACATGTTCAGAAGAGGACTTCTTTTTCTTCAGTCCCCAAAAGATGAAATCAAGACTTAGTAGAAAAGCTCAGCTCCGTGGAGTACTGCTACCTGTGTGCGTGAGGCTGAGATTGCAGTGGCTTGATGTCTGGAAGGCAGCGTTGTGTAACGTGTATACAGACATTCTGCTCCACAGTACAGTGAAGAAAGTCCATAGGCACGAGCAAAGATAGCACTTTGTTTGGGGCCTTACTGCTTTGATGCACTCAACAAATGTGGTGGCGTGTGTATGTGTGTATCTGTCTGTGTGTCTGTGCGCATGCGTCTGTGTGTATGTGGGTGTATGTCTACCTGTGTGTGTGTGTGTATGTGTATGTCCGTGTGTGTGTGTGTGTGTGTGTGGGTGTGTGTGTGTGTGGGTGGGTGTCTATGTGTGGGTGTGTGTGCTCAGGCAGCACTTTAGGAAATGGGCAAGAGGTGGTAAAAACGGGGAAGTAAACCATATAGCCAGCAGACTGTTACTGAAGCAGACTGAACACCTTGGCCTTTCTCCTGCTGACCATGCTGCTGACTGGCAGGTTAAAGTCCCCCAGTCTCTTATCGTGACCGGGCGGGTCTAAGTGTCTAGTTTCTAGTCTCTGGATAGATCTGGATCTCTCTCTCTCTGATAATTCCTGATTGGGGTTTATATTAATACAGATAACAGAACCCAAGTAGGACAAGAGGGGGAAAATCATGCACAGTTTGGACAGACTTTTCATTTTATCTATTGTTTTTTTAAGTATTAAATGTAATTGGTGGGTCCTCAGCTAATTGGAATGATTTTTAATTGGAATATTGAGAATATGATTGAGAATATGATTGAGATTATGAGAGGCTCATGAGAGCCTGTTGTACTGGTCTGCTCTTAAGACACCCTCATTCATATATTTTCTGTGAACCCTTTCAAAAAACAATTCACATTTACAAATTCGAAAAACAAACCACAAAAATATTACAAATTCACAAAAATATTTTATAAAAAAAATATTCTGCATTAAAATGATGGACAGGAACCATGGGACGGTTATATTTTGCTAAGCAGGTTAATACACTTGGCTAGGGCGTCTACCTTCAATCTGGGGACCCTGGGTTAATTTCCAGACCAAGGTAATCCCCTGATCCCTCCCCCAACACTCTCTCCCTGTCATTCCCTGCCATATCTCTACTGCCCTAGCCAATTAAAGGCCTTAACATAGCATTAAGCACTTACCATAACAGGAACGGTGTGACACATAGGCATGTACTGAATTGACATTTTACTCTGGACACTGTGTCCTGCTCGTCTTTGTCCTGAGTTCACTACTTTAATTCTTTCTCTCATCTTTGTTTACCAGAATCTCTATCAGCTGATTGATTGATGTACCCGCCCCCTGCCTGGCCATTAGTCTACTAACACCTCCACTGACATACTGGTATACGGACTCCTGGCGAAGACCAAGTTGGTCGAAACGTTGTGTATAATAATTTATTCAGGAGCGTAATCAGTATGCAGATGTTTTTTTTGTTGTGTTGTCGACGTATACCTGATCCAGCACCTGATAACCAATTCATGAATATGTATGAACCTCTCCACACTATTACAGACAAAAAGCTTCCCATACTCCCATGTCCCCTGTTCCAAATGTACTTTTATTAATTTTGCGTCTGTCAGTGCATGCGCAGATACACAGGAACACAGTCAGTATGTAGGGTAACTGGTTTATTGCAGTCATTCATTTAGATGACTGAGTGTCCAATTAATTCCCTTTTGTCAGTGACTGCCATAGTGCAGCAAGCTGAACTTGCACATTTTGTCCGAGTGACTCGATGAACGACTCAGTCTGGTTGCGTATCGCACCAACGCTCTGCGTGAGCTGCTCGTGGATGGTCTGGACGGCATCGCCCGGGCTGGCCTGGATCACCTGTAGAGTCTTATCCACCTTTGTCTCCAGATGCCTCTCCAGCTGAGACTGGAGAAGCTCAGCGTCTTGTTCAACTTTACGACTCAGCTCTTGGAACACGGACTCTGCCTTGACTCCTACGTCCTGAAAATATTGACTGATGGCATCCACATTCACTGTGACCTTGTCGCTAAATAGAAAGACATGGACAAGAAGCTCTATTTAGGGTAAGAAACTTAGACCTGTCTATTTAAGTGTTAAAATACAGGAAGAACCACAGCTACTGTAAATATGCAAACAGTAAATATGCAAAATGTTCATGTCAGAAATAAAAATTCTTCCTGACAAAAGTGCATGGCATGAAAATTTCCTTTACAGTTGTTTCACTACACTCATGGGTTTAGAAACTGTATGATTATAATAAGATCAGAACATATTTGTCACTTTCTAGTTCTAAAACACACATGCAATTATTCTGTAAACATTATCATACCATCTCCCAATTTGGTCTCTCACTACAAAAGGAATGACTGAACCAATAGCCGGATGATGTAATAGAGCAGGTGTGTCAAATCAGGTGTGACAGGTGTGTCAGATCTGTTTAATCACGGGTCACTTGAGCATTATGCTTTTCCTCAGAGGGCAGCCATACCTCGTCTACATGCACGACCATAAACTGTCGGGTGAAAAATTGAATTGCATTGAGCTGCCAGTATTGCGTTGCAGAAGTACAATGAATATTTTGTGCAGTGTTAAAACTATTTTCAAGCAGGCTACATAACTACAATTCTTTTTAAGCTTTTTGAATGAGGCCGCATGAAATGATGTGAAGGGCCAGATCTGGCCTCCGGGCCGTATGTTTAACACCCCTGTAATAGATCAGTCAAGACTCACCATAAACCTCCAAGTTGGACACATCACTGTACTGCGCTTACCCACACAAATGCCATGACTTTTTTTATAACTTTTACATTAACAACACATTTGTTAACAATGACATTTTACTTCCAGATTCAAACTGTCCCACACCAACTCTTACTGGATTCCTCATAACACCAACCATACATCAGGGGCGGACTACAAGATCAGTAACTCAAGCTCTTCTTTAAATGCCAGCCTTTAGAAACACCTATGGCTAGAGATCTTTTTTTACACATACACTAAAATCTGGAATGATATTCCATATTACATTAGAGCAACACGATATATCACACACTTCAAAAAAGCTTACAAATCTTTTTTGTTGAATAGTTATGTCTGCAACTGTTAAACCCTTTTTAAAAGCTAAGTTACACTGACACTCTCTCAAACTTTTTACATTAATGTCTGTACAATGTTGTTGTCTATCTTGTATGTGTTCCAAGTTGTTGTTGTTGCCATTGATGTTTGTTGTACTGTGGTACCTGCATTGGTCTATCTTGTGTTTGTGTCTTGTAAACTTGATCTCTGTGTATGTTGCAGGATAGGAACCTGCTGCAAACCAACTTAAGTTCAGTCAGGTTCATTTAAACTGTAACTGATCCATTTAAATCAGGTCTATTTTAAATGTAATTGTTACTGAATAATAAATGATTGAAATGAAATGAAATGGTAAGACTATTGTGAGTTTTTTTCTCTGTACAAAAATTAACCAGATTGGTATGGGAACCTTATTGAAGAATTTGCTGAGCTTGACAAAAGTAAAGGGATTCTTTCCCTTTATCCCTTCATAATAGGTTAAATAAATGTAATCTACTATGTATTTATACAATGTGCAGGCTTATGGATTATCTCTAGGCCCTACTTATATGAGTATCAAAATTGTAGAGCTGTTGACACATACTGTAGAGTGTGAGAGTAAAACTTTTAGTCTTTTAGTGCCATGGCTCACCTGATTTCCTTGCCCAGCGCAGTCTGTCTGATCCGAGACAGGAGATCAACAGGCCTGCTCTCCTCACAGCATTCTCCCCCATCCACCCATTCCCAGTCCATACCATTCCACACGTAAGCACCTTGGCAAGCATCTTTAAGAGGGAGAGAAAGCGATTGTCTACTTGGGGAGTGGAGATATTCTCAGCCCTTCATTTGTGGAACCCACAATGCTGTTGGAATGTTGGAGCAGTTGGAATGTTCTGACATAGAATCTCTGTGAAGTTCCTGGGAATTAGAACTGGAAGAAAAACTAAACAGTAACATCATGGCCTTACTTTATAAGTACCTTACCTTAAGTACTTGTGCTTTATTTGGGGCCTGATCAGTATTTTGCACAGGTGAAATCTTGTAAAGTGTTACAAAGCCATGGGTACACTTCTACAAACTGAACTCAACTAAACTACTGCAGATAATATTTTCAAACTGTAACTGGCAGGATGTAAATTAATGTAAGTAAATAATGACAATTACCAACCATCAGTATTACCATGAGTATTGTAATCTTCATTATTGGTTAAAAAATCGAAGACAGAGAGATGAATAAATGAACACAGCACAAATGACGAAGAAAGTTCTGCTCTTTATGGTGTGTCTAAGCACTTCTGGAGGTCCTGGAAGTCTGCAGTAAATGCAGAGTTCAGTTTTTGTGTTGTTTCGTTGGTTTTATTCTAAGCCACACCTCTTCAATGCATGCTTCTATGGCCATGGTCCCTTTCCTGTACAGCTGGATTTATTTTTTTCTTGATTTTGATTTTGAAATGACATCAAAAGTGGACCAAGCAGAATTATCTCAATACTGTTCCACATTTCAAATATTTCTGCCAAAACAGCATACCCAAATTAAAAAAGTACAGTTCCTACATCGTTTGAGACTCGAGAGTGTTTTGGCATTGTTAAGTCTATATCCAGTATAGACGTTTTGACTCTGGCATCATTTTAGATATAATGGATGATACTGGTTGCAGTTTCAATATCTGACCACACAAAAAACACTAAGCTAAAACTAATGTAAGCAGTTACTAAGGTTTTTTTCTGTGCTTTTTGTAGTGAGTAAATGTGTATGTGTATGTCAGATTATGGATGCTACAACATGCCTGAATTTCCCATGGGATAAATAAAGTATCTTATCTCTCTACCTAAACTTATGAGAACAAAGACTATCATAGACTACTGTTAACCATCCACAGTGAAATACAATCTACAAACATAACTTACAAACATCAGGAAGATTTAGATCCAAAGAGATTGAGTAGCTGAGAGAAGAAGACTGGGTATACTGTAGTTTAAACACCCTACCTGCCAATTAGCCTTTGGCTGCAAATGTCTCTAACCACCAAACCCTCAAAGCCAAACACTCATGATTGCTTGTTTTTTAACAAGCAACAGACAATCTCCTGAACTTAAAAGAGAAAGGCATATCTATTTATTTATTTCCTATATACATCTTTATATCTATCTATCAATTTATTTGCCATTCTTTCAAAGTGAATGATTTGACATCTGCTCCATGTCAAAATGAAAAATAAAGCCAATAAAAAATAAGGTACATTTTCTGACACTGTCACCATCTTGCACAAGACAATCCAACCTTTTTTGTGGAATGACCTATTGAACGCTGCCAGAGCAGGAACGTCCTTTCTATCTTCAAGTTCTTGAGGGCCGAACTCTTCTGAGAGCACCTCCTAGCCAAGCATTCCTACCCCCTGAAATGCACTGAAATGCCCTGCACCTCCTCCCTCCCCCTTCCTCCCTTCTTCACTTAAATACAATGTCAGGTCTGTCAGGACCACAATGAATAAGAAAGCATGAAGTGGGCTTGAGTGCGCATGTTTTGTTACAAATTACGATGCGCTATGCTCTATTTCCTCTCTGCGGATGTCATCTGAATCGTTGGTCTGATTGGTTGTAGGTCAGTCCTATTGCAAAGGCATTTTGATCGGTATTCTATAATTTATACTCGGAAAGTGTGAGATAACGGCAAAGTATCCAGACCAAGTTCGATCTCAGACTGCGGTAGTTGTCATAACAAAGCTAATACATGCGGTTAAAATATTTCTATCGATTAATTATTTATTATAATTACCATAATTTATGTATTAAATTGTCATGCAGTGAAACTGCAGTGTGAAGGAAATATGTCATTAGCAAATATCTAATTAGCAAGACTTGGTCTGAGTCCATTAAGGCATTTTCTCATTTATATGCTTTCTTTGACTGCCAACATCTCAGCTAAATCTGTCACTGGAGTAATGGTGATAGAAAATTAAACAAACACCACACGAATAATAAAGTGAAATACAACTTTGGTCTCTTCTCCTGCATTAACAGCAGGGTCAATCAGCTGAGACTTATTTTTCGAAGCATAATGCTTACCTTGAAAAGTAGTAATAATCAGTAAGAGTAAGTAAAATCTACTTTTTTCTCTCACTGATAAGTGCTGATCTAAATGTAGGCTAGATTGCAGATTTTTGCTGTTGTATTTCAGACGGTGTATTTCAGTCTGACTGGTAAAGAATAGACATTGTTCCAAACATTAGAATGTTAAATTGCATTATGGGTCATTGTAAGCTCATAACGCCATTCAGTCATTGAGCATTCAAACTGCAATCAAAAACCACTGCTGTCTTGGTATGCTCAAAAATAAGAAAGCAAAGTCAGACATTATTCACAGCCAATAAAAAAATAAAATTTAAGGCACCTATAGCCAGTCTGTTACAAGCATATTTTATTGGTGAGCCTTCTCCTTGTTATGTGGGCAGTTAGGTACATGGTCAGCAGAGTGGCACAGAGAGTGTATTTAGTTCCTTTTTGTCAGGGATTCCCAAAATGAAGAAATCTGGCTCTGCAGGCTCTGTGCCATGGTCTCGAGGGATGTCTCGGTCTGCTTCCGTATTGTCCCAGTGCTCTGTGTGAGCTGGTTGTGGAAGTCCTGCACGATCACAATGGTTTTTTTCTGGATGTCCTGTAAAGTTTCATTGATCTTTTCCTGCACATCTGTAGCGTAGGCTTCAGCTTGGGGGGTCAGTGTTTGGATCTTCTCCTCTACATGACTCCTCACCTGGGACGCATATCGCTCATCTTCCTCTGCAATAGCACGACTAGACAGAACAAACATTCTCTCTAACTGAAGCACAAGATCACTGGTATATTCTCTTATGGCATCCAGACTCGCCGAGGTCTTGTTACTAAATAAAGAGAGAAGAAAAAGGTGTTTAAGGTGGATCACAGGTATGGCCTAGTTTTGTTTGTCTAGTGGGTCAGACTGGACAGTCTCAATAGGCATAGGTTTACTTTGTAGTGGGTGGGCACTTTGTTTGAACTAGTTGGGGAAACCAAAGCCTTAGGAAAGTACCCTGACGTAGTTCTACAGCCAAATACAATACTGAGCAGAAGTATTTTGGCAGCACTAGCCTGGCAAAGATAGTTTAAGGAAGACTTTCCAGACAAGGTTCCAGACTATTATGGTGAAATTCTGAAATTATATTTTATTAGTGTCCATATGTATCTTTTCTTTGATCTGTTCTGTATCTGTTTACATTTCTGGGTCTCCAAACTATAGATAAATAATAATGTCGAAGTAAAGCAACATTAAGTAACAACACTGTTTGCAGTAGCCTATTTATCTGACACTTTGTTTTGGTATCACCTTCAAATTAATTTGGATACCTTATAGTCATATACAGGAGGTAAACACAAACAGAAATTAACTGCAGTTGCACAAATGTGGACGTTTATACAGAAAATAATTTTTTTCCTTAACACCACCATCGACATGAATACCATATCTATGCCTGCCGCTGTTACATGCTATCATTTCGCAGAGGTTACTTTCGAAGTGGGAAGTAAATGCCATTGGTTGGACTGGACAGACCAATGATTTCCAATTAACATAACATTTACATTTATGCATTTAGCAGACGCTTTTATCCAAAGCGACTTACAACTCATCAACTATCAATTGTTCAGGGCCAGTCTCCCCTAGAGCAACTTAGGGTTAAGTGTCTTGCTCAAGGGCACAACGGTGGCAGCCGGGATTCAAACCCACAACTTTTCAGGCTACTTACACGCTAGCCAGGTTCCTTAACCACTACGCTACCACCACCCCACATAAGCACCCATAATGCTGAATGGAGAGGAGAGTGACTTGCTGCAACTCTACCGCAAATGTATGCCTGCATCTTAATCTAAAAACAATGCAGCACAACACTACAATGCGGTTTTGCCAAAGGTTTTTTAAAATTTGTCCTCAGTAGCTTGTTGTGGATGCACATACTGTACAGTTAGCCTGGAAATCCAGATGCAATGCTGGCAAATTTGAATTTGCTCTGCAAGTCTGTGTGACGATCACACTTTAGCTGTTGCAATGTTTTGAAATGTTTTTGCTACGGTTCCCATTCAGCCCAATAGGTCATGTATAAGACATTTTGCAATGCTCTGTCATTTTGAACTTGAGGCTAGTAAACCAAAAAGGTGCTCTGATTGACTGTTGAGCTATCTAATTGCATGCAGATGAATGACAGACGTCTGTTGGTGATGCCCCTTGTACATGGGAGGTCTATCACTCATTTCCAGACCTTTCATCTTCCTAGATGTAGGTCAGGTTACCAGGCTAACATACAGTGGAACTGAAACAAATTCAGTAAGCCTCACCGGATTTCCTTGCCCAGTTCAGTCTCTGCGATCATTGTCAGGAAGTTAGGCTCTGCAGTCCATGTCCTGTTGTCATAATCATAGTCCGAAAACAAAGGCTCGCCCCGATATCTAGGACTACTTTGACAAATGCCTTCAAGAAAAAAAAATTATCAGAAGCAGGTTTTGATTTACCTTTCTGAAGAGTTCTGTGGGAATATTCTAATTGGCCACTGCTGTAGTAGGAATTACAAATATAGTATGACTAAATGTAAATTAGAATGACTTGCTGCACATGGGCATAGTATACTATGACATACATAGTATATTATGAGCAGCATTAGGCCAAGTTTAGTCTTACTCTGTTATATTGTGTTTTGCCAAGAACAAGTTACTATGTCTTGTCTTTAAAAGCCGAGCGCCGTTACAAATTTCTCTTCAAGTCCAGTTGCCCACAACTTAGCAATTATAACTACCATGACCTGGATGAATGAGAATCAACACAGACAATTTGTCTTTGATTTCCAGTATTGAAACCTATCACTCAAGTGTTTTCATTCCCCAGTTCAAAACATGAATGAAGTTCATTACTTTTAACAAACCTCTATACAATTCAGAACAAATAACAAATACATTCTTCATGTTCATGTTTTAACTTTCTTACCTACAAGAAAGGTAAAAGTCAACAAAGCCAGTAATTTCATGGCTGGAATCTCTGTAATGTGGATAGACAGGAATCAGGACAAAAAAACTACCTCTTGAACAAATTTAGAAAAACAACTGCAAAAACACAACTTACCGTAATGACGTCCAAAAGGAGTTTATGAGTGCAACTGTGACGTGAGATGAAATAGTGGAGGTTCTCTTCAGGACAAGCTTTTATAGTAAACAAAGCCTGGTCAAATGTTTACCTTTTTACGGAAGATATACAGAATACTTTTCAAAGTCACGTGTTGTTCATAGGTCAAAGAAACGATCAAAGACATAGCAATCAGGGTTTGTGGGTCTTCAGGGGGTGGTTATTTTTTTGGTGGGGTGTGTGTGTGTGTGAGGACTATACAAATCTAATATGCCTTCAAACTGCATTATCAAATGGTTATGGTAGTTGTTATTTTCAGAGGTTGAAAGCCCTGGCTACAAAAAATAAATGTCCATGTTTTTCTACTGCCAACACACTTAACACAGTGATATCTCTTATTAGCTGATCTATGCGCTGATTCAGTTGAGGTAAGGTGTGGGCTATTGTTACTTTCAGTAATTTGAGATAACATAGGAGATATGAGATAAGACAGGACAAAGACATTAGTTTGACAACTACTTTTGTAATAGGAAAATAGGATTTAGGAGAAACTTAAGTTAATTCCACCCTGTTCTGACAGAATATGAGCTGATCAGTTCACCGAATAAATGTTTTCTTTTTTTGTGAATATATAATAAGAGTTCATCCATTAAGCAAGTGAGAAAGCAAAAGTATTATACAAATATTGCTTGTTTAATTTAGTTCACATAATCAATAAAACAATCTGAGAAATAGTGCATAGTGCATAGATAGAGAGTGTATGTAAATATCTTAGAAACTATACGGATGTTTAGGGCTCACTTATTTAATAGGCCTTTTGAAAATGCCAGTATAGTATTTGCTCCATCCAAATTATTGCATTTCCTAGACTAACAGTGTGAGATAAGATAACTTCACTTCAGAACAGTTCTGTAGTTTGATGAGTTGACCACATTTAAGCCAGTTTGAGCAAGTCTCTTACTGAGTAAAATTAAATGTCCACTGTCATTGGCCAGATCTTGGAAACAGTTTTTACAGTTCTTGTTTCTTTGTGAAAGATTCTAGCAGTTTGGTGAGCTGGGCCTTCAGGTCTTGTGCCAGGGGCTCAAGCTTTGTCTTCAGCTCCTCTGCATAGGGAACCATAGTGTCCTGGAGCTCCTGGCTCTTCTGAGCCAGCTGGGTCTGGAAGCTCTGGGCCAGGGGTGCGATGCTCTTCTGGAAGTCCTGCAGGTGCTGGTCCAGCCTCTGCTTCAGCTCATCAGAATTGGGGCCCATCTGGGACTGCAGCTCGGTCAGGCTCTTCTCCAAGCTCCCCCTCAGCTGCTCGGTCTTCTGCTGCAGGGTGGCCTTCAGGGCCTCGGAGTCCAGGGCCTGAGCATAGGGGGTCACATCCCTCTTCAGGTCCTCCATTTGCTGCTGGAGATCCTGCTTCAGCTCCTCAGCGTAGGGCTTCAGCTGGGTCTTAACGGTGGTCAGGTCCTTCTCCACGCGGGCTTTTAGCTGCTCGGCCTCCTGGGATAGCTTGGCCAGCAGGTCCTTAGTCAGAGGGGTCATCTGATCCCGAGCAGCTTCAGAGTACTTGTCAATGGCGCCAGCACTTTCAGCAATTCTGGCACTGCAGAGAAAAGGGCACAGCAATTAATGAAGCTCTTGAAAATAAATACCTTTGCTAATCTCCTTGGATTAGGTGGATGTGTATTTCAAAGACAAATAAAGCACACAGCAGTTCTGGCAGTGTAAAAACAAAGAAAACAGCAGACTTGTAACCAGAGTTTAACTTTAAATTTCATGATAGTTATGCCCCTGGCAATGAAAAGTCAATTGTTCATCTCTTGGCCAACTCTCAGTCTAGACTGAGGTTCATTGTTGTATCCAGGACCTGTAAAGTGTCACTCACTTGATTTCCTGCCCCAGTTCAGACTGCTTGATCATCTGCAAAGCTTCCTCAGTGGTGAGGGTCGCTTTGGCAACGTAATCCCAGAATGCATTTTTTAGCACATCCACATTGGGTATGGGCTGGTCCTGCCAGGTAAGATTGGCATGGCAGCCTGTAAAGCATAAGCAATGGATTCATTGATGAGCTCAGTTGTTGTTGCTTTTTGGTGTTCTGTTATTTCTGAAAAGCTTTTTTTAAGAAAAACTAACTTACCTGAAAAAACAGCAAGTAAAACAACCAGGAAGGCCTTCATGATTTCTCCTTAGCCTAAAAAAATGTAAAAAATATGTGTATGTAATTACAGCAAACAACAACAACACTAATAATAATAATGACATTAATAAGAAGAATGTAGTGTAATAAACCAGCATATCTACTCTCTTACTTGTATCAGTGAACTCGTTTCCTTGTGTCTCTCTTAGAGTGAGCAGGTGTGAGTGCCTAGTTACAGACACCAGTGCCATATATATGCTGATCAGAGTGCAGTAATGAAGGCTGCAAAGTCCATTGCTGGGTGCCCTTGTGTCAGTATGGATGGTGGTGACGCTGGATCAGAGCACAGTGCCCCTCTCTAAGGATTAGTCTAGTCACACACTCCATATCACAGATGTATGTAACCTCTGAAGACAAAGGTGTCAGAGAAACGTTCAGGTGACAAGCACCTTTAAACTCCATGGATTAGTCTGCAGCCTTTGACAGGGATCCCTGGCTAGTAAGACTTGTTAGCCTTAAAAGATTGATGTTGTTGTCAGTTACATAAACATGATTTAAAAACACTCAAAATATTTTTGATTTTATAGAAAGTTTAGAAAATCCTTTCACTCGTAAACTGCCATTGTTGTAAAATGTGACATCACCTGGTTGAATCAAGCTGTTGCTGCACATGGACACCATCAATATCAACCAGGTGATGTCACTTTTTATCCAGAAAGTATTGAGACATAAAAGCAATGGCAGCTTACAAGTTCAACAAATGAAGGGAAAAAAAGAAAAGTTTTTTTTTAAAAAGAAAGCCTTTGGAGTGTTTTTAATTTGTTTCTGTTAAATATACCTGATACCAACATCAGCCTTATGAGGCCAATATGTCTTACAAGCCAGGGATCCTTTTAAGATCTGAAGTGAGGTGAAAATATGTGGAATTCTGTGAACAGAGCTTCCCATGTACTGCACATGAAATATCTCCCCATCATGCATCTAGCCATCATTGTTATTTGAGGTGCTCTGTGGCGTTTTCATGGAATTCTTTAGGTTGTCAAGTTGTCTTGAAGGCAGCTTTTGCATTTACTTGCACTGTATCAAAACAGTACACACACACAAGGTAGAGATATATATTAACCTACTGTAGAGCCAGCCCCACCACAAGCTGGTTTGCATGCTGTAGGCTAACTATTCCTGGATATCTGGACAACACAGAACAGTTTTTGACATGATGTCGATGTGTTATTACGTCAAACTCTGCTGTTGTTTTGTAGGCCTTTTTAAAATGTTTTTAACAGTTTTTTTTGTTTTAGCACCTTTAAAGAAGAACAAAAAAACACAGCTTGTTTACGTTACATTGTAAGGGAATAAATAATGTGCATATATTATTATTATCATTATTATTATTAGACTGGAGCTCTCAGGAAATATAAACATTATCCTTCAACTGCAGTGATATGTAAATTGAGTTTCAGTTGCGCAGTAACAGCATACTGAATGAGTCTGTAAACAGCCTGCACACAGACCCTCTTGCATCACTCACTTTGTTTATTACAGTATCAAAAAGCCATACTCATATCAGCATTTCGTTCATTGAACCAGCAGAAGGACAGCAGACTAGAGGGGAGGGTTCACACACAGCAAACATTCCTGTCCAACCAGGATGCTTTTCCTAAAACCATAGTTTAGCAACTTATTTGATTAGCAATGGCAAATAGCATTGCTAACATAAGGTGGCCAGACATTTCCCTGAATTTTCCTTTGGAACTGGAGACATTCCTATTTCTACAGTCAATATCATCAAAATAAGTAGCTTATGCCTAATGTTTTAGCCTCAAAAATTGGGGACAAAGTGGGTTTTATTTTATTTTACCTGGGACAGACCACCAAAATCGGTGACTGTCCTCGGTAATCGGGGTCATCTGGTCACCCGATGCTAACAACAAAGTTGCTAACTTAGCAACCTGGGGTGAGGTGAAGACAGCCTAGTCAAGTACGTAATCACTATAAATTCTTTATGTGAGCTGGCAATGTCACACCATCACACTAGGTGAAGGAGCAGCTGATAAGACAAAGTATATAACCAAGGTTAGCATATGTGGCATGTATGTTGTCCTCTGCTGTGCATTTGGCATATGCACACACAGTCACGCCCATGACAGTCATCGCAATAGCAGTCATAAACATACGTGGAAATGTAACTGTGACACATTGTGTGAAGCACTAAATGCACAGGTCACAGTGGCTATGACGTGGCGTTTCTGCTTTGTCTGAACTGGATGCGATATATTGTGCTTTAACTTGCTTAAGCCATGGAATTGAGATGCATTTCATCAGTAGAACAACACAAGCTGGGTGAATAGAAAGTTCACCTCAACTAGATAGGGTTAGGTCAGGGATGGCTAAACTTTTCTGTTTGTGGGCCACATCCTGAAAAATGTAAACTGCCAAGGGCCAATGCAAAATTAAGAACCTATTTTTGAACCAGTTTCAAGAGAAGGAGCGACTGCAGACCGTCTAATGCTACACTGTATGATATTACTGAAAAACATGTCACACTGCTGAAACTATGACGTGCAATGGACATAGAATAATAAATTAATATGACAATGGGTCACATTACATCTTATATTTTGACTTCCTGGCAGGCCATTCCTGGGTTAGGGTATGCATGAGGTTGTCTCAAGTCAGGCAACATCAAGATTTTGTGCTCCTGTAGTGAATTGCTGTTGTTACAGTTACACACAGAGCCACTGATTGCACTTCCCACAGGCTAGATTGCTGTTACAATTGTTAATCAATCATTAATCACATAAGGGAGGATGAATGATGCAGCATTCGTATGTCAGAAAATAATGCACATTCAAAGTGGTAATAAAGCCATGACACAAAGTGGAAGAGGGCTTTATTTTCTGATATACGAACACCCACTTATACCACTGTTGTCATGGCTGACCACTGTGGTTTTGTTAACAATTTACACATATTAAATAGTGTATCACAGTAGGAAATTTGACCATGCAGTGGTATAGCTTACATGATGTACTTCTATTATCTATCTCCTATCTAGTAATTTATGAATCTAGATGAGAATGACACTGCCTTTTGAATTCTTACCTTACCTGGGATCACTTTGAAATGGAGATCAGCATTCAATAAGTTTATCATTTTGTTTGGATGAAATATCTTTTTCAAACAATGAGCAAAAATTAACAATAAGAGTGTGTTTTCTGTTCATGTATAGTGATGATTATATATTCAGAGGCATGAAAGATTGGGTTTCAGTTCTGTGTGGGTGATTCAAGGAGCAATCAGATGTACCATCTAAGGTCATGACAGCAGGGCACCTCCACTCTGGACTTTGACCTTCTCATCTCGGTGTGATCAGCGTATCATATATATATATGGCCCTGCGTTCCAGTCAAGACACAAACTCATCAACGCTAGCACAAACAAAGAGTCAAGCAAACTACTAAGGTACATAATAACTATGATATATATAATTCACTCTATTTTTTATTTGATAACAATATTCCAATTGACTGTGATATGTGTATATTTATTCACTGAATAATACATTGTTGTTGTTCTTCTTGTTAGACGTGAAACAAGAGTCATGAAGGTCTTTCTGGTTCTCGTCCTTGCTGTTTTCACTGGTGAGAAACAAACTCAATAAGACCTGGTGGTCTGTTTCATCTAAACCTGTAATCTATGAAGCCTCTTTCTAAATAATTACTTTTAAACCACTAATAACTGCTTTCTCTGCAAGGTTGCCATGCCAACCTTGGGTGGCAGGCCAAGCCAATGACCAACGTTGACCAGGTGAAAGATGCATTCTGGGATTATGTTCTTAAAATGACACTCAGCACTGAAGAAGCCATGGAGAAGCTCAAGCAATCGGAACTTGGCCAGGAAGTCAGGTGAGATCAATAATAATGGGGCTGTATGGGGGTTAGTAGGGGGGGTTACAATTCTCTGTATTAGTGTGCGTTTGGGCGGTGTTCCTGAGCACCGCCATAGATGATGTCTGGGGTGAAGTGTTGGGGAGGGGGAGTTACAGTGTATATGGGGGGAAGGGGGGTGATAGTGAAGTCAGAAGTCAGTGGACGCGGTGTGCTGTGTGTATGTAGAAGATGGGATGGGCTTTCTGATAAAGAGCAGTGGGGTGGAGGCGGGGGGCAGTGTGCTCTGTATGTGGGAAAGGGGCTTACTGGTGATGCAGTGGGGTGGAGGAGGGGAGGGGGGAGTGTACTCTACATGTGAGGAAAGGGGCTAACTGATGCAGTGGGGTGGAGGGGGGGGGTTAGGAGTGTGCTTTGTGTATGTGAGGGGGAGCACTTGTTGGTGATGGCATTAGTGTGTGAGTGTGTGTGTGTGTGGGGGGGGGACATTGTGCTGTATGTATGTATAGGTGTATATGTAATTTAATGTATAGCCTACCGTATGGGTAAACAAATAACACCACATGACTCAATAATTTCATCATTTCTGTGCTTGTTACAAATAATATGAAATTATTTTCCTCTCTCTGCAGTGCCAGAATTGCTGAAAGTACTGGTGTCATTGACAAGTATACTGCAGCTGTTCGTGATCAGATGACCCCTCTGACTCAGGACCTGCTGGCAAAGCTGTCCCAGGAGGCCGAGCAGCTGAAAGCCCGTGTGGAGGAGGACCTGACCACTGTTGCGACCCAGCTGGAGCCCTATGCTGAAAAGCTCAATCAGAACCTCCAGCAGCAGGTGGAGGATCTGAAGAGGGATGTGACCCCCTACGCTGAGGCCCTGGACTCCGAGGCCCTGAAGGCCACCCTGCAGCAGAAGACCGAGCAGCTGAGGGGGAGCTTGGAGAAGAGCCTGACCGAGCTGCAGTCCCAGATGGGCCCCAATTCTGATGAGCTGAAGCAGAGGCTGGACCAGCACCTGCAGGACTTCCAGAAGAGCATCGCACCACTGGCCCAGAGCTTCCAGACCCAGCTGGCTCAGAAGAGCCAGGAGCTCCAGGAGACTATGGCTCCCTACGCAGAGGAACTAAAGGCAAAGCTGGATCCCTTAGCACAAGACCTGAAGGCCCAGCTCACTAAACTGCTGGAATCCTTCACCAAGAAGCAAGAGCTGTAGATCTGACCTTTGTCAGTGGACATTTAATTTATTCAATAAGAGATTCACCAGCTCAGTCTAACGAAATGAGACCAACTACACCTAATTAGCCATGCCAGTCAGGGTCAGTCACTTCTAAACTATTTAGAATTGAAAGAAGAAACCTATACGTGTGGAGGAAATGTAGTGACACATGTTAATGATGATATTGACACAAATATTTGTGATGATGTCTTTAAGGCATATCTTAAATGAGTGTATGTGCACAATGTCTTAAATGAGTGTATGTGAACTATCCTTCAGAGATAACTTACACAGAGTATTTATTTTTCATAATGTTGTATTGATAGTGTGAGTTAAAAAATAAACACTATTCACTAATCATGTTGCTGTCTTGCTATATAATTATGATATATTTATCTATTTATTTAACTCTAACCATTTTAATACTAAAGTTAGCCTATGGTCTTAGTAACCAAACCCTAAGGTGGTTCACAAGTAGAATGTGTAACAACACTGATTAGAAAGGGGCTCTCCTTGGCAGTAATGTGTGCTGTTTCAATATCAGTTATGCTAAGAGTGAATGATCAACAGAAATAGCAATAATACAAACACAAAGAGCAGGACAACAAACATTCGGCCTGTCTGTGTTCATTTGACAACAAACACTGGGTCTGTCTGAGTTCATTTTCTAAAAGATTCATTCCACAATGAAAGGGCCTTTAAAAGCTACGTGCATCTGAACGCAAGTCAATCCTAATGCATCCAAATCCTCTCTCAAAAAAAAAAAGTTATTTACTGAAATAGTGACATTGGCTCCAGAACCCACAAGCATGACATATCCATGCAACTCAAAACAGGCCTTTAAATGAATGGCAGTGAAAGGTTGCCCTGAAATTGATAGTTATTAAGTTAATTCTAAGGTCATTTTGATTACCTGTACAGTATACAGTACATACAGTACAACACTGGAGTGCTATATTAAGTCTTAAACGAGGGTAATTTAAGTCTAATTAAGTCTTTTTTTGACCATTTCCTCAGATCAGCATTGTTCATCTGGTCACTACTGACTTGGTCATAAATGGCAACGTATACATTTCTGTTGCGCAAATGTGAACATTTGACCAGATGTCTAATGATAGGCATAGATAGCTATGTGCATTTTTCTGAGGAGACTTTGTGGACTTTGTTTGACACAAGTCTCCTTATATAGACCTCCTTTAGGTCATTTCACTGTTGCCTATTCCACATACTCCTTGTGTATGTTACACTGGTAAGTGCATCAATGCATTTTTTTTTCACTTTTTTTGTGAAAAATATGTGTAATTGTCTTGTCTGTTTCCATATTAATTCATCTATACAGAGACTGCAGCCATGAAACTGTTGGCTTTCCTGACCTTAACCCTGTTTGTGGGTAAGAAAATTATTTTGCTGATTCACCAACTTCACTAGGTTATAGAGAGGTAGGGGGTGAATTGAGGAATGAATTTGGGATTTAAAGTACATGTGTTGGTAGATTTCAGAACTAGTGATACACATTCTTGTGTTTTAGTTCATCCAATAGATTTGTGCCTAATACAAATTAGAATATGTCAGTGTAAATGCTCATGGTATCATCTGGAATAATATAGAATGAGAATGGACATTAAGCATTTTTTTAAAAATCACTTCTTATACTAAACACCATCTCTATTGAAATTGCTAAAGTCTCACTTAAGCATAAATGATAATTCCTTTTACCAGTAGTCATTTCAAAATGTGGTCAGAATGATCTTACTGAGTGTGCTGACTGACCTTCTGACAGGGTGCCACTGTAAAAGCGATGCACTGAACAAGAAACCATTCAGGGTACAGCTGGAACTGAAAAAAGACAATTTCTGGGAATACATCACAAAGGCAGTGAATGCCCACGGATTAGACCTTCAGAGCCTTGGACACATCGAGACTGGGCAAGAGATCAAGTAAGAATCTGTAATGAATCTTTGCCGCATTCTGCGTTTCAGAGGTACTTTTGCAATCTCCTCTGTAAACATATGATAGTAAATAAGAAAGCAATGTGTTAAAATGAATTTATCAGGGATATATTGATTTGTGAATTAAAGGTATCAGAAGTCCTTAAGCTGTGTGCCTTGTTTAAAAATATATAAGCCCAAGCTTGTACTCTCTGTTCAGTCCAAACATCTATAGGACAAAAACTGAATTCAGGTGATCCATCAGATATAAATGTTCTACATTTCATCCACAGTCCAACGGCAACATGGCAATGGAAGTTTTTTTTTTCTTTTTTTCTCTGTCACTCTCCATCTCCCCCTCTAGCACAAAGGTATCTGAAACCATTGACGCAATCAGTCAATACATTGAGACTCTGCAGAGCCAGGTGACCCCGCTGACTCAGGAACTGCTGGCCAAACTATCTCATGAGGCGGAGCAGCTGAAAGCCCGTGTGGAGAAGGACCTGAGCGCTGTGAAGACCCAATTGGAGCCCTACGCCGAAGAGTTGATGGAGGAGCTGGAGCGTCAACTGGAGGAGGTGAGACGAGACGTGAGGCCCCAAAGGGAGATATTCCAGTCAGAGGCACTAAGGACCACCCTGCTCCAGGCAGCCGAGGAGCTGCGAGGAGAACTCGAGAAGAATGTTGACGGACTGCAAGCCCAGCTGCAGGCCGAGGCTGATGAGATGAAGAGGACAATGGACCAGTACCTGCAGGAGCTGAGGGACAGCGCTGTGCCTGTGATGAAGAACTTTCAAAACCAGATGAACAAGGCAGGCCAGGATGTCCAGCAGACATTTGTCAGCTTTGGTGTGAAGCTGGGAGAAACCTTCAAGAACCAATTCAGTTCCTTCTGGCAGTCCCTCAAGAAATTAATTTAGACTGGTTGTCATATATCCCAGTCTGTCAGGCCATACAAATGGCAGTATAAAAGTCTTATATATATATTTCTTTATATATATTATATATTACATCAACATGTACAGTTGATATGTTGGTTTTTGAAGTTATGAACAAAAGCCTGAATATGTGATGTGGCTCTTCTTTGTAATCTCTGCTGTAAATATATGAGGCGTCCTCTAGTGTTGAAAATGAGTCTGTGTCGACTGTTTAACCAGGATATTACACAATGGGTAAAGAGTAGTCTACACTAAAGGCTTGTTTACATGTATCTTGCTATTTTTATAAACAGCTTTTATATATATTTTTTTTAGCTGTTTCTTTTTTCTCGTTTACATGTATCAACAGAATGCAGCGTGTAAAATATCCACAAATCTCCAGTGTTTGAGGTGGCTAAAACTGTTTACATGTAAATGAAAGGCCCAAATGGATAAAAAATATCTGTTTATAAAAATATCTAAATACATGTAAACAAGCCATCAAACAGATTGAAGATCTTTTATCTAAGTCCAAATCTCTCTACAAGTTACACTATATTCAGCCAGTTCTTTATTCTGGAATGGGTTACTATGGGCCTAATCATATTACGGTACAAACACACACACACACAAACACACACAAACACACACACACACACAAACACACACACAGATGGTGGCCTTAAACATCAACAATCAATAAAACATTTCATGCACATCTTAAGAATAACAAACAAGACTCATTGTACCATGTCAAAGGCCATTAATCAGTGACATTAGATCAGATAATGTGGTAGGCATTGATAGTGCTCTGGACATTAAGACATTAAGGCCTAACTTTGACCTTGTTTTTCTGAACGTCCTGGTGCACACATCCCTGGTGTGTGGTGCATTCTAGCACGTAATGGTTGCTGCGCATCACCAAGGTGGTGGTGGTTAGTGAGACCCCCCTTCCGCTGTAAAGCGTTTTGGGTGTCTTGAAAAGCGCTATAGAAATGTAATCAGTCGTCGTAGTAGTATAAACTGTGTTTGTGACAGATTTATACGCACAAATCCAAATGCAGGTATTTAATAAGGGTATTTTCATAGAGCACTAGAAAAGATACGGAGATTAGGGTATAGTGTTATTTCAGTGGTCTTATCTTTAGGACATTTTTGTTTGATTTCATTCTACTAGTAGCCTGTGATGTCTGTCTTTCACCCTAATATGTATTTAAAAACAACGTCATGACATCATGACTGTAAACACTGATAACTTGGACACATCATTATAGCTCATATGTAGCCGTCTTTTGCATATCAGTGCAAAACAGATCCTTTGTTACATACATAATGTGATACATAATGCGATACGTAATGCGATAAAATACTATATTTCTTTATGAAGTAAATTACTGTTTCAACTTTGAGGATTTGCCTGTATTCAGCTATAGTGGTTACATGAAAAAATATTAATGTTATGGCATGTTTGCTCATTATCTGGGAGGTTTTATTTATCAACTGTCACATCTAAAATGCCAGAAATCCCCTGGGATAGAAATGTGTGGCATGTGTGGCACCTGACAAACCGACACAAAGATCTGCAAGGTCAACCTCAACTGACTGAAACCATGTCCTTTTGGCACCAGTATCATGCTACGTGGAATGGCATGGAATGATTACCCTGCAATAAAAAAAAACAACAGGGCATCTTCCACAAGGACCTTCGGACAGAGGTTGCTACCTCATGCAGCGTTGATGGGATCACTGAAGAGAGGTGCGTCAGTTTCGCTTACTATAAATACCTCATGGGTTGACACACTCTGTGCACCTCACGGCCAAAGACATTAAAAGCAGGTATGTCTCCAGGACTTGTTTGAAACCTCTCCTATTTAAAAGGTAGAATTTGTCAGATTACTGTTATATTTACTATGAAGTTTACATGTAAGATCTCTCTCTATATGCCTCTCTTTAGATCACCATGAAGGTTATTGCAGTGATTGTTGCTCTAACAGTCTTCTCAAGTAAGTTCAAATCCAGACTGTGACATAGATTGTTAATTACCTTAACTCTCTTCAACGAAATTTCTCACGAAATTACCTCATCACATCTAACACTCTCAGAAAAAAAAGTTATGGCAGTGTACCCTACAAGGATCACACCTGATCCAATAAATACCTTTTCTTGACCATTCATGTACCTTTTCCAAAACAAACTCACAGTTAAGAGGTAAAATTGTTATTCTACCTACAGATAGATACCAAACCATGTACAGTATTTGATATTACGACACCTTGTTTTCGGAGAGTGAAGTGGTTGGACATGTTCCCACAGCAGTGAGCTGTCACAATGAGCTGACCCTGAGTGTGTTCTCTTGTAGGCTCCCATGGCTGGTACCTGCGGGACGAGCCTAAGCAGCCATGGGAGGTTGCTGTTGATCGTTTTTGGGAGTATGTGGCCGACATCAACACCAAGGCAGAGGAGATGAAGAAGAACATCGAGAGCTCTCAGCTCAGCGAGGACATGGAGTGAGTTTGAACTCCCAGCACACAATCCTTAGTGTCTCTCCTCATTCTACAGTTACTAGTTACTATAAGACACATCCCTCCACATTTTTACACACCTTGATGAAATTCTGAATATAAATGTGGTGTGTGTGTGTTTGTGTGTGTGTAGTAAACTCATCAAGGAGGTCATGGCAGACCTAAGCATGTACCAAGATGACCTCAAGAACAAGCTGGGCCCCTTCGCTGAGGATGCAGCCAATAGGCTGGGCCAGGACATGACACTCCTGGGCAACAAACTGCGGGACCACCTGAATGAGGCCAAGGGAAGGGCCGGAGAGTACGCTGAGGAGCTGAAGAGCATGGCTGAGCAGAATGCCGATGAGGTGTCAAGCAGGATGAGGGTCTACCTCCGCAAGCTGAAGAAACGCCTGGGCAAAGACACAGAAGAGATCCGCACGTAAGTTTTCTTCAAGTGAACTTTATGAGTCCATGGCCTTGTGTTGCAACAGGCATGAGTCAAGCACAGAGGTTTCTTTTCCACAGGACTTTGACACTGTTTAATTATTTTATGGCAGTGTGTTTACCATTTAATTATTTGATTTATTATTTTGATTTCTTTTTTTCTTTTGTCCTTCTAACGTACACAAGCCTTATTTGCCATGTAATTTGAATCTTTAGAAATCACATAATCAGACTTCTAAAATGCCCAATCATATCTTTACCATCTTTTGTCCCTCACAGCAAGATGGAGACCTATCTCGGTGAGCTGCAGTCCCGTACCAGTGAGCAGGTGGAATCCGTGCGTGGCCGCCTGGAGCCCTACCTGAACGACATGCTCCAGCGCGCAGAGGAGAAAGCCAGCTCCCTCGTTCAGCTGATGAAGACCCAGGCAGAGGAATTGAGAGTCAAGCTTGAGAGCAGAGCCAGTGATTTCAAGCAGCAGCTGGAGAAGACCACCGAGAACCTGCGTTCCACCCTGGACACCAAGATGGAGGAACTGCGCGTGTGGTTCCAGCCCTACATCACAGAGATCCAAAATAACCTGTAGAATTACATCTAAACAGAATAGATGCTTGACCATGGAGTGTTTCCCATTTGGCCCACTCTGAGCTGGAATTGGCTGAGAATGTAATTCATCTTCATTAAAAAGCACTTTTTGTCCATATTCACAAAGTGAAAATGTTATGAGGTTTGTCATTTGTCATTTGTCATCAATATGGTCATGGATTGAGAACACACAAGCCCAAGACTCTGACAATCTCTGCAAATAGTATTCTTATGCATGACTCTAAAATCTGTATAATAAACCTTGTGTGCATTGGCTGTGTAGGAAGAGTGCTGTGCCACACCCAGAGCCATGAAAGTCTTGAGTTTTCTTTTTTTTATTTGAAAACAATAAATTATGAACAAACTAAATTGGTCTTCCCTTGACTGTTGCATTATGTGTGTACAGTAGACGCGTTTTTACAGCAGTCATTGAATGAAATACAGGTAGGAAAGTGCCACATCACAGAAAAATTTGCCTATTGGGACTAAATGATCAATTCAGCCAATTTAGATGTAAATATGGAAGTTTTTTTAAACTCTAGGCCTATTTATTTAATAGCAGTATAGACTGCTTTATGTAGCTTTTGTTTGTTGACCTACCATTTATCTTTTTATCACTTTGGGAAAAATCTCAGATAGTTTACTGGGAGGTATCTTATTGTGGCCAAACAAGTAGTCAGTCTGAAGACAAATGTAAGATAATTGATACTGTAAGTAATTTAAGTGTGTGTGTGTGTGTGTGTGTGTGTGTGTGTGTGTGTGTGTGTTTATGGAATGGTGTAGGCTTACAAATAAAAAATAGCACATTCATTTAGCATAATAGGCTAACAGCTTGGACTTAACTAGATCATATCCAAAACCATTTAATTCAGCAACTAGGCCTAGATGTTAAATTGTCACCAAATTATGTCCATCCCCAAGCACTAACGCGGCTAAACACCTCATTTCCGGGTTTTCCGGATGTTGTGTTCGGATGTGTGTTCAGACCAGACCGTTACACTGGAAAATCCAAACCCAAACACACACGCTGATTGTCATTCATACTCGCTAACAGATAGGCGAACTCTGCTTTATCTCTATATTTTAGCACATTCATCCCGAGGGCGTTAGCATGTGACTCTCGTGGGGCGTCCATCCTGTCTTGCATGGTGAGTAGCATGCACGAGTTGAGCAAGCAGAACCAGGGGGCGACCTGCAGCGAGTGATAGCTTTGAAGCTGGCAAGTTTTTAAAAGGGTCTTACAACAAACAGGACAATTTACCTGCATATTGCAAACCTTTAAATTGAAATGGTTTAATGCAGTGTAACAGGATGCACAATTACATTTTTATACGATCGGAGGACATTAACGTTAATTTAGCTGGTGGGAGAACCCGTGGGAAGGAAGAAGACGACAGTCCATTCCAACTGGAACTGGCACATGAAGGCTTAAAAACAATGATTTAACGTCATTTTATGCCACACGAGGTATAGTCCTCTCAAGAGACATTTCCTGGGACAACATGTGGCAATATTGTTTTTAAGTTCGCGCAACTTTGTGACCTTATTGCAGAGCGAACGAACAGTCGAACATTAACATTAAGGTAGCAAGTTTGATGCTCAAAAAGCATAGTGAAATTTCCCCCTTCGGACTTTTCCATATTGAAACCGCCCTGAACACGGCCTGCTAGTTTTAACTTGGTTATAGCCATCACCTCCAACCCGCCCATCCTTTACTTACCACTTTTTTGAAAGATGTATGCACTCGCAGAACGAATCGAACTGTACAAATTACAGATTGTTTATTTATCTGTGCAGAATGAGTACAGTGTTGCATTTGTGGATTTTTTCCTTGGTAATAGTGCATTGTTTCCTTGATAATTGTCAATTACAGAAAGAAAAGTTGTTTGTGATTATCACGATAGTGATAAACTCGTGAAAAATGCATAAGTCTATTTGTATTTAGGTATCCACAGCACCTGTTATGTACACTATTCACTAAAAATTTCCGACTTAATGTGGGGCAGCCATGCCGTACTGGTTTGGGCTTTGGGCAAATCGAAAGCTTGTCCCCAGTTGATCCTCAACCAGTAGGTAAAATGTGGGTGGGGAGGTACCCATGAGCAAGGCACTGCTCACCAGGTGCCGATGTAGCAGGCGACCCTCTGCTTCACCTCACTGTGTGTTCACTGTGCCCTGTGTGGGTCTCACTAAATTATGAGTGGGATAAATCAAGAAACTGAATTTCCCTCAGGGGATTAAAAGAATATATATACTATACTTATATACTGCGATTGTAAAGCTCTTAAATAGTTCAAACCTGTATAATTTCGTTATGTTTATGGTTTGCAGGTTTACAGGCACCATGTCTGATGAAGGAGGGACCTGGAACAGTGGTGGTGGGGGGCAAAGGTGGGATGGAGGATTCACAGTCCTGCAGGAGGTCAATTTGACAAAGGATTTGAACAGAAGAGAGGATTGGTCAGACATCTCTGATGATGAAAGTCCTGCGGTTTATGCAGATATCTCACACTCCTCAGCATATCAGTACCACGCAGTACAGCCAAAGGTCTGAAAACTATGCTATGCTATACTGTGTATTAGTCTCCATATGCGGTTGCCTAGTAGAGGCTATTCTTGATTAACAAAATTATTTTTTTAAGTGATCATTCTATACATAATCACAGAGTTGTTTAATGCTGACACAAAAGCTGAAAGGGGTGCCAGGCAAGTCTGGGATTTTTTTAAATACACTCTCACTGAAGTCACTGAAGAGTTTTTTTGTAATTTAGCACCAATCTCCTAAATTCTCTCCCGTACACGTGGATCTCTTTGCAAACCAAAAAATAGGAACTAGAAAATCTTGCCTACTTTCCCTGTAATGTTGACATTGTGTCAAAATGTTTTTAAATAGTGGTTATGCATGTACTACAAAGTGTTTCTCCTGCACTCTAGTGCAGTAATAGCAATATGTAATAATAACAGTGTTTAGTAGTAACAGTAACTAGTAATTCAGTGTCATTTTTAATAACCTTTATTAACACTGACTGCAATTACGTTGTGTGTTTGTGTGTGTGTATGTGTTTGTATGTGTGTGTGTGTGTGTGTGTGTGTGTGTGTGTTTTCAGGAAACTGTGTGGGACAGTTCATATTTTTCCCATGAATCACCTGCTGCTCTACATGAAACCCCAACAGCTTCAAGTTTCCCATTTCAAGAGAGTATATTTTGGAGGCAACAGCAGCAGCCACAAGTTGCCTTACCTGAAGTCGCTTCAAGAAGCGCTGAATACCCAGCTGCTTCATATCCACCTGCCTTTTATCCATCGTTGTTTTATCCACCAGCTATTTGCCAGCTGGTGGAAGAAAGTACTGTGGTTTGTTCTTTGGATAAAAGAGGAGAGATTGAGAAAGAGGAAAAGAAGACGAGCAGAAATGTGTCCTCTATCGATCAGACAGCTGCTGCAGAGAAACACAAGGAGGACTGTCCTAAGAGCTCCGAAGCAGAGGTCGGTCTTTTATAAGTCAGTTATGACAGTGTCGTGCAATGTTGACCATTTCAACCCATAGCACTGTTGTTCGAGATCACAGAGTACTGTTGGTTGGGCTGAAATGCTTTCTAAACCTTTTTACTAATTTTACTAAAACAACCTACAAATGAAAAAGGTTAAAGAAATAGTTACTAAGTGTGTGCCTCTGTTTTTAGGGCAAGGAATCAGTGACCAGCAGTCTGGCCGGTGGACCAACATCAAAAGTAGAATCTCTGGAAACAACCAAAAGTGGTCACTTGTCATTGGAGGAACCATATTCACAAAACCCAACCTCCTCAGGGCAAAAACACTGTTGTTCAGATTCAAGAATGTTGCCAGAGTCTGATGCCTCCATATTTTGTAAAGATGGACAACAATATGAACACAACAATGCAGGTCAGCAAGGTGGGTCAGCTGTTCCTGTTTGTGTCTCCAACTCTGAGTTATCATTGGACAGTTGTCTTAAAAATGAAGCCACAATTCTATCAGAACGCTTTGTGTCAAAATTGTGTGATCCAAACCCAAAATGCAAAAATATCAGTGTTCCATTAGTGACAGCTGCAAACGAGCTGCAAGAAATGACTCAAAAAGACATTCCTGTCATATCTGATGAAAAGAGGGCAGATGTACCTGTTTGGCGCAGAGGAACATCAAAGTCTGGAAAACTGAAGAGGAAAACACTTAAAGGAAGCAGGTCATGGGACAACCCTGATGTAACAGATGAAACTTCAGCAAAAGCAATGGAAGTGCCTTCACCTCCTGCCATATCTAATGAAAAGAGGGCAATTGTACCTGATCAGCTCAGGGGAACATCAGATGAACTTGGTCTTGATAAACCTTGCCAGGATAGCACTAATATCGGCACCTCAAAGGTCATACAGCAGCCGTCTTTGGTTTCAGCAGAAACAGACAGTGTGAACAATGGAAGTAGCAGGAAAGTAAGTCTGGGACTGACTGGAATACTGACGAAACAAAAAAAGAAAGTTGGTCGGCCATTCAAGAAAAAGACCCTCTTAAAGATGGCAAAACTTCTCAAAATTGCTAAAGAATGTGAGGAAGACCCTAAAGATACCTATGTAAATGAGACTACTGATGCTTGCCTAAAACATACAGAAAAGAATGACCCGCAGAGACAGAATATCTCCCTCATCTCTCCAAATGAGCAAAGCTGTCCATGCGTTAGCTCTTTCCCACGTGATGTGAAAGAATATAATTACAATCTGAATATATCTCCACTCCCTAAAAACCCCATTCAAGACCCAAAAGCTTATCCACCCAAATCTTTGAAAGACCTTTCAGAGACTTCTAAAGGACAAGAAGATTGTATGGATCACCTCAAGAAACGTGTACCTGCAACACAATGTAAGGCTAAATCATGTAAACAGCAAAGAATTCAAGAGTTGTCCATCTGTAATGTTACCCAGGATCCCAAAGTGGTACCAGAAACTGTGTTGGCCCGAGAGACTCGTCTGTCAGCATCTCGCTTTAAAAAAATACATAAGAAGAAAAACGATTTGAATGCACATGTAAGCAGCCAAAGCAGTATTGTGACCTTACAGCAGAAACCAGTAAACCAACCAGTATTAGAAGAGGCTTCTGCAATAAAACAAACATCAAAACTGCATAGTACACCTAGCAGCACAAAGAAAAGTTCTAGAAAGAGAGGCATTTACATCAAAGAAAGTAAAAATGACACTTGTGAAGAGAAATCTAATCTTTCAGTGAAAAATTCAGTCTTTGACTCGCAGACCTCAGAGGCAGTTGTGCCTCCCCAGACGCCCACAACACGAAAACTGACGAAGAAACGGCGAAGAAAGATGTTAAGGAAGGCTGGTTCCCGGGCACGTCTTCAACTAAACAGTGTTGACCCACAGATTAGCCCCCCACAGAAAGAGCTTCAAAGTACAATTGCAATCGAAGAGAAAATTAAGGAAGTAACTAAAATAATCCAGGTAGAAGGTGCAGTGCAAGAAAAGGATGCAAAGGGTTATGTGTCTGATACACAGAAAGAATCTGAATTTCCATGTGAAGTTGTAGATGAAAACGAATTGAAAGTCATGACCAATGAAAACACAGATCGGCAGGTGGTAAGCACTGCTGATGAGGTTGAATCTATTGAATCTACAGATGAAGTTCCTGTTGAAGGCTCTGCACAGGTCCTGAGCAAACGGGGAAGAGGCCCAAAGAGGAGAGGAAAGAAAAAGAGAAACCCTCTTGTTTTACCATCCAATAAAGCTGTGGTCCATGAAACACGGCCTGAGAGGTCAATGAAGCCCCCCAAAATTGCACCAAAGGAAAATGTCAAGAGAACATCTGAAAAGATGGTTTCTAATGAGGGAAAAGGACAAAATGATAAGGGACAGATAGAACCTAATGGGTTACCACTGCAGAAAGATGTCTCATGTGGTCAAGAAGAGACTAGTCAGAGTCTTAACAGTCCACAGCCACTGGGAGAAAAGAGAGCGAGGAAGAGGAAAGTCAAAGATGATGGAGAAAATGTCTTAAATCTAAATAACTGCAGTGTAAGTCAGACATCCAACTCATCTGAATTCACATTAAATGTATCCGACTGTCCTATCACACCACCAAAATTGGCCAAACTGGGGTCAAATATTAAGCCTATTAGAAAAGCAGATGCTTGTCGTAATTCCAAAAAGAAAGAAAAAAATGTCCCAGAAGCATCTCAGTCAGTTTTGACAGAAAAACTTCTACAGAGTGACTCTACAAATCAATTGACGCAGGTAGCACAGGAAATTCAACAAACTCCAAAAGGCAGAAAATCAAAAAAGAAAGTCGGAATTCCCAAGATGCAGCCAGCTTCTCAGGAAAAAACATGGATTATGGGGACTGCTGAAACCCTCCCCAAAACTAGAACCCCAAGAAAAAGTAAGAAGGAAGTGGAATTGGTGCCCACAGACAATGAAGGTCAGTCGTCAACTGCAAACAGCAGTTTTGACTTTGCAGAGGAAGAGTTTCAAGTTCCTGTCATAAAAGTATCACCCAGGAAAGATGTTTCACTCAAAATAACCACACCCCAACAAAGCTGTTTGAAAATGCCAAAAAAAAAGTCTACCAGAATTAAAAGAATGGGGAGAAAAGGTGCAGCTAAATCTCGAATATCTCAGGAAATCAAGCAAATGTCCACTACCAACATCTGCTCAGAATTGCCTGAAATAAAATCAGAACCTCTTGTGGTGCCCGTCTCAGTTAGTAAACCTGTGGAAAAACAAACAAGGAAACAAAGAAAATTTAAGATCTCTTTGGAAGAATCAGTTGCACAGCACAGTGACCCTCAGGTTGTGATGGAAAAGAGTGGTTGTAATACAACTGAAGATCAAGAAGGTGGTCAAAGCACAGAGATTAAAATGGAACAGGCTGAATTTGCCTTGTCTGCAGTGGACATGGGACCTCCTGCAGTTTCACCACAAAGTCCGGTGCAGACAACAGATTACATGGCAATGTTGAAACGCAAACCTGGCAGGCCATTCAAGAAAAAGACTCTATTGAGAATGGCTAAAATTCTGGAAATAGTTCAGGAAGCTGGGTCTGGTTCTAAAGAAAATGATGGCATCGCTAACTTTGTTGAAGGAATACTCCCCAAAAAACAGCATCAGCCAAAAGTGAAGAAGGAAAAGGTCAGACCATTCGTCTCTCCTACAAGACGGTCACTTCGAACCTTTGTCCCTGGAAAATCTGAGACTGAACTTCATTCTTTGTCGTCACATTCCATGGACACTGATCATGAGGAAAATACTGACACATCTTCAAGTTCAAGGGCTTGGAATAGACTAAATGAACCTGATAAATGCTCCACTAACACCTTGGCCTCAGACTCAAATGAAGCAACAGTACATGAGACTGATAAACAAGCTCCTCACACAGTGACTGAAGGTGAGAGCACAGCTGTGAGGACCTTGAAGAAAAGGAGAAGAAGAAGAAAAGTGTTCAATCCCAAGAAAAAGAAGATGAGCTGGACAAAGCTCTGTCAACAGTTGGCTAACGTACCAGCCACTCAAGAAGAATTCCCTTCGTCAAATAGTGAAAATACTGCCAGTGTCTCCCCCAACAACATAGAAATTTCATGTAAGGTGTCTTCTGTCCCTATGTCATGTAAGGAGGAACAACTAGAGCATGCCATTTTAAACAATCCAACCACCTCAGATTTTGCACTAGAGCCCCAGAGTCTAGGAACCTCTTCATCTGGTTTAGAGAAAACAACCAAGCTAAAGGCATCCACTTTAACACAGAGCAAGAGGGAAGGAAGAGGAAGGCGGGGCGTGAAAATGTTTTTAGTGGAAGATGCCAATGTCTCATCAAAGTTCGCTCCTTTGCCAACTAATCAAGAGAAAGAATATTCTGATCTCATTGCAGGGCAGTCTTTCTCCAAATTGAAAAGGAAGACTGCCCACAAAAATAAGACTTATTTGAAAAAGTCTAAATTGAAGGATATTATGCAGACAGTATCTGAACTTAACAAATACTCATCTGAAATGAACCACTTAAACTGTTCTGAAAATAGAACAAAAGTGAAGGCAGAAGAATTTGTGCAATCTGTTTCCGCTACACAAGTTTCTAAATTAAGGAGGTCTTCATGTGGATTAAGTTCTGCTTCACTCTCTACAGCTGACAAGGGACCAAGGCAACCTGAACAGAACCTTGGAGAGGAAATGCAGTCCTCCAAGCAGGGAGATACATCCCTAAATGAAAGCAAAGTGAAATATGATGACCCTTCTCTTGAAATACACAATGACAATGTAACCCTTCCCTCTTCAGGTGTTCAAGAATATGTCCCTATGCCTGGTCAGTTAAAACAAAAGAAAAGAAGAAAGAGACGGAAACGAAAACGCAATTCAAGAACTTCTAAAGTGGTGAAATCTGCCAAGATCACAGACACAACAAATAATTCAGATGCATCTCTCACAGTTGCTGTCAACACCTCTGAATGCCAAAGTACATCTGTTAAACATGACGATACTTCAAAGAAAATTAAAAGTTTGATGGAGAAACCAATGCCTGGGGAAATGGAGGAACCTTCTGGAACAAAAATTGAGAAAGGCATGGACGAAAGGGCACAGAAATCCTTGTTGGAATTGTCAGAAAATGAGCCAGCAGATGTTAGTTCTGAAAAGGCAGATGCCAGTACTTATGAAGATCACACGGTGGTGAAGAATTGTACTCCACCAAAATCTATAAAAATATTGAGTTACTCAGAAACTCCCCCAAGAAGATCTGTCCGAGGCTCTAAAATTGCTTCACTTTTTCACCGCAGTGAAAAACATACGCCTACAGTTGGTGAAATCATGTCATCCCCTGAAAAAGATGGTCAGGATATTATTCAGAGCCCTAAGAAAACATTTCAACCCTCTAAATCACTCCCAGTACCTACTGAGGAACAAGTGGTGCCTGCTGTTTCGTTTCACATGGTTGAAACAACTGGTTGTTCAGTCTCAGACAATGAGCATGAACCTGATCTAGAACCAAGCACAGATGCAGATAATGAAATAACTGAGGTGCAAGCTTCAAGTACACCTGTGGGCAAAACGGCAGAAGCTGTCATAAAGAAAAGACATCGACAAAAAAAAAGGGGATGGGGCAACAGAAGATCAGGCAAACATACATCAGACGTTGCCCAAGTGAATGAACAGCCTGCTGTCCAAAGTGTGAAGGCAGTTGTTACTGAGGAAAAGAACAGTTTTGCACCCATTAGCCAGTTGAATGACACTGAGACTCGTGCTGAGGAATTGTTTGCATCAGAACCTCTGGAGGATTACGAAGAGGAATCTCAGCCAGCTGATAGAGAATCTGTAATGGCCAATCTTTTGGTTCACTCAGGCTGCCAGACCTCACTGTCCATGAATGAGGTCTCCCAGTCTCCACAAGATGTTCAAAAAGTTGATGGATGCACACAGTATTCTGAGGAAGACTGTAGAGAGCAAAAAGTAATGCCCCCATCAAGTCTGAACCTGAGGTGGCAATCTGACAAAAAGCCAAGAGCATCAATGAAGTGCAGGTTCTGTAGACAATCTTTTCGTCACATTTCTGCATATACTGTTCACCAGCGACTTCACACAGGTGAAAAACCTTATCAGTGTAAAGACTGTGGTAAGAGATTTGCTCAAGTTTCAAAATTAAAATCCCACATGAATGTGCATAAAGCAACAGGATCCATGCAGTGCCCTTGCTGTAGCCAACGATTCTTCAAGAAAGAACAACTTACTACCCATTTTAAAATTCACCTTCCCAGTGTAGATCACATCAGCTCAACCAAGCAAAAAACCCAGGCATCCCCTAATAAACCTTTGTCCACCCTGATCAGTTCCTCAAATGGTGTGTTCAACTGCTCTGTGTGTGAGAAAGGCCTCCCCAGTGGGCAAAAACTGTGTATTCATAAGCACACTCACAAAGGAGAGTGCCTGTCTTGCAAAGACTGTGGGAAGACCTTCAGAAAGCAAAGTACCCTTACAGCCCATGAGAGAGTCCACTGGCCTCTAAAGCCTTATGCATGCTCCATCTGTGGAAAGGGTTTCAGTAAACTGCAGGCACTGAAGGCTCATTCCCTTGAGCACACAGGTGAAACACCTTTCTTTTGTTCTTATTGTGGCTATGCTTGCAGTGACCTGCCGTTGCTTAGGGCACACCAGTCCTCTAGGATATGCTCTATCAAGAAACAAGACAATATGGAGGGCTTCCTGATCCAGATGGGAGCGGATGGGCAGGTGAACACACCAAACTTCTTCAAATGTCACTTGTGCAAGAAACTTCTAAGCCACTGGTGTCAGTATACCCTCCATCTGCAAACACACTTAAAGGCTCGTCCCTATCTGTGTCATATGTGCGGCCAGAGTTATGAAACGGACTCCGACGTGAGGGTTCACTGCAGAGACTGCTGCAAGTCTAGTGGTGAGGAAAAGGCTTGTTTGGGCCCTTTGTCTGACATTTGGACAAGCCAAGAAACAGTAGAGACCTCTCTGATGTCTCAGGAGCCAGACTCACCAGAACACATGGACGAACAGTCATTCGTTTCTCCAGATATCTCTCCAGTACATACAGAGGATAGGGATCCTGTAGGTCCTTATGACTCCCAGACACTTTCTCCTACCCCCTCTAATGTTAGTATTTTATCCTCACATCCATCTTTAGACTGCTACATTGTGTCCTCTATTCATGCCCGTACAAAGACTTTACACAAGAGGTTTGAGTGTCCACACTGTGGGCAGACGTTTAGGTTGTTTAGTTTTTTACGTGTACACTTGCAAACACACTTACCTGGCAACAAGTACACTTGTGGGCTCTGTGGCCGTGTATTTCAAAGGTGGCATAAGCTGTGGTTGCACCAACGCCTTCATCAAGAGAAGGGCAGATCCTTTACGTGCTCAGACTGCAATGTCCAGTTTCACTTCCTGGGTTTGTACAGGGAGCATTTACGAGAACATGCAGAACAGAGACCTTATGCTTGTCCACTGTGCCCCGAGCAGTTCGTCAGCGAAGAGAACCTTAATGCTCACCAGTGTGAGAATCACAGGATCCGTCGAACGCTGAGATGCAACGTCTGTGGAAAAGGTTTCTCCAGTTTGAGAAACTGGGTGAAGCACAGTCTGCTTCACAATGGTCGCAGCTCCCACCGCTGCCTCCTGTGCGACCATTCGTTCACCAGCAACCGTGTCCTGCAGGATCACCTGAAGACGCACAACAATGACCTCAGATTCCCCACGTCTGAAATTCCATCAGAGCCTCTTCTGTTTCCGCATCAGTGCTGGCACTGTAATGCCAGCTTTTCAACTGGAGAGCTGCTCTACGCTCATCAGATATGCCATGCTGTGGGAGGAAAGCCTCCTGCCAGGCCAGTGTATCCTCCAACTAACCACAGAAACACCAGTGATGTCACAAAGACAGTGCCTCCAACCACTGTTCTGGAATCATCCTCTGTTCCAGAACCATCAGCAGAACAAGCTCCAGTTCCAGAGATCACTGAGGAAGACATGTTTCACTATGCCCATCCTGACAGTCTCTATGTGGTACCTGACCCTACTCCACCACCACCAATACGTCATACCCATTCCTTTTCACGGTCAAGGGGTCCATCCTACTCCCAAGCAAACATCTCCACATCCCAGCAGGTTATTACCCTGGATGAGAATTCCCTCCCAGATGCTGCAGACACTAATCCAAATGTTCCCAGCACCAGTCAAACCATTCCTGACTCCAGTCTCATTGCAAATGTGAATCTACCTCAAACCAGCAGCCAACAAACCATTACCGAGTCACCATCATCCCCAGTCCCAGCAGGTTCTTCTGCTAGTCATCTTCGGGGTGAACCAACTCTGAGCCTCCAGGTCGAACACACTCTTCCTCCCAAACATGACAAGTCCAGAGACGCAGTCAAACGTTTCTCAATCACCGTACAACTACAGGAGTCAAAGGGTTTTCAGTGTGCTGACTGCAACTTATCCCTTTCCAGTATCAAGCAGCTACATAAACATTACCTAAAACATGCAAAAGGGGTGCTGACAAAACTTTGCGTTTAAATTATTTCATTTCATTTTGGTGCCTAACTCAGACATTTCTTTTTAAATACCTCAGGTAGTTTCCCATTACCATTATCACATGATACAGCTAAGCTAAAATGTGTCTTGATGATGAATGCTTTTGAAGTCTTTACAATATAATGTCTGTACATGATTCAGTTGCCTCATTTAAATATCCACCAGTTTAATCTTCCCTTTATCTTTGAAAACTGGTTCTGATTGCTGTCTAGTATTTGGAAATCACTGGGCCTACAGGACAAGGCAATCTATAAAATCACATTTTGTGTCATATAAAACTACCCAGCATTAAAGAACACAAAATAAAGTGAAAAGACACTTTTGTATGTTTTGTCATTAAAGTTTAAATATGCCTTTATAACATGTCTGCACACTGTATTATCTTCTGTAACACGCATTTATGTTCTTTTTTTATGTTCTGCTTTGACTCCGTGCCTTTGAAAGTACTGTCATCAGAAAAAAAAATGCAATCCACCGCTCCCCATTGAGGGTACCACTGTTGCAACAGAGGTTGGATACATATCGTTCATTCATATGTATATTTGAGAAATCTATAGTTTTAACTAAAATGAATGGGAGCCAGTGAGGGAGATCACACTTATCAGTACTGTTCATTTTTGCAAGCTGCATTGAAAAAGTCTCTTTTTATATACATAATGTAATGTAAACACATCCTGCCTATACTTTTCTTTTTTTTTCATATGTGAAGTATGTTCATTCCAGTGAGCAAATGAATGTAGTACAGGACGGTGCAATGGAAACATTGCAGTTGGGTATCTGGTCAGACTTAATCAGACCTGCAGAGATGCACCGCCAGAGTTACATATTTACATATTTACCTATTACAACTCTGCCATCCGTTAGAATACATAGATGTCTTTTTTTATCATTTCTTGTCTCTATGTCCTGAAAGAAACATTTCATAAATAAAGTGTTAAGTAGTGTTTTTTATTATTTGTTTGACACATGCTTCATCATACTTCATTTAAAGGCAATTTAGAGGATTCCATCTTGTACTTTGTACCTTATTTAGAGAATAGGCCTCTATTCTCTATATATTCTATATATCAGAAAAGGGGCCTCAGATTTCATACATGATTTTAAGGCCCCTACTCTGTTCATCTGATTGGGGCAAAGGGGTGTTGGGTGATGTATAGAACATTGTTGGATGTATGCTAAGGGCCTTTTAGGAGTTCCACTTACATTTGCCTGCCTCAAGATTCCCAGTATCCATACATCTCGTGTGCTTCCCAAGCCCCACCTTGTGATGTTTTCAGCTCTGAAGGGTACATTAGACGCATTAAAAAACTGGAACTTGTGCAGTAGATATGAGAGAGAGCATATCCACTCTGTTCATAAATGGGACAGTGGTGGAGTAGTGGTAAAGGAACCTGGCTAGCAATGCTTTATTTGCTCTGGGAATTGTAGGTTTGAATCCTGGCTGCCACTGTTGTGCCCTTGAGCAAGGCACTTAACCCTAAATTGCTCTGGGGGAGACTGGCCCTGATGTAGTTAATAGTTGACAAATGTAAGTTGCTTTGTATAAAAGTGTCTGATAAATGTAAATGCACTTCTACACTTCATGTGTTTTACCCAGAATTCTGTACAACCCTTAGGGTCTGTCAAGGGAACAATCATGGAGCAGTCTGCAGGGCTTACATGGTTTTACTGTTAGCTGCCCAAGCACCTCTCGGCCCTTGGCCTGGGCCCAGAAAACCTGCTGGCTAATTTGCCACAGTATGCTGAACAAGGAAAAAGATTGCCAGTATCTTCTCTCGACCGAATTCTTTATGAGTCTAACCTAGGAAAACTAGGTCAACCTCGACAAGGGAGCTGTGGCCTACTGGTTAGGGCTCAAGGCTTAGATCCAAAGGGTTGCTGGTTCAATCACTGGCCCGTATCTTTTCTCTTGATCGGATTCCTTATGAGCCCATAACCTAGGAAAACTAGGTCAAGACCAAGGGCTTAGAACCAAGCGGTAGCTGGTTCGATCCTCGACCAGTGAACCATGCCTAACCCCTGAAGAAAGTGAAGCATATGTGTGTAGTGTGCAAGTCACTATGTGTATGTGTTCCACATGTAAGTCACTAATTCAGTGCATTTGCATTTGTCTGCAGACGTGTGTGTGACACTTGCTTCGATTCTAAAGGTGGTGCAGAGGTGGTATTTGTACCTTGTGTGGTGTAAATGTCCTTTGAATCATCTAGAAGTGTATACATATCCACATCACTTATCAAGCTAAGCTACAACACATAGAGAATAGTGTCACTGTACTTTGATCCCAACACTAGACGGTTGATGCTTGGTGGTCTCTTACTGGTTAATCTAGTGTCAATGGTGTGAGCCATTACCATTTGAATAAGTACATAAGATAACATTGACAAAACACAGACCACACAGGCAGAAAAAATGTAACCCTCTGTCAAACTCCACTTTATTTTTAATAGAAAAAAAATGAAAACAAAATAAAAACAATAACAGTTTAGGCTAGACTACACGTCAGGCATAGCAGATGCATAAGTGACACCAGTTCTGTAGCAAGAGAGAAGGGAAAAATGTATGGATTTTTTTTTTCTTTTTATATTAATGTTTTTTTTTATTAATAATATTATTTATTGTAGTTACCACACAGTCACCCCATCCCTCTTTCCTTTTTTTTTCTTTTTTTACAGTTTCTGTTCATCCGTCTGTGAGTCTGGTTATTTGTGGATCTGTCCATATCTGGATACTGTTGTGGGTTTGGTTTTAGTCTGTATTACCACACTTGTCTTCGCTTCATCTGTCCCTTCATCGTCCTCGTTGTCCCCGGGTCCTCCTCCTGTCCCTGTTGAAAAGTCTGTGGATCAGCTATTTTAATTCCCCCTTGCTGAGTCACCTGTAGATCATTGTCACTGTTGCCACTGTCGTCTCATTTCTTTTTGTCATCCTTTTTGCCCTCGGGCGGTTTAGGGCCGGTCTGGGAAGCCAGCGAGCCCATGGCGTTTCGGATGGCCTCGTTGTTGGGGTCCACTCCGGGCAGGTTCTCCAGGACGCTCTGGAGGAACTCAGGGTCCTGCATCACATCGTAGTCCTCCTCCTCCTGGGGAAGAGTTGCCGGGTTAGGGGTACAGTGAAAGTTCACACAATACTACATGTCTAACTCCAAAACTATTAAACAGTAGCCTGAGATTAAACCCAGCCGCACTGCAGAGTTTTTGTAAAACTGGTGGGGTAGCTACCTAAAAGACACACAAACCTTTCCACACATTTTTCAGAGCCTTATCACCACTGCTAGAAGATGTTAATTGGTGTTTGATGGCAATGCAGTCAGCAATGTCATACATCTTCGCAGCATCTCCTCACTATTAATGGCTCTGTGAGCAGACCTGCCAACCTTGAAGATTTTTTTTTTTTGAGTAGCACCACCAGCGGCCTAAAACCGCTAACCAATAGGCTATCAGCATATAACTGCTTTTGGATAATCATCAGTTGTCAACAAGCTAATATCTAAGACATGTTTGTTCACTACATTCTTTTTACAAAATTTTGAATTTGCTAAACTGCTTTACCTATGAGGGGTCAACACACTGCTCTTTTCAATATCTAACTATTTGATGTCAGAATGTTGTACACGAAAAAATAACAACTAAACCATTCACAGTGGACGCAACACATGGACAATAACTTTGCCAAATGACTAAACACGAGCTAGCTCACAAATACACTGCAACGCTACCAGATTGTGTTAGTCACCATTCCATTGGTGGTATTTGTCCTTGTGTGGTGAGTGTAAATGTGTCTTACATTTCCTTTGAATCGTTATCTGGAAGTGTATCCATATTATATACATATCCACATCACTTATCAACAAGCTAACGCACAACACATAGGCTAACATTATAACTAATTTAACCAAATTTATTATCCGTTTCCAGTTTCCCTCCCTGACTATTTCACGTTGCAAAGCAGCTCATAACCTGACGCAAGGAAGACAAGCACAGTGGAGAGGCGTCAGGGACTCAAGAGGTCAGCGCTGCTGTGGCCTCTATGCTTCTGTCGTTATCGCTTGACATTTCTCTTTGTACCGAAGGGCCAGGGAGAACGAATACTGCACTATGATTGGTCTAAACTTTTTTTTTAACAGGCAATCTTGCAGTCTGCAGCAGCACTGGAACCTTTCTAAAAATTCCGGTATATTTCAAATTAGGGAAACTCACTAGATTTGCGTACTTTTACGTGGCAATGCTTATCAGCGTTCTTCAGTGTCAAAATGCGTGACTGCTATGCAAAACGCATACAAGGTTGGCAGGTCTGTGCGAGTAGACCTTGAGTGCGGAAAGTGCTGACATCAAGTCACGTCAACATGAGACCTGCACATGAACCAGAGACGACAACTGTATTGTCTTTCACTGCTGTACCTTAGCAGACTCTGCAGTGTCCATGGGCCCACTCGTGTCCATCGCTGATTCACCAAACTCTGCTCAGGGACAACATGTGCACAAGGAGACCAATCTTACCAGGCAGAATCATCACAGAAATATGCAATACTAGTTTTTAGGTTACATAGTATATTAGTGTGTGTGTGTGTGTGTGTGTGTGTGTGTGTGTGTGTATTTCATTTCAATACAGGCTATATACAGGTGTGAGTGGCATTGGTATTGGTCTAAGTGTCTTGTGTGTGTAAGTGAGTGAATGAGTAAGAGAGAGAGAGTGAGAGATGGAGAGAAAGACTGATAGACACACACCTCCCCCTGCCAGGGACATCTGCATGGCGTAGGCAATCTGCTCCTCCTCCGTCATGCTGCTAAAATCCGGCAGAGCCGCCACTCCCGACTCAGGCTGGGACATCTTCAGCAGAGCCTCCTCGGACTCTGCACATACATATACACGCGCGCGCACACACACGCAGACGCGCGCACACACACACACACACACACAAACAAAACAAATATCAGTACAAGTATAGAAAATGTGGGACTTCTCTCTACACTTTTCAATATGACATTTGAATGCTTAAGAACCAAGCTGCAGTGAAGCATTCTGTTTTACATGATGATACTGTTAGAAGAAACACTGTAATTAACACTGTAGTTAATCCCGAGCCAGAAGGACCTGGGAGGCTTTTGGTGGTGAGGTCTCAAGAATAGGGCGGTGGTAGCGTAGCAGTTAAGGAACCTAGCTAGCGTGCTAGTAGCCTGAAAAAAGTTGTGCCATCGTTGTGCCCTTGAGCAAGGCACCTAACCCTAAGTTGCTCTAGGGGAGACTGACCCTGAACAACTGATAGCTGACAAAAATGTAAGTTGCTTTGGATAAAAGCATCTGCTAAATGCATAAATGTAAATGTAACAGCAGTGGTGGCAGCAGTTGGTAGGATGGTGGGCGGTGTCTGGTAGTGGGGTCTCTTACCATCTGTGGTAGGGGTGGGGATGCCTGCTTCAGCTGCTGATGCGGCAGCGGCCCTGCGAGCCTCCTCTTCCTGTCGCTGCCTCTGCTCCTCCATGGACACACGCAAAGCCTGGAGGGACACACAGAGACAACCTTCACCAAACTTTCAGAAGCATCAAAACTCTAACACACACACACACACACCGGACTTTTCTTTTTTCACAGACCCTTTGAGTTAGTGCAAGCTTTTCTGGTGTTTTAAATAGTGACTGCAAGTGGCATTTAATTCCTTCACTTTCAATTAACTCTTCATCTGGACTACGTGTCGAGGAGCAACTCTTTTCCCCCGCTTGACCTCTGAACTTCTGACTCCTGCCTGTAACACACTCACCAGGGCCAGCTCAGGATCAGCACTGGGGTCAACTCCAAACTCGAAGTCGCTGGCGCCCAGGCCCATCATGGTGCCACCCTCACCAGCCAGGATTGGGGAGGAGAGCAGGGCATCAGCCAGACTGGGCCCTGGGGGCACTGTCACCAGATGAGAGCCAGTGCCCTCCTTCCCATTCAGTGTATTGATGAATGCCGTCAGCTTCTCTGTGTTCACCTCCTGAGAGACAGCATTAAGGATAAGGTAAGAACACCACAAATATTAGGAAAATGAAAATGAAAATCCAAGGTATAAGTACAGGAGTAGCCAGTAGCTGTTACATAATAGACTTTAAAAACTTGTAAACGTGTCTACGTGTAAAATATGAGCTGAGTAGAAACCCACACATAGCTTCTTCAAGGTGTCTAAAAGGACTGAACAACAACAACAACTAGACAACTGAATCCAACAAAATAAAACTTAACTAGACTCGTCTCACATATTTAACTAGACGTCTGTCTTGTTGTTATTAGTCATGTCCTCAAATAGACAGTCATTAATGAGCACAATGTTAATCAGTAACTCTCACCTCCTCACCGAAGTTCACCACATCCACATTGACCTTCTCCTTCTTCAAACGTTTTGCCAGTTTGACAAGCTTATAAAACACACACACACAAAACAACACAAAATAAGCCAAGGCTTGAACTAGTAAAACGTGCAAAGATCAATGATAAGATTCAAGTACATTGTTTAGATGGAAAACAAAGGGGAAAAAACACATGCAATTCTCACATCTTTCTCACTGTCCTCTACTGGGCTACCCACGAAAGCGATGATTCTCATCTTGTGATTTTTCCCCTGCCTGTGCTTCAGGGCCAGCTGTGTACAGTCAGGAACAGACGCATCATTAAACAATGCAGTTGGACATATAGATCATGTAGGCCCAGGGGCCTGTACTACTAAGCAAGGTTACTGGTTAACGTGGGTAGCTTTGGGAGTTACCACTGATCTCTAAAAGAACCCTACATTGAGCATCAGTTGTTTCTGAAGTGACATGCTGTTTTTACATTACTGGGTTTTTAAAATTTTTTTTATTATTACTTATTTTATATTTTTTTATTTATACAGTTTTATCTTTTGTTGTGTAAATATATATATACATATTTTTCTTTTGCATATTGGATTTGTACATACTTTTCAATCCATTTTATGTGTGCACTCTATGGGGCAGCTTTGAATCTCATTACACTCTGTGTAATGACAATAAAGGCGTTCTATTCTATTCTATTCTATCAGCGGTTACTCCAGAAGTTACCCAGTTTAACCAGTAACCTGGCTTTGCGGTATACCACCCTGATCTTTCTGGATCTGACATGGTGTGCAGAACTAGGCTATTCTGTGTTTTGGAAAGCTAAACATTCCTACATATTCACAAATGTTACTAATAAAACTCTCAATGTGATGTCAGTGAGGATTTCTTTAAAAGAATTAGAATTTTTAATGAATCTGTGCTTTGTGTGTTTTGTGATTCGCAGAGGTACAGATAAACAAAAGAGCACAATTAAAAGTATATTTTCAAATAGCTTTTATACACTCACATGGGCCACTCTGATGCCAGTGGTGAAGCAAATCTTCCCTTTAGGTTGGACAGCATGCAGTTTGGAAAGGATGCGACCACTGTCTGGAGTGAGGGTGGTCAGCACCTCACAGTTGCTGTTGAGGGAGCAGAAAATTAATGATGCCCTGTTTAATCAACAACATATGGACTTTCATTAAAAAATCTATCTATCCATCTTTATATATAGAGAAAAACACATTTCATTATCATGTACATATCTAACAAGTTTTTACAGTGCGTGTGGTGTGTATGTTTATGCTTGTTGTATATATATATAATGGACATTATTTTTATTGTGATTCTATGGCAACCTTTATCATCATCATTACTATTAACTATTTATTAGTTGAATTTCTGTCCTGTAGAATATCAAGTACACTATTGTCTTACTTAGCCATTGTGATGAGTCCCACATTGTTCTCTGGGTTGCTGCGGGTCTTGGAGTGGCAGACGATGTTGACGGCGTCCTGCTGGGCCTGCAATCTCGTAGGCAGAAAATCTCCATTTCTCATGTATTCACTGTTGTCCACACTACACAGAAAGCGCTCATTGTTATTCTTTATTGACAAGCTGGAAGTAGGTGTTCATGTGTCCAGTTAGCATTACTGCATTTCTATCGTGTCAGTCTGGAGTATTAGAGCTTAGAACATCTTTTAGCCGTCGATAACGTTGCTCTTCATGTATAAATTACCCAGATGACATACACGAAATGATGAGCAGTTGACTGGGCGAGCCCGCGGTTAGCCAGATCCATCTAGTGTTAGCAAGCTAACTTTCCTCTAACTTCAACTTACTTGACATCACTTTGGGCATGTTTTCAAATGTACCACTTTAGCCTTGAAACACCAGTCAGGGTCTGACACGACACAAAGGTTTGACAGCTGTCACTCTTCTTTAAAAATTGACAAGCTAGTATGGCTGACTAAAATTGCCTATCCCACAGAACAAAGTAGATAGAAAATTATATTCACCATACAGTCATGTAGTGCATTTTATGAGGCGTGTGGCAGTGGCATTATCTGTTTATGACTATGGTTAAATACCCTTTCATTTATACATGAACGCACGGTAAATTACGTTTGCTAGAAAGCTATACACAGATGACGCTAATGTTAGCATCTGTTTACGTTAGTATGGTTAACTTCGCTGTACTGTTAGCTTGTACAGCATGCTAATGACTCAGGAGAATGGACATGAAAACGCCAAGTAAGACAATCGGCCTATTGTGTCGCTTACAAGACATAAAACAATCCTATACAGCCATGCTTTGGTTGTATTTTATCGTATTCCAGAGGTGTAGTGCTACGCAACTCACAACTTCATTAAAAATAATGATTTTTGTTCGCTCCTTACCAGACCATAGTACTTTCAAGCCCCATCTTGAAAACTTCTCGCCGATCACTAAGGAACGAAATCGTTGATTGGTCAAAACACGTTCTACGTAACCGAGATGACTTCTTCTACGCACAGAAAATATTTTGTTGTACACTGCACATACCACTATATCGCCACCATGTGGTAACATTCAACAATATACAGAATCCTGACCAATGACTGATCCTGACAGATTTTTGCAGTCAAAAACATTACTTGATGCGTGTCATTTATTCATCAAGAGATGGCAGCATGGGAATTCATTACTGAAAATTCACTTCACTTAACTTCTTATGATACTCTATTACTCATTCATAGCGGTTTCACAAATAATAGGCCTGCTTAATAATCGACCCAGCTTAGTTGTAATATGATTTTTTGTACCTTGTCCAAAAGATAGGCTACAGCATTTTCAAGAATACATATACATTAAAGATCACATTATTAACAAATGGTCATGCAATGTAATCACATTTTTATGAATATTTTTCTCTCGTGACTTCCTTATAAAATATGATGAGCTCAAATGCCAGCCTCGCTTGAGTCCGTAACCTACAGGCCTTATTTGGCAACACATTTGACTATTCTGTGGAAATCTGTCACAGTCAGTTTCCCGGGCACCTCTGAAGTGTCATGTCCACAGGCCATTGTGACCCTGATCAGGTTTGAATGTGCTACCTCACCAGCATCTATTTCTGAAGGTAAAAGATTTGCTTGAAGATCAAACTCCAACTTAACAAGCAGAAAAAAACATTAAAACAGACAAATTGCAAACTGACAAAAATGTTGACAACAGCTGACCAGCATTAGGAGTATTTTGTAAAAGCAAGAACAGATGAGAGAGTCTCATGCACAAAGGTGTCCGCTAGTGGTCATGATTCATCCATGACATTTCTTCAGCACAGACACTCTTGAGGTCACTATTTCGACCTTTCAATCTAACCCTTCGGGAAAACAATCCAAAAGTAGTGCCAAGCATTTCCTTATCGTCACCGAAAATACACATCCCTATATGCTTTCTCAGATTATTTGGAATACCAGCTTCAAAGGTCACTCTGGCATTTAGGCCCCATACATTTGAACAGCGCCCTCCAGTGACGTCACTTTCCATGTCAAGGCGGTCGAAGGGAGAGAAAGAAACCGGTAACAACCGCCTTTCAGAGTTCCTGTTTCTTCCTGAGAAAGGTGAAGACATCATGGAGTCGGTCTCTCATTCTGTTCTTCTTAACGATGGAGTGATGGATCACCTTCAGCTGACTCTTGGCTCACCCTCGGCACGTGATTGGACGGAGAGGCTGTGTGCGCTTGCGGTTGCTGTTGCGGTGTCCTGCGCTTTCTTGGAACCTGTTGCAATGCTGCAAGAGAGACAGAAAGGGAGGGAGATAGTTGCAGGTTGTTTCTGACCCGCTAAACGTCTGGTTTGGAGTGAATCGAGACCAGTGTGGTGGGGGTGAGAGAGACAGAGAGGAGAATGAGATCTGTGAGAACGTGCTGAGAATCTGCAAATGTGATGTGGAGATTAACTTAATGACTAAATACAAAACTGACTTAATGTCCAGCCTGTGTGTGCACACATGTACATGCTGTGCTAACAAGACACATGATGTTCCTGTTTAAGTCCAATTTTAGGTGAGAGTTTGGATGTGCACACATACACATTTATGCAAAAATAGAGTACATATACACACACACAGACACAGAGACACTTATGTACAGATATCCAGCGTGTATACAGACACACACAAATATACAGACACCCCCGACACACACATACACAAAGATACAGATATTCATACAGACGCACACTCAAACACACACACAAACATACTTATGTTCAAAGACACAGAATGTATGTACGCACATATGCGGACACGCACAGAGACATACACACACAAACATGCGTGCACGCACACACACACACACACACACCAGTGTTGGGCAAGCTACTGAGAAAATGTAGTTAACTAAAGTACCTGTTATTCGACATCAGATAAATCTTCAGTACACTAAAGCTATCCATCTAGCTATAAATGCAAGGAAAGTCTGTGTGCCTGTCTGTTCAATACATAACTCTCAAATGATTTGCCCGGATAAGATAATGCTTTATTGCCACACAACCAAGTTGGAGGTTAACTGTTCATTTTTTGTTAAGGTAGCTCAGTCCAAGGAGTGAGTAATAAATAAATAACTAAATAAAGCAGTAGTAGCAGTAAAGCAGTATCATTCATATCAGTTCTGCAGTGTCCAGGAGTCTGATGGCTGAGAGGAAGAAGCTGTCTCTGAATCGTGCTGTCTCTGTACGAATGGACCTAAACCATCTTCCAGAGGGCAGAGGTTAGAACATGTAGTGGCACTGGTGGGAAGGGTGCTTGATTATTTGAGGCTCGGTTACAGTACAAGGAGTGAATTGGAGTGAGGTCACAAGCAATGATGTCTGAGGCCTTGGTAGCAATCTTCTCTGTTTTCTTCCTGTTCCTGATTCTTCCTGATTTGTCTGGACTTCCATACCATGGAAGACACTCTGTATGATGGCTTTATAGAAATGTACCAACAGATGTCTACTAACATGAAACCTCTTCTTAAGAATGACCTCAAATTTAGTAGGTGTCTTGCTAATGGCACGAGTGAGTGCAGTGCCAAGTTTGGTGTTGTTTGGACAAAAATGCATATATTGCACACATTGCAAAAGAAACGTATTGCCTTTTGCTGCTCCATCTGATGTGGTCACTCTCCCTTTCACACACATTCTTTGTGGTCGCAGTGCTGTGCTGTGCTGTGCTGTGCTGTGCTGTGCTTAATCGCTGTGCTGGAAAAAGCAACTCCACGACAGCAACTTTGCGCTGAGTAGCCCATCATTCTTTGGTGTCAAATAAAACACATACAGTTTAATAGAATTACCATTTCTCCCCTCAGCATTTCACACATTGCCACACTGCAGATCTTGCAACAAAATGCAGACACACGGCACCACACACAGGGAAGCAGGGCCTGATAAAATCTACTTGAGGTGCTGTAGTCTGAAGGTATGAATGTGAACATTAAAAAACGACAAGCTCAGCAGCACCCACATGGCCTCTGTTGCCGATGCAGTTGGGGTGCTTCAAATAATTTGGTCACAACACACAAACACATGGATATACGGTGTTGTGGAAAAGCTACCGTACTACATGGTCAAAAAAATCATCTGCTAATGAAAAGTTATCTGATTAAGAAAATAACTGAACTACAACCACGCTACTGAGAAATGTAGTTAAACTGCCCAACACTGACACACACTTACACACACACACAAACAGACAAACAAACACGCACACACACACACACACACAGGCTCACTGAGGAGGCTCCACAATCTCCTCCTCTGCAAGGGGTGCATTGATGGTGGTGGTGGTGGTGGTGGTGGTGGTGTTGGTATTGGTGGTGGCGGCACAGCTGGTGCTGGTGTTGGTGATGTTATCTTGGGCTGGTGTCGCCAGCAACAGGTCTGGACACGTCGCCTGCATACCTGACCCAGACAGGAAGGGGAACAAGAGCAAAGCATGTTGATGTCATAGAGGCAAAAGCAAAAGTAACACACATGCTGCCAAAACACTCAGGGAACACACTCTGCCAAAATGACCTCATCTTTGACTCAACCTCAACTCAGATAAGAAATTTGTGATTGTCATATTTATTATGTGTATTTTTCTGCTGTCTGCTTAAACAATTGCCACTTGAGGATATTAAAGATACCTTCAACTTGAAAATCACTGAAAAATGAATTCATGATTCTGACTTGAATTGTGACATGTTGTGAAAGTGATATAATATCACAATACAGTAACATCATTTGTGTGGTACAGCAATCATCACCAGCATAATATCACATGCATGACAACTGCAGCATATTATATACCAGTGAGCGCATCCTCATAGTGAGTATTAGTGAGTGCACTAGGATGTATATCATCCTATACATCCTCATAGTGAGTATTAGTGAGTGCACTAGGATATATACCATCCTATACATCCTCATAGTGAGTATAAGTGAGTGCACTTTCTATTCCCTCTGCATAGGCTGCATAAGCACCAGGACTAGCTAGTCATAGGGGCAGCTGACTTTGAAGATTAAAAGAGAATGAGTGAACTGAAGAGATCATGTCAAGTCAAAATGTTGCAGCTTTTGTTGTCACTGGGAGTTACTCTCGATGGGAGTTAGTCCGGGGTAGCTGTGCCCTACTGCTTAGGGCCTCGGGCTTGGATTCGAAGGGTGGCCGGTTAGATCCCTGACAAGCAGGAAAAATGTGAGCAGGGGAAGTGGTTGAATGTCGCTCTCTCATGCCCACATTTACGAAAACTGTGGGCAGGGGAAGTGGTTTACTGTAATATCGCTCTCCTATGCCCACATCTATGGCTGAGGTGCCATGCAGCAGGATGCCCACTGCTCCTGAATAGCATGTGCCTCACTTCACTGTGTGCTGTGCACTAACTCACAGACGGGTTAAATGTAGAGACCGAATTTCCCTCACAGGATCAAAAGAGTATTTATACTTATACTTGCATAGTCCATGAACGCATGGACATTCATTCTCATCGTTTTTGCTTAAGGAGGGATAAACATTCAATCACTCTTTGAAATAGGGACACTGCTCTTACCACTGCCTCGGTCACTGTCCTTGCTGGGAAGAATGGGGACGGTATCTGGAGACTGGGCTGAAGCCTGGGGGGTCTCCTGCGGCTGGACCCTGTCAGGGGGCTGTGCTGGTGGGGGCGGCTGGGGATTTGATTGGCCGGGAGGCAGACGAACAGAGGCAGCAGCCATATTACCTCGTCGCAGGGTCTGAGGGCCACCCCGACTCCTCCTTGAGGGTGAGGTTTTCACTGGAGAGGAAAAACATGTGAGAAGAGATAAGGAGAGAGAGAGAGAGGGAGAGAGGGAGGGAGGGGGAGAGAGAGAGAGAGAGGGCAACAGGTCTGGACACGTCGCCTGCATACCTGACCCAGACAGGAAGGGGAACAAGAGCAAAGCATGTTGATGTCATAGAGGCAAAAGCAAAAGTAACACACATGCTGCCAAAACACTCAGGGAACACACTCTGCCAAAATGACCTCATCTTTGACTCAACCTCAACTCAGATAAGAAATTTGTGATTGTCATATTTATTATGTGTATTTTTCTGCTGTCTGCTTAAACAATTGCCACTTGAGGATATTAAAGATACCTTCAACTTGAAAATCACTGAAAAATGAATTCATGATTCTGACTTGAATTGTGACATGTTGTGAAAGTGATATAATATCACAATACAGTAACATCATTTGTGTGGTACAGCAATCATCACCAGCATAATATCACATGCATGACAACTGCAGCATATTATATACCAGTGAGCGCATCCTCATAGTGAGTATTAGTGAGTGCACTAGGATGTATATCATCCTATACATCCTCATAGTGAGTATTAGTGAGTGCACTAGGATATATACCATCCTATACATCCTCATAGTGAGTATAAGTGAGTGCACTTTCTATTCCCTCTGCATAGGCTGCATAAGCACCAGGACTAGCTAGTCATAGGGGCAGCTGACTTTGAAGATTAAAAGAGAATGAGTGAACTGAAGAGATCATGTCAAGTCAAAATGTTGCAGCTTTTGTTGTCACTGGGAGTTACTCTCGATGGGAGTTAGTCCGGGGTAGCTGTGCCCTACTGCTTAGGGCCTCGGGCTTGGATTCGAAGGGTGGCCGGTTAGATCCCTGACAAGCAGGAAAAATGTGAGCAGGGGAAGTGGTTGAATGTCGCTCTCTCATGCCCACATTTACGAAAACTGTGGGCAGGGGAAGTGGTTTACTGTAATATCGCTCTCCTATGCCCACATCTATGGCTGAGGTGCCATGCAGCAGGATGCCCACTGCTCCTGAATAGCATGTGCCTCACTTCACTGTGTGCTGTGCACTAACTCACAGACGGGTTAAATGTAGAGACCGAATTTCCCTCACAGGATCAAAAGAGTATTTATACTTATACTTGCATAGTCCATGAACGCATGGACATTCATTCTCATCGTTTTTGCTTAAGGAGGGATAAACATTCAATCACTCTTTGAAATAGGGACACTGCTCTTACCACTGCCTCGGTCACTGTCCTTGCTGGGAAGAATGGGGACGGTATCTGGAGACTGGGCTGAAGCCTGGGGGGTCTCCTGCGGCTGGACCCTGTCAGGGGGTGGGGGCGGCTGGGGATTTGATTGGCCGGGAGGCAGACGAACAGAGGCAGAAGCCATATTACCTCGTCGCAGGGTCTGAGGGCCACCCCGACTCCTCCTTGAGGGTGAGGTTTTCACTGGAGAGGAAAAACATGTGAGAAGAGATAAGGAGAGAGAGAGAGAGGGAGAGAGGGAGGGAGGGGGAGAGAGAGAGAGAGAGGGAAAACATAATTTTGGTTGGTTGTTTTATTTCACTTGGGAATCAGTTTGGATAAAAACATCTGCTAAGTTAATGAGTACAGTGCAGAGAGGAGCTGAGAGCACACCCTATTTCATTTTGATCTATCTATTATAGGGATGATGAACAAGATTCATTAATCACATAAAAAGGAAAGATGCAATGGGCCAGATTCAACTGCAAGCTCATTTTCTTCTGCAGTCTCTGGTAAAGTTAATTTATACTGTAAAATTAAAATGGCTGAAATGTAGTAAAAGTGAAAGTAGGTCAACTAAGAACACCAAAGAGTGACTGTGGCAACTGTTGAGAGGAAGTACACAAAGATGAGCATGTTCATACAGAAACGTTATGAGCCTCGGGGTGGGGTAGGGTGGGGGTAGGGAAGGAGGGACATACATTCACGAGGGATCCTCTTAAACACCATGCTGCACATGAACTTCTGGAAGCGGTCAGCATAGAAACCTGGCCTATGTACTGACACCGTATCCTGCAGTCAAAAGAGACGACACACGTGACACTGCATATCTGTGGAAGCAGCCACCATTGCAATTCATGGATATGTGAGTGTGTGTGTGTCTGAATGTGCGTGTTTGCAGTGGTGTGTTTGTGTGTTTATTTCAGTGTGTATCACTTGATCCTGTCTTACCCCGTCATGGACGAGAGCCTTCCAAGAATGTTCCAGTTTCTTGACTAGTCTAATGCACAGATCAAAAATTGTATGAGTTAAAAACCTTAAAAAACCTTTAAAGAGAAAGAAAAAAGACACACATATATATAAACACACAAACAGGCACTGAAAAAGTGCTTTTATGTTCTGATTCACTGAAGGAGCATCACGTAAAAGCTTCTCTGGTCGGTGAGGTGATGGTAAAGGATTCAGAGCACACCCACCTGTACGACTGCAGGATGTCAATGATTCCGATGAAGAGTATCACTCTCTCCCCTTTGGAGAAAGCAGGGATACCACCCAAACTGAACAAACACACAAACAAACAAAACAGTCAACAAAACAAACACCCTAACAAAAAATCTACTTCTGCCCAAACAATGCAAAGTAGCCTGACAAACCAGAGAAGTGGGGCAAGATATGAAAACAAACATATATCATCCCAGGTAACCTAAGTGTGCATCACAGAATTTGGGAAAGATGTTGAAAATAGTCTTTTAATCAAAGCATAAGTAGGGGTACTTTCATCACATGCACACTATGTAGACTACAGTCTTTTTGAAATATTTCCCAGTTATAAAACTATATGATTTATTAGTTGCATGAGGTTGATATAAAGTCGTTTGTTGGTGGGGGATACTGTGGTGCAACTGGTTACAGCACCCATACAGAAACCAAGGGGACTCAGGTTTGAATCCGAAGTTCATTTATATTTGTCTGGAGTTTATTTATGATTATTTCTGGCAAACTTGCCCTGACCTGATAACCTGGTTGGTTTTGAACCCACAGCAGTTCACACCTCCTCTCTTAATTAAGCAAGTGTCTGCATTTCCTGTCATGCCGTTTGTGTTTCCAGGCACACTGTCATGAACGCCATGACATGTGCAAATGAGTTGGTTTAAAGGGCAGCTAATAAGGCCACTCAGAGGTGTCATCCCATGTAAACATACAGTAACACTGGAATGTAAACCCCTGTTCAAGTCCAACCTGTACAATTTAATCAGAATCAGAATCACTTTTATTGGCCAAGTATACTTAGATATACAAAGAATCTGTATCACAACCCATCTCCCTCTCCCTCTCACTGTTCACATTCTTATTTGAATAATTGTGAAAGCCCCCAAATGTATACTTAAAGGCCTAAAGCAAGGAAAATGTCTGTGCCTTTTTAAGGACCTCATATAAACATTAAAGGCACACTAGGCAACATTTTTTGTTTTTTTAATCAGGTTCACAGTCACTTAGATGGCTAAATAGCTTATTATGGGATGAATGAAGGCTCTCTCCAGTGTATATTCAAATGCCTCTAGTGTCTATTCTGCAGTTACTACACTTGAAGAGTTTGGTTCCAAAATGCTATAAATCCATTTTGGAAAATATTCAAAAGTCACGTTTTTATATTGTGTATTTCAGTAATTATTGAAACCTCAATTATGTTGATTTTAATATGCAAAAGTAAATCAAGTTAAAGCAACCCAACTGCAGAGCCACTGATATATCTGAAAAACAAAATTTTGCATTAAAATGGTGGATATAGCGTTTTGAAACCAAACTCTTCACTTGTACATCAGATGTTGAGCCAATGTCATAGAAAACCAAAGCTCAATGAAACTGAAACCATGTTTATTGCCTTGTCAGTCGAGATAACTCTATGAAAATGACCATCATTGATTCCTGTTCTTTGGTTTGGAAACAACTTCACATGGATTGGTGAGAATGGTGAGAAAATAATTGCAGGCTTGCCTGGTTTGCCTTTAAATGCCTATATAAATATAAATAAATACATCAATTTAATTAAAATAAAAACACTCACTGGTCGTGGCACTGGTCTGAGCTGGCCCCTGTGGCCTCACCCTGGATGGCTTCCATGGCAGTGCAGTAGAGCGCCCGTACGGTAGGTGCCCGTCTCGGGGCGTCCGGGGCCGCCACGGGCACCTCGTCCCTGCCCTGCTCCAGCCGGTGGAGGCCCACCAGCAGACTGTAGTCCATGATCTTAAAGCTTTGCAGCAGCTGGAGAGAGAGCGAGAAAGAGAGAGGGGGAGAGAGAGGGGTAAGGGAATGAGTGGGCAGCAGCGGTGAGATGGAGGGAGACAGAAATAGAAGAGGACATGTGTGTGTGTGTGTGTGTGTGTGTGTATGTGTGTGATTATCGAGATTTTACACAGGCCAGGGGGACTGCTCCACTCACACTTTCATTTTCGTCATGACTGAGCCACAGAGTTGCACATCATCATGTCACAGTGTTGCACCTGTTGCTCTGAACCATAACATAATCTGACTCTCTTACCATCTCTCTCCTCTCACACATGCACTGAAACACACACACACGTTTCAGCTTTCAGCTCAACTACATAAGCCTATAAACTCTTACGTTTGTTCTGCTTCTCTAAACCACATGGCCAAGACAGGATTTCTGCAGGTTTCAACAACTTAAATTTAAGACTTTTTGAGACCTTTGTATGACCATTATGATAGAAATATAAGACTCTCAATTCAGTTCCTGTAAACTCCATCCGTTTCATTGGATATGCCACAAAAAACGTCAAAGCGCGAAACACGTAGCGCAATCTCTCATTCTTTCTCTCTCTCTCTGTTGAATTAAATTCCATACATTTTATTGGCATAGAAGAAAAGAATATTTTTGTAACTCAAAGTATAGAACAGTTTTCCCCTCTGTCTCTCTCTCCTCCCTCTCTTACCAAGCAGCCTGTTTCTCTCTCTCTCTCTCTGTCTCTCTCTTCATCTCACCAAGCAATCTCTGGATGGTCTTGTTCTCTCTCTATATCGCTGTCTCTATCTCTCACCAGGCAGTCTCTCTGGATGATCTCCCTCTCTCTCTCTCTGTCTCTCTCTATCTGTCTCTCACCAGCAGTCTCTTGGATGATCTCTCTCTCTCTCTGTCTCTCACCAGGCAGTCTCTCTGGATGATCTCTCTCTCTCTCTCTATCTGTCTCTCTCCAGGCAGTCTCTCTGGATGATCTCTCTCTCTCTGTCTCTCTCTATCTGTCTCTCACCAGGCAGTCTCTCTGGATGATCTCTCTCTCTCTGTCTCTCTCTATCTGTCTCTCACCAGACAGTCTCTCTGGATGATCTCTCTCTCTCTGTCTCTCTCTATCTGTCTCTCACCAGACAGTCTCTCTGGATGATCTCTCTCTGTCTCTCTCTATCTGTCTCTCACCAGACAGTCTCTCTGGATGATCTCTCTCTCTCTCTCTCTATCTGTCTCTCACCAGGCAGTCTCTCTGGATGATCTCTCTCGCTCTCTCTATCTGTCTCTCTCCAGGCAGTCTCTCTGGATGATCTCTCTCTCTCTGTCTCTCTCTATCTGTCTCTCTCCATGCAGTCTCTCTGGATGATCTCTCTCTCTCTCTCTATCTGTCTCTCTCCAGGCAGTCTCTCTGGATGATCTCTCTCTCTCTGTCTCTCTCTATCTGTCTCTCTCCATGCAGTCTCTCTGGATGATCTCTGTCTCTCTCTCTCTCTCTCTCTCTCTATCTGTCTCTCTGGATGATCTCTCTCTCTCTCTCTCCCCCCCTCTCTCTATCTTTATCTCTCACCAGGCAGTCTCTGGATGATCTCTCTCTCTCTCTCTCTCTCTCTCTCTCTGTCTATCTGTCTCTCACCAGACAGTCTCTCTGGATGATCTCTCTCTCTCTCCCCCCCCCTCTCTATCTTTATCTCTCACCAGGCAGTCTCTGGATGATCTCTCTCTCTCTCTCTCTCTCTGTCTATCTGTCTCTCACCAGACAGTCTCTCTGGATGATCTCTCTCTCTCTCTCTCTGTCTCTCACCAGACAGTCTCTCTGGATGATCTCTCTCTCTCTCTCTGTCTATCTGTCTCTTACCAGACAGTCTCTCTGGATGATCTCTCTCTCTCTCTCTCCTCTTTCTCTCTCTCTGTCTATCTGTCTCTCACCAGACAGTCTCTTAGGATGATCTCTCTCTCTCTCTCTCTCTCTCTCTCTCTCTCTCTCTGTCTCTCACCAGACAGTCTCTTTGAATGGTCTTGCAGAGGGCGTTGTAATGCTCCGGCTCCAGCAGCAGCCCCTCTGGGAGGTCCTGGCGGAAGTCCAGGTCCTTGTAGGTGGGGGATGATTTGGCCCGCTCCCGCACCGAGGCCTGACGCTTGTACGTGGAGCCCTTCAGGTCGAACTTGAGGTGCATGGGAATGGCACGGGGCAGGAGGTTGTTCATAACCACCAGTCGAATGTTCTTGCCCCCGGCCTGGATGCAGTAAAGACCGTAGAACTTGGGTAGCAGGGTCCGTTTATTCTGGTTGAGGTTCTGTAAAAAAAAAAGTTCTGTTCAGGAACTCAGCACGGATGTCATGCCAATGTGACACATTTCAAACATAGGCTGAGGATGGGCTAAGCCTAAAATGTTTGTACTTCAGTCTTTTGCCCTAAGACACTGCAAGCTTGTTTTGAGTTTTATTCCAAAACCATATGAGCATCAGCCTCTATATGTAGTCTCCCATTTTCCTCCTTTTGAGATCATTCATTTGTTGGTTTCCACGCCTCAGGTGAAACACCTTGATTTACTAAAGGCACAGACACTCACTTGGTATTGTCTAACCCTTGCTTAATTCCCACATTTGTTTATAGACCAACACACTCAAGTATAAAGGCCTGACTATGTCCATAGACACAGCACACAGATACAGCAAACACAATTTCTCTTGAGCTAGAGTGTCTGTCATAGAATATCATAATTCAAAATCATCCCTTTGCTTACAAAACAAATAACAAACACTTATCTCTGATTATAACACCTGCACACATATGTGACGATACCAATACATACACAGAGAGAGAGAGAGGGACAGGGAGAGAGAGAGAGAGAGAAAGAGACAGACAGAGAGAAAGAAATCAATCCTCTTACCAGGAAGTATCCAGGCAGGAGCTTTTGCAAGAACTCTGCCTCTTTGTGTTGCACAGTTTTGATGATGAATTCGTCATCACTGGAGACATAGAAGAGGGAACCACTGGCTCCTGAGCTGGACAACTCAATCAGGGGATCATTACACAGGGAGCACTGCATGAACACACACACACACACACACACACACACACACAAACACACAAACACACAAAGACTGGGTCAGACAAGAACACTTTACAGTGTCATTACACTTGAAACACACACACAGACATAAGGGTGGAAATTGATAGGACTTTATATATATTTATGCAACTGCCAATCATCCTTATCATTCCAATGCGTTATCAATTCTCTTATCAATTCCTTGCTGTACAGAAGTCAACACAGGTTTTCAGTATCAACACATGAACTCATAATGTAGCCTAGATTACTACAGTGGCAATAACAGATTATTTCGCTTGTTATGTAACGTTATGGTGTTGCTTCGACATTGTTAGAGGGATGAAACTAAAGGAAGAGTACCATGTAGTCATCAGGGCGAATGCCATACATGTCCCTGAAGTAGCGGAAGGCGATGGGGGCATAGGTCTTAAATCGGAAGTCCATGTAGTGGTGAGCAGGGGTCAAGTTGGTGCCTTCACTGGCAGAGCAGAACAGAGAAAGAAAGAGAGAGAGGGAGAGAGGGAGATAGGGAGAGGAAGAGAGAGAGATGAACGAGGAGAAACAGAGAAGTGAGAGGCCAAAAGTAGACTCGCCAGAGAATAAGACCAAGTGAAATTAAAGGCTGGTATTTCCAAAGTGTGAAACACACCACAAGAAATGGGGGAGGGGGAGGATAACGAAATGTGGCTGTTGTGCAACACTATAAAGTATCAGTTTCACAAGTCAAACACACTCCACCACTTCACATACACACACACATACCTGCTGCTCTCAACGATAATATAATCAACTCTCTTATCAGCTCTCTCCTCTCACACATACACAGACACACACACATATACACACACACATACACATACACACACACACCTGGGGAAGATGATGCTTTCCACCACTTCAAAGTCCTGCATGAGCACGTCCCTCTCTGGCTTCTGGGTCAGGCTGCCCACCGTGTGGGCAATGCCCAGCTGTATGGCACCCCTCAGGGCTGAGGATGGTGTCTGACGGCACGGGGCAGAGGAGAGGAGAGGTGAGGATACAATGATGCAAGGAAAGTCACATTGTTTTTATGACATGCATATAGTTACTGGGTGCAGGAATGCATAAAGTTAAATGCATAAATGTAATGAAAATGAATGCAGTGACATAAGGGAATTAGGCGGGTGGGGTGAGGCAATAAGTGTAGACTGCTGTTGGGGTTGGGGGGGGAGGTGCGCAGCCTGGTGAAGGGCAGGTGTGCGGAGGGGCCAGGATAAAGTGCATGTAGTGCAGTCGGGGAGGAGAGGTGTGGCTCAGGCCAGTGTAGAGATGGGGGGGGGGGGGGATAAAATGTCAACGTAATGAAATGAAATGGGGAATGGGAAAGAGCTACCTGGCTTGCTTAGGTTGGGGAGGGGCAAGAAGGAAGAGGAACAGAGGGACCATGTGAAAATAAGAAGTTGGACAGGCCTGTGTGCATGCTACTGAATACTGAACACTGTGCGAGCTTCCTCCTTTGGATTCAACTGACTCAGAAAACCACAAAGCAAGACTCAAAGTTACAGTAGAATAGATCAGAGCACAAACTTCACACTCCAGTTATAACCAGAGCCAGCCAATCACAGAGGCCGTATCATGGAGACCATCTATTTATATTCACTGGATATGAGACAGTAATGTGTGGAATTTTTTGTCGCTGACATTCCTCAGATTTATTTAACAGATTTACTGCTTGCATTCTTTACATCCACCACTTAGTCCTTGAAGTTATTTAGTTGGTTCTTTGAATAGACATTTTTATGCTTACAAATGTCTATTGGTATAAATAACTTGTTTACTCATTTTGCTTTCAAAAAATTGATTTGTAGAGGGCTTCCTCCACTATGAGGGGGGGGGGGGCTTGTCTATCATCATTACTATCAGACACTCTTGGCCTTAATCTTGCTTTCCTTTTAAATCACACTACGGGCATTCCTCCATTGCTTGCTCGTGCTTTGAGCACTCACCTTTTTGTATGTGGTCTCCCCTGTCGGGTCAATGCCTCTGTGGCCAATAGTCTTCTTCACGACATGAATAAATGACAATCAGACACATGTGCAAACAAACAAACAAACAAACACAAATACAAACTAGTGTAAACACAGGAAGATGTCAAAAAAGGGTAGGTTTGAATCAAGAACAGCATTCAACTGCAACAAATGTTTAAGTTGCCCTGTGGACACATTTCTTCAGCCTGTCCTGGCGATGAGTAATGGGCAGACTAAAACGACTATGCCTTCTCTTCACTTTGTCTTCACCTAAGTTCAGTTAGACAGCAAAGTCAACATGGACCAGACTGGCTTACCTCGTGTGATGTCATTTTTCCAGGGCCACTGGGATCTGGAGGTAAACAAGAGAAACAGACGTGAGTGAGTATTTTTCCTGACTGCCGCGTAAGAACACAGACTATCCAAGGCAACGTGTCACAGCCTTCAAACCTGAGTCAAACTATAAAAAAGCAGCCAGAAACGATGGGGGGATGTAAAGAAGAAAGACAGAAAGAGGGAGAGATGGAAAAAGAAAAGGAAGGGAGAGAGAAGCGTGGAAAGAGTTTGCGTAGCTGTGGTTGAATCAGCAGGACAGCACACCATCCCACTTCACCTCAGTGCAGCATACAGCCAGGCAACAATGAATAAATAAAAAACTCAAATTTCAAGCTGGCCTGAAAAACTCATCACGAAAAACAAAAAAACAACAAAAAGAGTGCAAGAGAGAGAGACTGCCCTTCATCCCTGCAGACATGCAGAATGGAAAAAAGTCTCTCACTCTTTAAAAGCAACATTTAAGCTTTTGGTTTATTAAACCAAACCAAACGCTTTAAGGAAGGCTGACTTTCCAAGATTTTTCAGTCCTTTTCCAGAACTATGGCGGTGAGTAACAACAACAACAGCCGAGACTCGAGAGGTTTTTACGCCTTCCTGAGGGTCAGGAAAGAGAGGAATTCATGCAACAAGCCCCGTGAGACAGACTACAGCTGCATTACTGGCTCACGAAGCTGGAAAAACATGAGAAAGCTATTATGATGATCATCCAGTTTTCATGCATGCCAAGCTGTTTTTATTCTTAACACTTTTCTCTATTTCCCTCAACTGAGCAGTTCAGGAACTGAGAACACATTCAAACTGACACAGGAAAGCAGGATGATGCACACCTGAAACTATGTGCAAACACTGCTGTTGTGTTTCACGCCAGTCCTAAGCATATGTGTGTGCACATAAGAGAAACACACACACACACACACACACACACACACACACACACACACACACACAGCATGCAGATTCACTTAGGCCTGGTTTCAGTTTGGTTTCACTGAGAAAGCCATATAGTTACTCTCACCGCAAAACAACAACCATATCAGCAATGAAAGACATTATTTTTAGTATCCAAATATGCCACAGATAGTCATAACCAGAACACACACACACACACACAGACTCAAGTCCTGACTACCTCCGCAAGGCCAGAACCTCCTCCAGAATGCTGTGTGTAGAGCAACTAAAGGTGAACAAAGTTCATTTTAAGGAAACCATGATGTAGATAGTGGGTGCGTGTTGAGGGGGAGAGAGATTGACATTACAATGTGCACTTTATGTTATTTCAACATAGTAAAAGTGTATTTACCGTCAGTGAGCTCACCTGCGGAGCCCGTCAGTCCCTGGGGAAGAGGATCGGCGGTGGCCATAGTCCTAAAGGGTAGCCTCTGGTTCTTCCTTGGCTCAGCACTGCACCCACTGTAGTAAACTGCTTCACTTGGTTACTTGAAGTTAGCTAAGCCTGCCTGAACTTTTGGCTCAAGGCCTGAAACTATGGAACCCAAAACTCTTCAGCTATCTGTAACCCTCCAAAGAACTTCCACGGCTGTCAGACCGGCGAGTCAGCAGAAACCCTTCAGTCATCTTATCCCTTGTGCTCCGCCAAGACAAGTCAACTTATCAGCCACACTTAACGGAAAAACGAAAAAACACAGCAGTCAGCTTGCAATATTCGCGTTACAGATCTTACAAGTGCATGACTTAGGACTTAAAAAGTTAAGCGTAACGTCAACTTTCACAATCTAACCTACAGAACGATCTGTTGATTAACTTGATTTGATACTGAAAGTTAAGCTAGCAAAAAGATTTAACTTAGCTGCAGTACGACCAGAAACAGATTAACTCGTTTAAATGCCATTTGTTGCTTACCCCATGGAAAACTGGTCTTGTTAGTCTGACTGGCTAACTCCAAGCAAAGTTCATTTGTCTGTGTTTCTACTGCTGTCAAATCCGATATGATCCTGCTGAGTTGAGCTAAACAAGAACATAAATTTAATCGAGGCACCGGAGGAAAGATAGACTTAGAATGAATTTCTGTGAGTATATGTCATCCCAGTTCACATTACAGAAGAGCAACATGCGTGAATACTTCGTTTGTATAGTTACTGGACGGCATTCCTAAGAGACAGAACCCCTCCCTTTGCGTTTTCGTGGTTTCTCTCCTGTAGGCGCCGTTCGTCCCAAACGCACAGTGGCTGAGCAAGGCTGACGGGGTTTAAAGATCTACAGCGCCACCTAGCGAGAATAATCTGTAGTGTGTAGAAACAACTCCAGTTCATTCAAGTTTTTTTCAACTTCTTTTGGATCTTACATAGACCTCAGGCCAGATCCATTTTGAATATAAACATTTTCTATGTATTTTTTTGTATTTTATGTATTTATGTTATGATTAGGCCTACCAATTATTATGATTTCAATAAATAGAATTGATCAGAGATAAGAAAGATGAGGCTCACTATGATGTAAAATCGCCACAGTTTAAGGAAATATATTGCAACAAAATGGTAGGTTACTCATGCAGTTGCACATGCATTTATTTACAAAAGGATTTATTTACAAGTTTACGAGCATTAGATACCTGAGAGAGAGTTCATGTTTTAACAAGTCTTGTGTCCAAAACTATTACACCCCATGACCTAACAGCATTTACTGTAAGATCCAGGTTTTTACAAGCCCAGTGAATTAACTGATAGAGTGTTTTCCTCACAGGAATGTGCTTGGTCTTCTCTCCTGCCTATGGCATTTGACCTCAGACAAACAGTCCTGAGAAAACAAAAGAGCAACTTGTGATTTGTGTTCAACTTGGTTGGATTCGGGAACAAGTCATCCCCCAGACATGACTAAATAGTTCAACAGTTCCAAGTTGGCAGTTGATCATGTGATTTGCTCTTCCTGGTAGGTGGAGGTAGAGATGGCACCGTAGGGGTCTACCACAGTCTGGGCACAGCGAACTATGGTGGCCAGCAGGAACACACAGAGCAGGATGAGGAAGAAGAGCGCAAAGCCAAGGTCCACATCAACCTCAAAGCTGGTCAGAGATGGCAGAGGCTGGTCCATCTAGATATTTTTTTTTTATCAGCAGTCCCACATACAAATACTGTCTGTAAATTATACAAAGTATATATAAAGAGACTTATATTTATATAGTTTTATTAAAACAGATAATCATTTATGCTTTCTATAGGATTCTCCCTTAAGGGTGTTCTAGAAGAGAATAATACTTGTTTCATACAAAGCACAACTTATCCTCTGTATAGGCTACTACCATCTGGGCATAGAAACAGAAGGGTTGGCATCACATGATCAACTTCCACGTGGTTACAGTAACAGTAACATCAGGTCTAGCAGCAGTCAGCCCAGCTCACTCATCACAGGGGACGCTGCTGGAGAGTGCAAGGGAAGACACTGTGCTGTATACACTTGAACTTGTCGGAACTCCTGTCAGGGGGTATGAGTGGTGAAGTTACAGTCAGAGTTGAAGAGACAGACGTCCTGGTCCAAAGGGCCCCCTGAAGAGAGAGGGGGGATAGACAGACAGAGGATGAGCCTGATGAGCAGTGTTTCCACAGCAACACAAAACAAAGAGACATCGACATCACCTATGTATGATTGCTATGTTCCCATAGCAACATAAAACAAAAAGATATCAACATCACCTTTGTATGATTACAGAATACAGAGAATATACAGTATTCTCGAGAGCCATCAAACCATGTTGGATCTGCTAAAACAAAAGAAGTAATCTACAACTGAAATGTCTGAAATGTACTTTGAACACAACACCTTAACAACATTTTAAATTTCTGTACCTTTGTACTATAACAAAACAGAAAATCTGAATTCTTAGTCTAACATCTTCAATTTCCATGACAAATAAAAGTAGTGAAGCCTCCAGCAACATCCAGCAAATAGTGGCTACAATAAATGTTTCAGTATGTTTATTAAGTTACAGTGGCTACAGGGGCTATTTAAGGCTATTAATAAAGCATTATTAAACAAACTGGTTTTCTTGGAGCTTTGATCCTCCTTTGGCCAACAGGAAGTGAGTAACAGGTTGACTTGCATGAATGATGGAAGCACACATTGGAAAATGATTGTATTTAAGTGAGCATGCTTCCATTTAGCTCTGACGCATTATGTGTTCAAAAACTATTTGTCATTCAACGTGTAACAGGCAGAAATGTCTCATCACAGCAGTAGCATTATTTACCTCAAATGCACCAGTAGTTCATACAGAAAAAAAACAAAACATCTACTTCAGGACAATCAGGTAGACACTTACAGTGCACATTTTTGAGAAATAAAAAACATCTCAGGGACAGTTAGGTAGATCTAGAGAAATGTTCTGTTATAAAATGCACATAGAGAAGTATTATACAAAAAAAAAAACTCACCCAATCTTTACTTTCCCGAGAGAGATGATGCATCCACTCGTACGCAGTCTCTTCACTTTTCTTCTTCTCCTCTTCTCTTGATCTCTTTCTCTACCTCCACCACTCCTCTTGGCACTCACTCTGTGCCTACTGTCCAGGGAAGCCCAGTCCACTTGTCTGACAGATGCTCAAAGGCTCTGGTTCATCTGAAGTGTCTCTCTGCCTGCTGTGGTGTTGCATCATTTGACTTCCCCTCTCCTCCTGCTTGTGTTTCGCCTCCACTGTCCTCCTCGGCTCTCAAGAGGATGAATCCGTTTCACAGATATGCCCTCTGTGCCCACACATACGGACACACACACACACACACACACATACGGACACACACACACATACTCACACACAAACACTACACACCACACATAGTCACACACACACACACACACACACATACGGACACACACACACATACTCACACACACACACACACACACTGTGGCAGCAGAGGCCCCACTGGCATCAATTCCCTTAATGAATACTTTAGCGGGGAGTTGAATGACGCTGAGCACAGTTCACATGTGAATGAAACACCCAGCCCTTTTGTTTTCCTGTCTCAGGGCTTTTGAGCCTAATCACCCACGGTGCACAACGAGCCTGTAACCCAATCAGACCCCGCTCACCCTAACGCCCGCCTAATGAGCGAGGGAAAGCTCACAGCAGAAGACGGACAGGTGTCATGTGATGGATCATGAAGGCATCTAAGACCAAACAATCAGATAGAGAGAGAGAGAGAGAGAGGGAAAGAAGGAGAGAAAAAGAGAGAGAGAGAAAAAGAAGGTAAGATGAACCCCCCTCCCTCCTCAGAAAGCAGAAGGAGCACCTCCAGGGGAAATTAACTCCACCCTGGTTTAAAATGGACAGGTTGGCATGCGTCAAGGCAGCCGGCGTAGGGGAGCGCTCACAGAGGGCCAAAGGGTGAGTGGGTAAAGTGACCGGGATCCCAGGCAATTGACATGGGCGGCCTATGATCCAGCAGGACTTGACTGCAGGAGAAAGAAGAGGAGAAAGGGGGCGCGGGGGGGCAAGAAGAGAGATTTATTTCAAGGAAAGACAAAGAAGGGGGGGGTACTCTCTGTTCAAACACTGTGAATTATTAACTGCCTGTCAGTCATGAGAGGTGTAAAAGGTGCTTAAATGAACACTAAATGGCTCACACCAAACAAAGAGTGCATATAGGGAAACTATAGTTATTTATGTGCTGACTGACATTAATGACATTATTGGGTGCCATACATTAACATTACTGGCCATTATGTCAGGGAGATGTATGTCCTGTTCTATGTATGTCCTTGAAGAATGTAAGAATGATGTGGTGACACAGGATGGCTCCAGAGAGACTCACAAGGAACACTCTATCCTTCTGGCGTGATTGTGGAGAACAGCATCATATTTCATACTAGAGATACCGGAGTAGATTTTATCAAATACCTGTAATTAACTACCTCACTCAGTGAGGAAACAATACAAAATGATCTCAAAACAAACTTGTTCTAGTACCAGGCCCATAAATAAACACACATGCTCTAAACGTGTCTGCCTATTCCCTGTTATCACGTCTATAAAGCACAAGCAGTATGCAGGTTGATAGTAAGTAAAGTCACTGAGTGTGAGTAGTTCCACATCCTGTATGTCACTGGCAAATGAGTTTTTTTCTGTGGTTTAGAGGTGGCCATTTTGTCATTCACCCAGCGGATCACTACAAAAGAGAAGTGAGCTTGACCCTGTGGCTGGATAGCATGGAGTAGGCACAGAAAATGGTGGCGGAGGAAGGTTGGCACTAAACACCAAGGAATCATGGTTCTATTCACACACACGCACAATTAAGCCCAAAGACTGAACCCTGTCCCTAAACAATTACTCAAATGCTCAGGGCGCTTGGTTGGCATTGTTGCTCTCAAACATGCCACGGATCTCAGTGGCACTTGGCTGACCTCTCAAGTCGTGACCTTTTGACCTCTGACGAGTGGCTTGTCAGTGAAAAGGAAGAGTGACAACAAAGGTCATTAGCATAAGGTCTGTTTCCCCAGAGTAGAGTGTATTATATCCAGGTCATGGCTGGGGTAGAAAGGCACTTTCAAGACATCACAGAGGACAGGAAAGAGGTTAGGTGCATGGATTATAGATATCAGATATCATATATATATATACATATAATAATAACAATAATATCCAATCCATCAACAATGGAAATGACATGGTCAGAGGTGCAGTGTGCAGTTAATAACAGTATTCTGTGCTCCTTGGTAATATACAAGTGAACATTTACATTTTCTTAAATGATTCCCTTCCATATTCAGCGGTTACTATAATATAATTTGGAAACACTGGAAGCAAACATTTAGCCTTAAATAGATAACAATGAACCTGGTTATTGTATTTAGAAGTCCTAAAAATGACCTAATTTCCAATTATCTGTAAGATCACATTATCTGGTGATCAGTCAGAGTCAGAGTTACTGTCGACAGAATTCAGTTTTAATAGCATCAGGGAAGCTGTGAGGATTTGTTTACACTGCCCAACCTTTGCTATTCATCTTCTGAAACACTAGTCCACACTAAGCAGCTGCATCCGCAGGCAGTCAAAATTGAGCCGTAATGGAGGATGACACAAGCCTGCCTGCCAGTGCAGTGTCTGGGGTTTCATGCGACCTGTGTGTGTGTGTGTGTGTGTGTATGTGTGTTTGGCCTAGCCAGAAGACTTATGCTTAATTCTCAGATGACACAAGACCCGACCAGATCAGACCAGACACTCACCTACCCATGGGCCCCTGTCAGGCAAGTGTAAGGTTAAACCGCACCAGCAGCAATTGGATGAGTTTCAGGATATCAGTCAGATAGATGTGTGAGTGTGTATGTGTGTGTGTGTCTGTGTGTGTGAGAGAAAAAGAGAGAGTGAGAAGGAGAGAGACAGAACTATTTGCAAGCATTACATCACCCCAAAATAAGATTAGGAAATATCCTCTTCATGCAGGTGAGAACCTGTTCACCTCAGCCTTCCTCCATAAGTGGCAGTCTCTGAGGTCTAGGTTCCCATATCGGTATTAAGTGCTTCTTAAGTGCATGCGTTTTGATTAGAGGATTAGCATTGAGAATGTAACTTTAACCCCAGATTAGACTCATTCTCCACTACAAACCCAATTAGCTTATCGTAGAGGACACACAGAAACACATACCCACACACACACACACACACTAGACGCAACTGGTGCACTGCAACAGCACTCTCCCAGGCTGAAGTAATTGCGTAAATGTCCAGACTAGTCTCTCATTAACATGTTCTAAAACCACACAGCAGCACAGATGTTGCAATAGAAAAGAGAGGCTTAATCTTGATTGAATTATCCCAGCCTGAGTTCCAGGGGGCATTCCAAGTTTTTGATTAAGTGACAAATCTGAAGAAGTTAAGCTAAAGGAGGTGGTACACCTCCTAATAGAGCAACCTGCTTGCTTTGTTTAGTATTAGAGATTGGCATTCCAGGCTCTTCTCTTACTGGGTTTACCATCATTTTAGGTTTAACTTAGCTAATAATTTAGGATAGCTCCCAGGGCACTGGTTTCTTCAGATGTAAACACAAACACAAGAGGGTAACCCTAGTGACAATCCATTGTCTAAGGTGATTGATTCCGAGGTCAAGGTCAAAGGTTTGGCTTCTGCAGTGTAAAAAACTTTCGACATGTAGAACAACTGACCTGTGTACTGAATATACTGCATCTCAAAGGCTTCTGAAAAATGACTTCAGCTTCTCTCAGCTTCTGAAGCACCCAAATACCCGACACACAGCATCTTCATGTTGATGGCTTCATTTGATATTTTATAACAGCAGCAAACTAAGATGGCCTTTATAAAATGTTATCCCAACAGCAGGGAGGGGTGTATCAATAGTCCAGACAAACGTAAAAAATGAAATCTAACCGAGGGTTCTCGCTCTCACACACTCGTGCTTAAAAATCAGGCACAAATCAAGCACTAAATACACCATCTTCTCATTATTCACAATAATCTTTATATCTTATCATTGTGACCATACAAAATAACAACATAAAAACACTGCCATCAGGATCTGGCACTAAGATGACAGCCAGACCATGTAGTTTAGAATTAAGCAGCAGCAGCGGCACACAGAAACACACGAATGAATGAGCTTTCTTCAGTGCGTGAGATGAACATGCCTGACATGGAATGAACAGAGAAAAAGGTCCAATGGTCTTAGAGAGAGAGGGAGAGAGAGGGAGAGAGGGAGAGTGTATGTGCGTGTGTCTAAGTGTGTCTGGGTGTGTGAATGAGTGACAGTGCGAAAGACAGGAAATGAAGGGATGAAAACATGACGATAAAAGAGAGAGAGAGAGAGAGAGAGAGACAGAGCAAAGGAAGGCGGCATACTTTAAACTTTATCAATATTTTCAAAAGATAAGGCACTTCTATTAAACATAAACATACATATTTTTAAACTCTTTAGCACAATTCAGTAAGGTGACAAAACAAAAAGAAACCCTAAAAGACTGACATTTATTTTTGGGAGGGGCTCATTGAGACTGACTGAAAACAAATTAAAGATCTCTCCCACTGCAGATGAATTCACCTCATACAAACAATCTACTCTGAGCCAACAATGAAATGAATGCACTTGACTTGCAGCATTGAAGGACGCATTTGGGTCAAAAACCCAACTGGCTATTCTCCCAGTTTGAAATGCCAGGGCAGGGACAGTTATGATGAGCAATATACAGTGCAGGTTGTTGAGAAAGGGCATGTTAATACTGAGGTATTCAGACCAGACTGGCAGAACCAAACCAAAGTCATTCTTCAACTGGTATGTGAAAATACAGTCATGCCAACTCATTACAAAAGCCAAGAGGAAGAGATCTGATTTTGATCCAGCAGATCAGGCAGCATTTCTGATCTGTTATCGATTACTGATGTCTGGACAACTATTGGGTTTGATAGAACGTAAAAAAAAAAAAAAAAAACTAAAATTCAAACTAAAAATTCTTATTTAAAAATGTAACCTAAAATTAAATGGTAGTGGACGCATACATTGCTTATGGGACATATTTTGACATTTTCCTTGCCATCTATAACAATAATTCTTATTTTAAATAATTCTTTTTTATAACAATGATTACACACATCATTGGCAGACTTGGATCTAAACAAAAAAAGCAGTGACCACTGGGGTCTCTCCATCTCTGAAATTCTCAAAATAAAACAACTAAAAAAAAACAAACAAACAAAAATCCATAAGCAGAAGAGGCAGTGAACGATTCATTTTGGTGACTTAGCTACAGGACACCCCAACAACAGGGCATCGTCATGGCAACTCCCACAGTGGCGTGTGCGTGCTCCAGTGGTGAAACACACGCCTGGAGAGCGGGAGATGACGGAGTGGAGGCACATGTAGGGGTGGTGTGGGGAATAGAAGGTCGAAGGTCATCTCCACTGAGAAGCTCAGGAAGAGGAGTGGGGCGCGGTCACCAGACAAGGCCACTATTCAGAGCGTGTGGGCCACCATGTGATAGGCACGGCTGCAGATGAGAGACAAGACCAACTACAGGCCTCGCTCTGACCTCCATCTCTTTCTCTCTCTCTCTCTCTCTCACACACACACACACGCACATGTGCTCACAGACACAGACACAGACACACACACACACACACACACACACACACACTAGGGCTTTAGTGACGTTAGCAGTGGGAGTGGTGGCAGTGCACCCAGAAGACAGTGGCTTGCGCAGGCAGACTACAGACACTATGTGCAGTACACCACCCACACATGACAGAACTGGCAGTGTGTACTGTCTTTTCTTGCTCTCTCTCACACACACATACACACACACACAAATACAAATACACACACACAGAAGCATGTGTGCGTGCATGCATACACACACACACGCACACACACCACAATCAAGTAGTGTGTTCTATGGAGGGAATGACAGGAGTGTTAGTGTCACAAGTGTGAATTTGGGACTTCTACTGGGTGTTAAAGTACGGATAAAACTATGGGTTTTATCCTGTGCGTGCATGTGTGTGTGTGTGTGTGTGTGTGTCAGCTGCAAAGTGTTTCTATCCATGTAAGCGTGAATTAGTTACTTCTCTCTGCATCGCCCCCCTTATAGTCTCTTGGCCTGGTCAGTATGAGAAAGAGAGAGATTCAGAAAGACTTGAAAAAAAGAATGACAGAAAGAAAGAAGCTCCTTTCTTTCCTTCTGTCCTCCCTCTCTCTCTCCCCTGGACCCTCCCACATCAGTCCATTTTGCGGTGGTTGTTGTTGAGTACGGCGTGGCCGTTCCGGACTGGTCCATTCTTCGTCTTCCCCTCCTTCTCTTCGTCCTCGTCCTCTGAGTCGTCAGTCTCATCTCTGTCACTTCTCTCATCCTCCACAATTTTCTGATGGACAGAGGAAAATGGCCAGTTACCAACAAATGAAAAAGAAAAAAAAGAAAGAAAAAACAGAATAGATTCCATTTGTCAAGTTCAAATAAAAAAAAAATCAGTAAGAACACTTCAATAAAAAAAAAAAAAAAAACAGTAAACTGGTAAAAACTGTAAAAAATACCTCTTAATTAGCTTTTACAATGATCAAAATAAGGTGCCTCATTTATTTCGCTGGAACATGAGCAACACTTCTCTACACCAATCAGGTGAGCACTTAAGGCACACAGGTGTATGCTATTGGTCTAAATACTCACGTTTCCGGGCAGGAACTTGATGGCCATGCGCATAATTAGACCAAACCAGAAGATGTGCAGACACTGCAACACCACGAGGAGGCCATTGAAGAAGTAGTAGCCGAAGAAGGTGGAATAGAGAGACAGGGGGTACACCATAGTGGCGTGCATTATCCTGTGACCAACACATATGGGGCAACTGGCTTAGGTAAGAGCATTCAGCATTACAGTCCATTAGAACAGGCGTTAAAATAACAATGATAAATGCTTCAAGCTTCGAGAATCGTCTGTGCATTAACTGCAGACATCTCATCTAGATAATAAATACTTCATTAAATAATAAATAGTCTATGCAGACTATCTATGCTTTCGACTGTGAGGGAACGACTGGCAAAAGCCACATTGATTAGGGAAGAATAAATAGGCTCTGTTGCCTCGGCCCTGTGTGTCCTCTAAGCAAGTGAGTGTGTGTTGAGTTGAGTAAAATGATTGACAGGTGGTGAATGAAGGGCCAGTTCCTCACCAGAAGGGGAAGAGGATGAGTCTGGTTATGAAGAATACAACCGCAAACACAATGAATAGGTAGTTGCAGGTCTTCCTCCATCCTGCGTAATTGAACATCTTTCCTGACTTTGGGCAGGAAGAATGGAAAGACAGACAGAAAAAGATGACATAAGGGGAAGATTAATTCATCGTAGGAAGACATTTGCGAAATGAATGAGAAAAATAACAATATACAACACAACAATATGTAATTTGAAATCCATTTAACAAGTATTGATGTGTGCCCACGTGCAGATGAATCATAGGATAACAACGTCACGGAAATAGTATATCCTGTATCATTGCTTACCTGCAGGAGCAGAAACACAACTCTAGAGGGCAGTCTCACAATCTCAACACACAGGTTATCTGGACTTTACCTGTGCTCTCCTGTTTCTAACCATAAGGACTTTAACACACATCTTTATACAAAAGTGTAATAGCTCGACTTTAAGGAGGACTGGCATTAGTATTGGAGGTGATACTAGACCGACCAAACAATAATTAACTATAGTCAACAAAAGAAGAGTATTCATATCTGTAAATCTATTCTAATCACCTGCCAAACTGCATATCACATGACTCCATTAAGACCTTTATCTCTGCCAAATGTGACATTATAAAAATCACAGTTCTCTCACTTTGAATGAATGGAACGCTCACGTCATACAACTCAATGGGAAATGAGGAGAGCTCATTTTGATCCCTGCCTTAGAGCTCATTTTGATCCCTGCCTGCCTTTTATGCACTCAAGCTTGTTCTTCTTCTTCTCCTATTTAACTTCTATCTACACCCCTCCTCCCTCAACACACACACACACACACACACCCCACACTGCGAGCCTGTGTTGCTTTGGATAAAAGTCTACTAAATACCTACTAAACTATCTACTCTACTAAGTATCCACTAAATACCAGTCAAGTTTACTTTCATCTCCACTCACTGCAACTTTACTACTTAAACTCCTGCATTCGAACCCTCTGTCTCCTGGTGTTAATATATGTGGTATTGCTACTGAGGAATCATCTGCAGTGTATTGACGATCGATTTCACTGATAACGTTAAGCTAAATGCATGAATTTGTGAGGATAATCTGACTTATGAGGATAATCTGATTTAAAATGGAAGTATACATCACTTTTTGGATATTTGCAATTTTTTTTCAAGAACGTCAAACGCCCTTAATTGTAGTGGTAGACCTCTTCTCCTAAAACGCCTTCTGAAGGATGTGTGAAGAGTAAAGGTCATGCGAAGACTAAAGATCAGAGGTTAAAGTGCTTTACCTCCAGCAGGTAGTCGGCAGCATCGTGAATCAGCATGATCATAGTGCCCGCCCGGATGTAGTTGACAACCCACGAGAAGCTGATCAGCAAGATGGTGGCTACGTGATGAATTATCTGCTCTTTGAAGTCCTAAAAGACAGAGACACAGAGAGAGGGAGAGACCGAAAGCGAACGAGAGAGAGAGAAATATTAGTATATTATTCCTGTTGAATTATTATGAATTATTAATCAAATGCTATTCATTACTTGTTTTTTAAAGCTTTGGTAATTTTATATATTTACCCATCATGCCAGTATAGCATTTACTGGCATAAAGAATTTGAGAGAGAAAGATAGCGAGAGCAAGTGAGAGAAAGAGAGAGAGAACGAGAAAGAGAGTGAAATGTGGTAATAAGAATGTGGTCCTAGTATTTCTTCAAAAATTCTGTTACTGTTACCACCAAAAGGTCAGTTACTGATTTGAGTGTATATTAGGATTTATATCAACACCCAGTTTACATAGTCACTGTTCAGGTGCGTGTGTGTGTGTGTGCGTGTGTGTCCCGAGTGAGGTCAAACTTCAGTTTGTTGCATGACTGTGTGTGTACATAAAATGGGAGAGAACCGAGTGCAAAGGGAGGCTTGGTGAAGCAAGAGTCCTGCGGTCGTCATCACATCTCTCCACATCTCTTACACAACATCCCTTCCCTCTGCTCAACTGACACATATACCAACAAACATCTCCTGATGTCTTTCAGGGAGCGAGAGGGATGACTGTATTTCCTGTCAGCAACTGGTCTTACTTTGTTTGAGGAAGGTGGTGGCTCTGTAACTGCTCTCTCTCTTTCTCCCCCCCCCCCCTTTCTCCCCCTCTCTCCCCTCTCCAGCCAGCTGGCTAAGGCAGATGAAACTTACTGCATAAAAATCCCCAGCTGAAGGCTGCATATTAAAACTAAAAACAGGTGCAAAGTTCACCTCAAACAAAAGACACTTTAGCCACATCCCGCTAACACCAATGACTTACATGGTGTCTGAGAGACAAAAAGTCGCCTCTTGGCAGGTAAATCACTCAGAACTAAAACAATAACTTTGAATAGTTCACTAACCCTGTTAAAATAGAAGCCAAACAGGCTCTAGCATTCATGCGAAAAGGGTAAAGAAGGGACTGCTTGTAGGCTTGCTGTGCCTGCCTGCCTGCTTGCTCTGATCCATTCTATGTTTTGGCTCAGACTTTGGCTTCCAGTGCAACACAAACAGGTTGCTGTGGCATAAAAACAGCCTGCCGTACTGCCACCTATTGAAACACTACACACACACATACATACACACACACACACACACACACACACACATTCCACAGACCTGAGATCAGATTAGTCTGTTAGGTGACAGAGTAAATTATGTGTGCGGGGTGCGTGTGGACTGACCCCAGCACAGCACCATAAGAGGCTTAGTGAACACCATTTATCCTTGCTGGTGGTTAGGGGAGTCAGCTGTTGCTACTTGCAACACACGGGATATAACTGCCGCAGAACAGCTGACTCTGAAAAGGATCTCTCCAGGCCCGGTGCTGGTGGTGTGGCTCATTCCGACTGGGATCCGGTGCGGATCAGGGCCCGATCTGGCCCTGATGTATTCATCATGGTTCTGTATTATATGTAATGAGGTTCTAGATGCAATCTGCTTAGCTCCCAGATCCAGAATCAGATGTAGGGGTTTGTTTCTAGAGACCGTTAATGCTAACAACAACACTGTGACAGAAGATAGCAATGACACCCTCTAGAAACTCACCCCTGGTCCATTCCAGCAGTGCATTTCCCAAAACCACAGTGGCTAACTAAATTGACGGACCAAGTATGTCAGCACACATACAGTACAAGAAGCAGGGTGTTTGTTTCTGTATTAGCATCTCCACTTGTGTGATGAAAAACTTTAAGTGTCTTATGTCTCATGACAGTGGAAAGGTGTGTGTATGGTAAATATCATCTGCTGTGTGTTAAAGAGAGTCGTAAAGATGTGTGTGTATGTGTTTTAGTGTCTGTATGTGTGTGTTGGGGGGGCGAGTGCATGTGCGTGACCTATCTGCTGAAGTGACTGATTCTTTTAGCACCAACTAGTGACACATTAACTCTCGTTAAAACACCACTATCAGAACTGCCACACATGCACACACAGACAGCTTTCCATACCTAACTGCACTGGCACACATGTACACATAGACAGCTTTCCATACCTAACTGGGGGAAGTAACAATCTTACACTTCCATGTGTGACCTCACGTGCATACAACTCTAGAACTTTATGAACAAGAACTTGTTTCTCTCCAATCAAGCCATTGTTTTTAGTACTTGCCACACATACACGTACAAAAACAATGTTCTTTTCTAGCCAAGACCAGGGCAATTCCACATTATGGATGTGACAGAATATGAGCAGGCACAGTATTATTTAAATATTTTGTACAATTATTTTTCCTGTAACCTCCACAGCCGAATACTGCAAATCCTAAATGCTCATATGATCATTCACATCACTGACATCATGCAGTCCTGCAAGGCATCTTTTTGGCATCATGGATGTTTTACTGTGGAACTGCCCAGCATACTAGCATAAACTGTGTCTACTCATTTGCCGCACCTTTGGACCATCAACGGTGCAAGGGAAACTAACCAAGTTACAGTGTGACCGTTTGAATGTCTACCCTTGATAATGTCTGCTTTATTTGGTTTATAGTACCACCAGCAAAAGGCGTTGGTACGTGACATTGGCTAATGTTCAGAGGTGTTGCTAGACCCTTTTCACTAGGGCACATGCCCCTGTTTGATGCACTCTGCCTGAGTTTAAAAAAGAAAATCTTTTTCAAATCTCAGTAAGAAAGTAAAAGTAAAATAAGTGTTGAAAGACTGGTCGAAACGTAGTGCCATGTTTTTAATCTAATAAAATCTGCTGTCTTGGGAGATAATCAAAGTGCAGACACTTAAACTTCCTTCCTTCTTTTTTGTCTGATACTTTTCTGTCATGCACCTGACCTCAGAGAGGTGGAATGTGCATGTACATGTATTTAGTAACGCCCAGGAACAAACTATAGCACATTTCAGATGTAGTGTGCCTCAGCAGAACTTTGTGTGTATGTGTCTAGCAACGCCCCTGCTAATGCCTGAACTGAATTTGTGCAAACAAAGCCACAGTGTGATTGTTTACATGTCGACACTTGATCATTCTGCTTTTCATTGGTTCATACAGCAATACAGCAGAGGAGGTCTGTACCTGACACTGGCTGATATCCAGAGGCTTTCCTAGACCCTTTTTACAAGGGCATGTGCCCCAGTTTTTTTTTTTTTTAAGTCCTTTTGATGACTCAGTACAAAACTAACAGCTATGGCACATTTAGATGCAGTGTGCCCAAACAGCACTACCAGCAGCGCCGCAGGCAAAAAAGTTTTGTAGCTGATGTAGCTGTAGCAACGTCTGAAACAAACTGGTTCCTACTTACTTTGCGCTTGACGTCCGTTGCTACGCTGAAGAGGAGCGAGATGTAGAAGCCCAGCTCTATCATGTAGTACCAGTACTGGGACTCTAACAGAGGCTGGACAGGGGCAAGTGGAAGAGGTGGGGGTGTGAATTAAAAAACAAAACAAAAACATGGCAGATGAGATATGAAAAACCTGAGAGACAATATATATTCTTCCAACCACTACGGAATGATACAGAAAGATATTATAAAATATGAATATATTTTTGATATATATGATGAAAGATGAATATAAAATTATACATGTGAAATTATAAAATAGTATATTTCTAATCTTTTTGTTCTGTAAAATGACAAATTTATTTTGTCCTCATTATAAAACAAAAAAAATAAACACAGCAATAGTATTTCACATTCTGTGTGAAACAGTATGGCACATGAAAAACTCTACTCTTGAACTGTTGCTGACTGTCTGGTGGTAACCTTACCATCTTGGGGAAGTCCTTCCACATCTCCTCCTTCTTATAAAACCATGGTTTCTGGGAAAAAAACAGCCAGAGAAAGAGTCAGTGCAGTTGAGCACAGTGCTTCACAGCACCTCTGAATACATGCTTGCACACCAAAGCCCTGCAGATGAGCATCTACAACAGGGGAATTCTACACAGGGGATTTTTACTCAGCATCCATGGGTCTGGTAAAGGTTTGCACACAGGGATCTGATTACATGAGAGATAAGGGGACAGGCAGAGGGGATGTGGGGCCCTTTGAGATGAGGACATACTCACGTCGATTAGGACCGCTAGGCCAGCAATGAAAGCAAGAAGGTAAAATGTGAATCTCCAGCTGAAAAAGAAACACCACACAGATGGACCTCAGGAGAAGCACCACAACATAAATACACACACAAACACACATACACATACATACAAACAAACACACAATAAACTCTCTGTTAAAATTATCCATGCCAATACACTCTCTCACACACACACACACACAAACACACACAATTAACTCTCCATTACAACTATCCATGCCATGCATGCAATCTCAGTAATCTGTTTACAACAAGGACGAGTTTCACAATGACAAGGTCAATATTCACTGCATTTCACAAATCAATCACTTCACAGCAAAGTCGACTCATACTGACAAACTGCCCTCAGAGTATGACATCACCCTCAACAGCCTCAGATATACCAACAATCAAGGTCAACCATCCTGAGAAGACCTTTCATGATCTTAGCGTTTTTATGAAACACTTTTGATTTTGAGTCGTCTTGAACGTAGCTTTGCATTCACGTGTATGCACTTTAAATGTGCCTACACACATTTATTACAGATTAGACAGAATAGACAGAAACTGAAATGAATACCAGTATCTTCAGGGACAAAGACCTTGTCACAGAAAACCCTACGATGATCTTGCAAAGGATGGTGAACGTAAACCTGCGTTCAAGACGACTCAAAACTGACACTACTCCACAAAACCTTGAAGCCAATATGCTCTGCAGTGTCTGGGTACCTGGCCTCCCTGAACTTCTTCAGTTTGTTGGGCCTCTCCTGGTTCCGTCGCCTGCGGAACCATCTGTGTACTTGTCGTTCTGAGAGCCCCGACTTTTTGCTTAAACTCTCCAATGCACTCTGGGAACAGAGAGAGGAGGGTAAAGGGCAGAAGGGGATGGTGTGTGGCGGGGTGAGGGGGCAGAAACAAGTCAAAACGGGGAAATGATAACAACAAACGGAGAGCAAGTCAGACAGGCTGAAGTAAGTGTGTATTTGCCAGATAGCAATCAGCAGATTATTGTTCAGTTGCCTCTCACAAGGCACCAAAATGCGTGTATCATAAGACACAGACTCTATGCATCAGTGCATGTTTAATATGGATTTGATGTGTGTGTGTGTGTGTGTGTGTGTGCTTACCTGAGTAGGGTGTTTGGTTGTGGATCTGAAGTAGGACTCCAGCAAGGGATTATGGGATGCATGGACACGTGCTTTCTCTCTGACTCCCAGTAGCGAAGCCAGAGGAGTGGCTACTGTCCTAAAGGACAATCAAAGACTTGACATCCACCAATCACATTATAGCAAGACGATTCATAACCAGTACATGACCACTCACAAACTACCAAGTTCTCACCATTGTACAAGAACACTTACAAAAGACTTGCAGCTACTAGGTTTAATGCTTAATATTATTAACAGTCAGGTGTGATTGTGATGTGTTGATTTGCACTTTCAATAGAACAATGAAGCACTTTGTGTGCTTGTGCGTGAGTGTGTGTGTGTGTGTGTGAGAGAGAGAGAGAGGAGAGAGAGACGGGCCATGGGACAGGGGAAACAAAGAGGAGGAAAAACAAAGCGACCCATCTGAGCGGTCAGAGGGAGCCAGGAACAGCAGGAATCGTGCCACAAGCTCTACTTAATTAGGTCACTAAGACACAGACACAGGAGACGGGTGCTTATATGTAGAGAGGACAAACAGAGAGTGTGTAAAACGGTGTGTGTGTGTGTGTGTGTGTGTGTGAAAATGGGACAGCGACAGAAAATGAGTGTACAACTGTGCATTAATTTGCTTGCGGATGTGTGGGTGTATGTTTGCATCATTGAGATAGAGAGAGAGAAAGGGGGGAGGGGCATTCATTTTCCTATTTAGGTGTTTATGTGTAGGTCTATATGTGTGTTTGTGTTTGTGTGTTTGTGTGCATATACTGACCACTCAAAGACTTGGCGAATGATGAGGAAGCACAGTGCAATGGGAAGGGTTACCCAGAGGTCCTCGCTGTGGCCAAACACCTTACCATCCCGATTCTCAAGGTCTGCCCAGCCCAGACCCGGTGGGAACCAGACCCAATCCTGCCAGAACCACTCTCTCAGCCCCTGCAACATCCTGTCCAATAGGACAACAGTGGGAAGGAGGGAGGGAGAGAGATAGAGAGGGGAGGAGATAGAGGGAGAGAGAGAAAAGAGACAGAGGAGGAGAGAGAGGGAGGGCGAGATAGACAGCGACACAAAGAGCAAAGGGGGTGAGGGGAACAGAGGGCCTTTGATAAGCTGATGTCCGGTTGCAACATACCCTGCGCTATCCACATTGAGCTGGAGCTGAACAATTGGACATCAGAATTACCATAGCATCGCAGCTTCTGTAACACGCTAATATAAAGAACCAATAGTGGCAGCTATAGTGTTCCGTTTTCTTCTCCTGCCTTACCTGGATCAAGCTTAGCTTTGTTACACTTACATTTGCGCATTCAGCAGACACTTTTAGCCAAGACAACGTACAAAAAGCAAACCACAGTTATTACAGCTATATCCTATGCTTGCATAAGTGATCTTGCTGTTACTCTGCATCATTTTGTACATCTGATGTCTGCCTTCAGTGAATTTGCGAAGCAGGCATGAAGTGAAATGAGTAATGTTCATCATGGAGCGACAGTCATGGAAAGCTGACGAATTACTGTTGCAACATCTGTTTGTTTGATATAAGGTCAATGTTAGCGGTAAGGACTTATATCGCTATGTGTACTTATACTTAAAAATTGAAATAACTGAAGTTAGTTTTTTAAATGAGGCAGTTCACTGAATCTTGAAAACAGAAGCTGATGTGTGGGTATTCAGTTGTCATATTAAAGTATAAATAAAAATGTTTATTTATGTATTATGTATTTAGCATTGCAAAGAGAGACACACCTATGTCAATACTAACTTGTGCTAAACCGAAAACTGAGGAAAGCACTTTAGTCTACTCATAGATAAACTAGTTTGACGGAAAACAAAAGCTTCATGCTAACCTCTGTAACTATGTTGTTTTAGCAATAACATTAGGACATTGGATAGAGTGTGGTGGGGTGTCCCTGAATTGGTTAACAGATGAATTATTACAGCAATCTCCTGCTGCTATGAAGTGGGGTTATTAGCAAACCTTCCTTGAGGGCTACAGGTTGATGTTGAGGCACCGAAATATCCTCAAGGGATTTTCCCCATAACTGCCAATAACGATCTCACAAGTGCAATAAGTTGGTTTACTTAGCACAACACCCACTACCATACATCAGCGGAATCTGATACCACTGCACTGTATACTAAGGGATAGAGAAAGAGCCATTAGCTGATCCTCAGGTAATGATTAGGTGTCTGGCTCACTTAAACTGACTGACTTTGAGGGTGTGGGCACACCAGAGTCCAGTGTGTAATGATTTGCTCCCACTTCCTCTGTTCCGATGTCTCTTCAATGCCAGGAGTGGGTCATTCATTCCAGGAACCTGACAAGAATTGGGGGGTGGAGGTGGGGGTTACCCTCAATTTACCCTCCTTGGGATGGACCAACTGAGTGCTGAGTGCACTGATTTCTAAAAGGGCTTTCAATGAGTCGAGGGCCTGCGGTTTCTTGTAAAAGACCGCTTTCTGGTGATTCCATTACCAGAGGAGCATTACCCATGTACTACAACCCATTTGGCTCCATTCCATCTGGACCAGCATGACAACACAAATGACTCTAAAAAACCATGCTGATTCTAAAGGCCCTTGTGAGGCGTGGCGTGGCTGAGACATGAATTCTGCTGATAAGAGAATGGAAAACAAGACACTCAACAGCAATTGTGGTAGATGGGAGTTACAGGAGAAATACTGTGTAATTCAATCCATAGTAAGGTGACCAGACATTTGAGATGAGATGAGATGAAAGTTGGGGACATTTCCCTGAATTTTCTTTGTGAACCGGGATATTTTCCTATTTCACCAGTCAATATCATTAAAATAAGTAATGTTTCAACCTCAAAAAACAGGGACAAAGCGGGTTTTCTTGTATTTTACCGGGGACAGACCACAGGCACAGTCAGTCAAATAGCTACTGAGCTCATTCATTTAGTGCAAGTGATTAGACCCATGGCCACGGGCACAGAAACAAAGCGACAGAGACATCAGTTCCAGGCATCAGACATCACAGAATAGCAATTGTTTTTCAAGAGCTAATTTGGAAGTATAATCCAAAGCAAAGGCGGTAAGTAGGCCTCTCCAAATTTATCAAAAACAGTAGGTCTAACCAATTTATACAACTCATGGGTGCTGCAATTAGGACAAAACAGGTCTACCGCATTATTGATGTCCGAGGGAAATGGAAATCTGGGACAGATTGGGATTCGGATTGGATTTTAGCAAATTAATTTCACATGAGGGGACAATCCAGCGCAGCGCAGAGATGTAAGTGGCTTTGAGAGTTGATGACCTAACCTGACCATAGGACTCCGGCAGACAGCAGTAAAGGGATGCAGTCTGTTGCTCAACTAGGGTACAACTCTCTCAATGACATAACTATTTTCGGTAAGGTAATCCGTTTCGTAGGGTACCTGTTTCCGGTAGGCTGCACACAAGTAGAGACCGTGTCAGAGGCACTTTATGATGTGCGAATCTAACCGACCCGCACGCAGTCACAACACGCCAAGATGGTCTAATCAGCCTTGTAATCACGATTTTGTAATCTCGCTCTTAACTCGGTGATCTTAACTCGATTATGGCTGCATAACGTTTAATAAAAATACTGCTTCCACTGTGCATTCTCACTTTTTTCCTGCAAATAACGTCAATCTGAGCGAACATTAAGGCAATTCTTGAATGAATTAGTGTGCACACCTCCAAGCAGCATGGGGAGCCGCTGCATGTGAAGAAGAGGTCAACACTGTCAGACTCATAAAGTCTAAGAAATACAAAACTGGATAATTCAGTTCAATTACCAGCGATCTGTGTGTAATACCGTGCACCAACCACATGGAAAACTTCAAACAATAAAGCCAGGAAATGAAGACTGGTTGTTGATTTATAGCCGTTACGTGAATTTAGCTCAAAATTAACACTTGAATGACATTCTACACTCAAACATGGACACACTGCGCCCAACTGCTGACGTTAGTTAACGTGATCAGTGATAGGCCACAGTTAACGTTAGTGAGTTCATTCCTTCATATTCGTTGCTAGAGATTAACGTTAGCTCAGTAGTTAAATTTGCTACATGGTAGCCTGTGTCAGTGTTGCGGTTAAACAAGTGAAACATGCTTTCCATAACACCCACCGCCCTCAAATAATTTAGCTCTTAATCTAGGATACCATAAAAGCAAACTATCCAGATGTCTCGTGTAACGGTATACCTTCCTCCTTCAGATCAGCCAGGCGGGCAGGTATAGGCACAAAAAGGTTGGCGTTGACTGAAGCTATCTGTAGGATGCCTGTATCCAAACACTGTTAAAGTATGCCCGTTAAGCACCGAGCACTGTAAACAGAAGACTGGGTTCTTCGATGTCCCAAGTTGTTGGCATTTCCCTTCCACAAAATCCAAAACTATTATAGGCAGAGGTAGCAAATGCTAACGTTGGGTTTGTAGCTCAACTTCCACCCCCGTCACTCTTTTTCTTGCAGTCTCTTAGGATTTATTTTTTAAATACATCTGTTTATCCAAAGCAAATAGTCTATATTAAATCTTCTCGGTTACAATTTTTTCTTTTGAGTTTTTTGCTTCCGTCTCATTCTCTGGTACTCCCGGGGATGTCTGTAGAAGATAGGCGTCGGTCGGCGCGGCTTTAGTGTCGGGCGTACGGTGAGCGGGCCGGGAGCGGATAGAGTGGGGGCGGGGCGCAGGCTATTTAAAGTGACGTTTTACGGCATGCAGGAGGGAGGCTGCCCAGTTCAGCGGACATGTTCGGACGCATCAGAATCGGTGGAGTAGGGCGGTTAAAGTCTGTGAACAATCTGGTTTAAGTCAGCGGTAGCCTAGATGGTGGAATAGGCCTACGAAATTACCTTACTTAATTCCTTTATAGCGGACTGGTGGAATGTATGCTGGCTTTGGCCTACGGTGTTTAGTTTTTGGCAGGTCATTTTGGGTCAATAAGCTTTTGTGAAAGTTGTGAAAGCTGTGTACAGCAGCCTATCACAGAAAGTCTGCAGTAATCCCCAACCCCGCTTTATACCATCAGACTACAACCAGCCCAGGTATTTGACCCTCATACCTCGGGCGAACCCATTGTTCTGGGCTTCTTTGATATTTGCAGCGCAGGTTCTGAAGCCCCGTCACCTGAAACGCCGAGACGTGGTCTGTTTTTGAAGATAGCAGCACAAAGGTTTACTTGCCACAAAAAGTTGATAGATCCTATCGTTTACGGTAAATATATGTCATGAAACCTCTCATCTCCAAATCTCACCATTGTGCCCAAGAATAGGCTTCAAGGTGCGCTCAAGGCTGATTGGACACCAATGGACAAAAACGCGAACTACATATATTTAATTTTAAACCTTTGTACATTTGTAAGTTGAAAATATTAAAATTATGTGTAAATTTGTAAAGCACTGCCGGCGTCAATATGGGTCTTCTCGCACAGCATGTGGGATTATAGGCCTACACTGAAAAATGCCGAAAGTTCTAATACTACGATTCTACCGCTAGATGTCGCAACACACTCAGTTCCAGAAGAGTGTATTAAAGCTGCCAACAAGCAGGCACAGTACTACACAGAACACAGTCAGGGCATCAGAAGGTCGTATGACCGTTAGCGATGGGCATCAAGCGTTGGCAAAGCGTTAGGGTCGAAATATTTTGTGGCTATGGCTTTTTGCCTGCTATTCATGGACATCATTATGAGCAGACTGCGGTTTGTACGGAGAACAATGAAGCCTATGGCCTATGTGAAAGAAATTTAAAACCACAAACCCATAGACAGACAGGCTATGCCTATGCTGTAGTAGTAGTGGTGTGGTAGGCCTAGGTGCTGTGCACAGTGCCACTTCAACACAGCAAGTGAAGCCACGGGTAACTGTATGAAAACAAGATCGGTATATTCAGAGGTGGACAAAGTAATACATTTTTTAAATTTAAGTCAAAATATAGATACTCCTGGTCAAAATTTACTCCACTGTGAGAAAGTGAAAGTTACTTAAGTGAAAGTATGCAAGTACTTGTTTTTAAAAAAAACTTAAGTATTCAAAGTACAAAGTATTTATTGATGTGTTGTATAATGTCTATTTTGTCAGTTTTGTAGGGACCACAGACGTATGCTAAAATGAAATGCACATTCTTTGGCTGGTCAGTATTTTGCTACTGTTGAAACAAAACTGCCCAGCTCTCCAACCCATGGCCCTGTTGTTCAAGGCCACTGTGCTGTTGGTAAGAAAAAGAACAAGATTTTGTTCAACACAAATAACTTCTTAGGAGGTCCGTTCATAGCAAATGAACTTCTTAGGAGAATGACCATTTGCACAGGGATGCCAGTCTTGTACTACTGTATATAGATAGTGTTGCGGTTGAAGCCCTGGAAAAATCCCATGTGCACAACACACTATAGTGAGTTGATGGCGACTTATTTAACATGTAGGCCTCATTAAAAGGAGATGTTTGGTGAACATCACAAATCATTTTCAGCATTATCACTATCTACCATTAATCCATCATGACCACTGCCATGTTAAAATTTAGTAGTTGGAAAAATTAAGACATCGCAACAGCATGTTCTATCACATAAGTGCAAAATCACTTCAAAGTCAATGTCTCAGTGTAACAAGTACTTCATGCTCACATTTTAAATGTAGTGGAATCAAAAGTACGATATTTGTCCTTAAAATGTAGTGAAGCGAAAGTCACAAGTTTCCAAAAGTAGTAGAGATATTTGAAAAACGTACTGAAGTACAGAACATGAGTACATATCGTCCGCACATAAGTTATCATGCCTAACAGTGTTGTCAAGGTACCACTCCCATCACTAGTGGTGTCCTTGCCAACTTTATTTAACATACTGATGATTCATGAAATCCAAACTGTTATATGACAATTCTAACAAGGTGTTTAGACACACATGCAAGACCAGATGTAAAGATTAGGACTCATGCAATATGATTTTATTCTCGTTTTAAGAAAACTGCTTCCTTCAAGATCGGGCTTGGTGCATTAGTATCCATTGTAGCACTGGCACAGGCCTGAGAGCTGCTTAGGATCTTTTACCTATTTATTTAAAAAAAAAAACACCACATATAATTATGTGAACATTGGTAAAGTGGGACAATTTTTGAAATTTTTGAAATTTGAAAATTTTTAGTTTTCCACTGTTTTGTGCAAAAGCCTTAATGCCACATGTATAAATATGACACAACTAAGGAGAAAAAATAAAAGATTTCCATTATAGATGAAATGGCAATGCTTTAAACACAAACTGGTCAAATTGTAAATCAACTTACAAACACTGGTAAAGTGGGACATGTCATACTGTTAAAGTGGGATACTGTATTTTGCAATAAACAACACATTTTGGCATAGATGTAAAAGAAATATTTATTATTTGTGTATAATTAATACAATTCTGTCATTCATATAATTTACTAAAACATAGCATGTAAAAAATTTTGAGTTGATTTTTGTTGAGCCGAATTCAAAAAGTAAGGCAACCTGCTGCGAGATATTTTAAGTTCATTCAAGTTCAGGCCTTCAGTAGTTTTGCTGATTTGTCCTAAGCTCACACACAAAAGAATTTTAAGTTGACTCAACTTAAAATCACAAGTGCATTAAAAACTCCCTAATTGCTACAACCACATTTTTCCAGCTGTTACATGATTAGAACCCATGACTTCTTGATTACAAGACCAACTCTCTAACCAGTCCTTCACAGCACCCAGAACATTGCATTCTGTATTTAACCATCTATTTTAGCATTCAACGAAAACTATAAATGTAGCTTGTATGAAATGATACAGTAACAAAGCAAAGTAATAAAAAAAAAAACGAGTTTTTAAGGTGATTTACAGTTTTGTGTTAAAATGCATGGCAACATTCAGCAATGCATGTGGCTGGTTCATACCAATACCTGGGGGATGCAGTAGCCTAACGGGGAGAGAGTTGGCCTTGAATTTAAATGGTTGCAAGTTAAAATCCTGTACCAGTACTTAAGATATCATGGTGCTTGTTCATGGCTGAAGTGCCACTGAGCAAGGAGGACAATCCCGCAGACTGTTGCCAGTGTACTCAGAAATGAATGGAAAAATGTATATACTTTGTGGTGCTTTTTTTTTGAGTTGAGTCAACTTGAAGTTCTCTTCTGTGTAAACTCTATGCAATAAGTCAGCACAACTAAGTTGGCTAAGTTGAATACTAACTAAAACAACTAAGTTGAATAAACTTAAAAGTCTCTCGCAGCAGGTTGCCTTACTTTGTTGACTCAACATTTAATTTTTACAGTGTAGCATTCTATCTGCTTATGAGGTTGACTGCTTAACCCTTCAATAAGTTGTATTTAGGTAGAAACTGAATTAAAATAACTTTATTTACACAATATGGACAATAATTTGGTTAAATAGAGTTTGTTGAAGATTAATAACATACACTATCTCCCGTCCCACTTTAACAATAACACCCTGTCCCACTTTACTGGTAAAGTGGGACAGTTGGAAATTTACCCCTACTTAAAATATTTCATCACAGAAAATAATAATTTTTTAACTTCCTGCTAGCTGAATAAGTCACTTTTCAGATGAAAAATGAGTTAATATCAATATTTCAGCCTTGGGACCCTTAACATTTTTTACCACAGGTTGCTGTGTCATTTCACTTACTATTGTTTCTCGTGGTCATGCCTTTGAATGTCATCTGACCACGCCCCCTAGCATGACATCACACTCATGATGCTTTTAATAATTAACCCCTTACACCTCAGAGGAAAATTAAAAACCAGTTTTAAACAGTTAAAGTATAAGCTCTTAAAGATATTGATGATGAACCTTAACTGTCCCACTTTACCAGTTGTCCCACTTTACCAATGTTCACCCTATTTAACGTGAACTAAGCCCTTTAATATGAAATGTTAATGATAACCAAGTCCTGTTTATATAGTTTCCTGTGGTCATTCAATGTAATGTAATGATACAAATGAATACTTTAAAATGCAAATGTGTTTTTTTGTTTACTCTGTTGACACATATGAGTATGTAATAAGAACTGGTTTATATATCTTAATTGTATTACATGCATTATACTGATACTGAATTGAGAATTAAATAAAGAACCTTTAGTAAAAGTAATAACATCACAGTTCTATCTGTATTAAATGTTTATTAATCTTCTATAAATGGAGCTGCAATGCTATGCTATATACAGTAGATGCAAGACAAATTTAAGATTTTCCTGACAATAAAATGTTTGTGTCAGACAGTGTCTGTTCTGGAATGCCTTTTGTTTGTTTAAATTTTATAATTATAAATGTCATTTCTGTGTGCAGTGTAGCCAAGTTGGAGGAAAAATGTGTCATTCTGATCCAGATCAAATTTAATATACCTGTCTTTTACAATTCAAGACCTTCAACATCAAACATTAAAATTTCAAAAGGCTTTTTAAGGTTCTGCAGGGAGGCTGGGTGTAGTTCTCCATGAGGTCACAGATAAGTAGAAGCATGATTATTTAGAGGCCTGCTGTGTGAGGAGTAGAATTTTAAATCTGATGCAGTGTATGCAACAGAGTGCCAATGAGGTTGAGTGAGCACTGTAAGTGCTATAGACTGTAGATTTCACAGGCACAGGAAGATCCAGAAAAGTGAAGTTCTGGATTAATTGGAGCTGGTGGGGTAGCTTATTAGGGATGCAGAAAGGATGAAATTGAGGTGGTCAATGCGGTAAAAAAGGTTCCCTCCTGACCAATTGTACCTTGGGTCATCTCACTATATCTGGCACTCAAGGTGGGCAGGCAGACAGGGTGGTAGACACTGATGGATTCTCAGCCTTGAGGATCAAAGGATCCGATTGTGTTTCACGGTTTCAGCTTTGTTTAACCAGCTATTAAACACGTCAACGACGTTGACACAGACAGACAGACAGACCCACACACACACACACACACACACACACAGACAGACAGACGTGTGTTTGAGCTTACAAATAATCAAATGCAAAGCATCATGATTTTCATATTTTTATTTAGCTTTTTTTAATTAACATGTAAAACAACAATTAAATAAATAAAGAACCATTAGGCTTAATGTGTCAATCAAAACTAGAAATAAAGATTATATTCTAAAAAATTGATTGATTCTTCATCTTTTAAATCTCAGATATTTCAGGAAAAAAATTAATTAAAAGTAAATAAAAAAACATCTACCACATAAATGATAAATATTAAATAGAACAATAATAATAATAAAATCATAATTATAATGATATATCCCAAAATTTTTGCCCAAATGCTTTTTTTGATTTGATTTTTAAAACATGATATATATACAGTTAGATATTTTCTGATAGGTTTCCCCATCCCAATCACTGTTCTCAACAACTTCCACCAACTGAAAAACTAACTCTACCGCTGACAATATTCAGACATCTGATATCACCCCTATCAGATTTTGCCCTCTGTTTCCTGCCCCTGTCTGTGTACGTCTCACACACACACACACACACACACACACACACACACACACACACACACACACACACACACACACACAAAAAGCCAACCACTTCAGGCTGTCAGGATGGGGGTTAGAATCCTACATGGTGATATTGCCCACCCAGTTACCCACACTGCTTTGCAGTAGTTGTTAAGGTAAAACAGGAAGTGAAACCCCAAGCCTCTGGAGCACCATTCCTCACCTGCACCCAAACACCCACCCACCCCACCCGCCGCCCTGCCCTTCTACCCACCCCTATATCATAAGTAGCTGATACCCACCAACCGCCCACCCCTGCCCACCCTTATATGATGCCCCTCCACATCTATGTACATGTATAACAGACTCTGGCAGTGGTATAATAATGGCATTAATAAAATGCAGTTATGATCGCCACAGCGCCATCTGTGGGTTTGAGCAGAGCAGTGCATTTCTATTCCTGTATACATTTGGGTCTGGCTGGCTGGCTCCCTTTCTCTCTCTCCCCCTCTCTCTCTCTCTCTCCCTATGCAAGAGGGGGTCCTGCCCACAGGATACGAGACGGCAGGCCCTTCTTAGGCAGGGCTGTGGGTTAGGCTGTGTGCTGTGCTGTTCTGTTGTACTTCTTTGTTTTTTTAAGTTTATTCTTTTATTTATTTTTTACATTATGCTTTAAGGGTAGTGAGTTGGTCCTGTGTTCTTCGGTTGCATGGGTTCTGAACAGTTTTGAGTTTTCTAGTCCTATGCATGAAGCTAGATGGGGGTTTGGTTTGCTGAGCAGTTGGTCCCATGTTTTAAAACGGCAGAGGAGAGACAGACCTCCACACTGTACTCCTTATTTGGTCCTGTTCCTCCTGAGAAAGAGAGAGAGAGAGAGAGAGAGGGAGAGAAATAAAAGAAAGAGCAAAAAAGAGAGGAAAAAATTGAAGAAAGAAAGTGAGGGAGAGGAAGAGCAAGTGAAAGATTGTAGAAGAAGGGAGAGAGCAAATAAAAAGCAGTATTAAAATACACATCCTTTGAGGTTTTTTTTCCTAAATCATGGAACTCACACAGTGACCCCTACACCTGTTTTAGGAGGGTGCACAGAGGTAGCTGTGTAGACTGGCTGGTCTCAGGCAGAGCCATCTGCTACACTTAACAAAACCATAACAAACAGAAACAGATACAATGGTGCCTATCTTTGTTATGATCCCTCACTAATCCAGGGACCGCAGTTCAGTCCACTATCCACTCTAGTCCTCTGTTCACGCCTCAAAAAGGTGCAAGGGGTCAATGTGCGATTCCAGTCATGCAAGACATATCTGTTTTTTTTTTTTTGGTAATGTTGGTAATATGTTTTTCTTTTTGTTCTTTTTCTTTTTTTTAAATGTCAGTCATGGGTCAGTGAAGAAAGAGTGCACTAAGGTGACTCAGAGAGCAGAGTGCAGATGCGGATGCGTCAGAGTGTCTAGAAAAGGGTAGAAGTGCTTCTATTCCGTGAGCCATAGCATTTGAGTGAGTGAGTGAGTGAGTGTGAGTGCGTGCAAGTGTGAATTAATGTGTGTGTGTGTGTGCGTATATGAGTGTGTAGTGCAGACAACTTTGTTTTGTGTGAAGCCAGGAGCATTTTTTTTTTGCAGGCAAAGAAATCTCCAACATGCACCATAGGAATTCTGGGTTATAGTTTTTACCAGTAAATATACTATAATTAGGAATAAATTGCTCTTGAAATAACAATTAAAATACAACATTCATTTAGGATTTTTTTCCTTTTTTCTATTTCCTACAAATCCCAGAATTCCTACAGAGGAATGCTGTTCTCTGGTGGGCATAACAGGTCACTTATCACCATGACAACCACACACTGTCACCTCAAACCTCGTGTGAGTTTTGAGATATAAGAGGATGAGTCACGCTATCACACAAACAGATGCACACGCGGCCAAGACAAATCTCACTCAAGCAAAACACAGTCATACCACAGAAATAGACACTCATACACAGAAATAGACACGCGTACACACAGACACGCACGCGCGCGCACACACACACACACAGACAGAGACAGACACACGCACACAAATATAGTCACCTTTCACTTTCTATGTCTTACTCACAACATCTCATCTGGGCAAAATAGTATACTGAGATACATTGTCTAACACAAACACACACACACGCACGCACATGCGCGCACGCACGCACACACACACACACACACACACACACAACTTTTTCTTCTCACTCAGTCATTTGCACAAAACAGCATACCCGCTAGCACAATCTCTCTGATTCAAATACAACCACATGGAAAAACCCCCACACTCACAGAACTAGTACAGCACCAAACTAAACATGGGAGTGTAGCCAAGAAATATAGTCATGACCAACCAAACACAGAGAGAACTGATCAAAAACAGTCCAGCCGGAACTCGAGCTTAAATATATAAATATATATATATATATATATATCTCTAATGTCATAATCTTAGATGGTACTTGTTTTGAATGGTTGGTTTAGTGTTATGATGGAAATATTGTCTATGTAGTTCATAAACTGGGATTTACTAAATTATTATTTTGTTTTGCTTGGAAGCAGTTTAAGTTATTGATCAGTATTTATAAAACAAAAATAGAAAGTCACAAGGCACCAAACACAGGTTCATGGTCGCCACGGTAACCCGCCATGCATCACTCAGCATGGTGGATTCAGAGGCGCTGGCCTCTATGGCAACCATCACAGGCAAGAGATATCGCCACAGCAACCAACACAGGCCAATCAACTTACAACGCTGTGAGAGGAGGAAGGGGGGAATCTTTATTAGTTGCTAGGTAACCGTAGCCAAAGCGCCGTGGTCTCCATACCCTGTTTGATTGGACAGGGCAGCCTGGGGGTGTGCGTGATGGGGCCGCATGTTTGTTTGTTTGTTTTGAGGACACAATCACACAAAAACAATCAAAATAAAAAGGTAAAAAAATTAATAAGACACAGTTTTAATGCTCCTTCATTAAAATTCTGATTCAGATCGTTATCGTTTCAGGGTCAAAATAGTCACTGGTTATTATTGTTATCGTTATTATTATTCTTTTTCATAATTCCTCCAGGATTTTCACAATGTACTTTCACAACATAACATTTAAGCTGAATGAGTAGCAGATTTCACATGTTAAAAGCTTCTGTATCTGTTTTTGCATTTGTAGTGTGAGTCAACAACAGCCCTGGGAATGACACATATTGCATCAGTGAGTCACACACACACACACGTGACCTTCACAGAGCTTTGCTAGAGCTTTACTTTCCATCCAAAACACAGTCAAGAAAGCACAGGGATGTTTTGACTCACACACATATTACAAAACCAGTTGGGGGGGTGGGGGTGGGGAGGGGGGTACATTCAATTGGGGGGAGGGGGCATACAGTGCTTTAAAGAAGATTAAAAAAATATTCATCTTAGACCAGATAATAACTCTGAAGACCCCCACACTTTTATGGTATGACAGGAAAATGATTACTTGCATAAAACATTTGGTTGAAACTGTATTTGATAATGCAGAGTACTGGTCTTATTATTTCATCTCTCATTTTCCTCTTATGAAGCTGTGGCCTGGGGAAGAGAGGGGTTTCTGCCTTTTAACAGCCCGGCTGATCTCCTCTTCAGACAGCACAGGGCAGATCCCTCAAAGCATCCTGTCAGATCAGCCTACCAGCTCTGGGCTCTCTTAGCAACCAGTGGCTATCCCATAATAATCCATCCCATAATAAGTCCATCCCCCCTTCTTTCCAGTTCTACTGCAGCAGCACCTTTGATGTTTCTGCAAACCTCCTCCTCCAACCCCCTGCCCCCACCCCCATCGCCTCACTCAATTGTCACGTCTACCTAAGTCATGTCATGCTCACCTCTCTCACTCTCTTCCCCTCCCTTTCACTCTGTCCATCACGATCAGTAGGGCCGGTTGGCGTCTTTGGGCCTCTTCAGCTGCACCTTGAGCCTTTTCATGCCGATCTGGAAGCCATTCATGGCCTGGATGGCAGCCTGGGCGCTGGCTGGGTTGTCGAAGCTCACAAAGCCTATAGTGGTTGGGAGGAGGGGAGGGAAGTTGGCGGAGTTGTTTAACGTGTCTGGATTAGAGTGTCTGTCTGCAGCAACCTTAATGATTTTAGTCTTTCACTCACTCACTGTCTTTTCAATGAAGATAAAAATATAGAAATAAATATATATATATATATATATATAGAGGGAGAGAGAGACTTTATTAATCATGTAGGAAATTCAAGAAAGAAATGGAGAAAACTTGACAAATGCCATTTACCAGAAATAATTATTTCTTATTTCTTCATTTCATCTTCACTTACAAGGTCTTCTTTTGCCCAAACACAGAAGCTCCGTCCAGTTCCAGTGTATGAATCATTTCATGCAAATGTCATCTTTGTGTCCACTGACCTTTGAACTGCACTCTCTGGCCTCATTCTGTCTTCAATCTCGTGAGTCAGTTAGACTGACTGACTCACCTCCTAGATCTTCCCTCTCTCTACCTCCTCAGTATAACAGTCAGACTACAGTGGGCACACGACTGAAGCCTTTCATTTGTGCAGCATAAAAACAACAATAACAATAATAACAATAGATTATATAACGCCTTTCACAAACTCAAGGTCGCTTATAAAAAATATTCCTAGAAGACTGGTTTTGTAAAAAAAAAAAAAAAAATGTACATGTTACTAACACATCTCAGGCATCAGGTGTTTGGCAGTTCCAATGATTACAATGGACGGCAGCTGATTGTTACAAAATATGCTTCACAAATGGACTGCTTCAGTTGTGCGTCTCCAGTGTAGCCAGGCTGCTACCGAATTCTGGTTCTGACAAGTTGTTGCTCACCGAAGCACTTGCTCTGGTTGGTGGCGCGGTCGACAAACACCTTGGCGGAGATGACATTGCCGAAGGGCAGGAACATCTGCAGCATCTCAGAGTCGGTAAACTCCTGAGGCAGGTGATAGATGAAGATGTTGCAGCCCTCTGGACCTGGGGAAAGAGAAGGAGAAGAAGGGAGAAGAGTCAGTAACAGAGAGAGAAAGATACCGAGAGAGAAAGAGAAAGAAAGAAAGACAGGAAAGAAAGATTTAAAATCTCAGTGGTGCCTAATCCAGCACAGGCCCCAGGATATGAGAGTTAGACGGCAGGAAAAAAAAAAAAAAAAAAAAAGAGACATCAGCTGAGTCAGAGAGGACAGCAGAAGAGAGAGCGTGAAGGTGAAAGAGTAACAGAGAAGAGGGAAGAAAGGAAGGAGGGCTGAAAGAAAGAGGGGGAAAGAGAGAGAGAGATATCTGAGATCTTAGTAGAATCTAATCCACTACAACTCTGAAGCTAGGCCTTGGACTAGAAGAGAGGAGTGGAGAGAGGAAAGATGAGAAGAGAGAGGCCGAATGTAAAAGACTAAAAAAACAATGAGAGAGAGAGAGAAAAAGAAGAAGGAAGATGAGTCAGAGAAGGAGAGATGAAGGATTAACAGAGAAAGAGGGAAATGAAAAGAGAGGTGAAGAGTCAGAGGAGGGAGAGGGAGAGGGAGAGAGAGAGATGTGAGATTTCAGAGAAGTCTAATCCACATCCAGTCTTTTCCTCATAAATGTCAACAGCTTGAAATAATGAGACATAAAACAAAACAGTGACCTCTTGCATACGAGCCCTGCAGCAGGCATGAATTCATGAAACAGAGACAGAGAGAGAGAGTGATAGAGAGACAGAGAGAGAGAGAGAGGGACAGAGAGAGCCAGAAAAAGAGAGAGGAATGGGGGGGGGTAGAGACAGAGGAGGGATAAAGAGGCAGGGAGAGATAGAGAGAGAGGGATAGAGACAGAGAGAGAGGGATAGTGAGAGAGATGAAGACAAAGAACACAGACGGATCTGATGCTGAATCATCCCTTTGCATAAAATGACATTACTGCAGGGGAGGAAGGGGGGCGTTCTGTGCAGACAGAACACAGGCTACGGAGGGGAAGGGGAAATCATATTCTGACAGGAAGTGGTTGTGACTTAGGGCCTGCCTGGACAGGAAGTGACCATGATTACCCTCACGCTGCTGCAGTTGCTGCGGCTGCTGCGGTTGCTGGGCGACGAGGGTGGGCTGGTGAGGGAACGGCTGTCCGACCAATCCGTACGCAGCGGGGTACGTGGCTGCAGGGGGGGTGGGGGTTACGGAGAGGGCAGAGAAACATCAGATTCGATTAGAAATGCACTGCCATGCTGAGGCTACACTGACGCTGGTGGAGCTCAAGGGTGGGGACTGTGTGTGTGTGTATTTTTTTACTGTAGACCTAAGGGGTATATGTGTGTACATATATATATATATATATATATATATATATATATATATATATATAGAGAGAGAGAGAGAGAGAGAGAGAGAGAGAGAGAGAGAGATAGATAGATAGATAGATATGAGTTTGTGTATAAGTCTATGTATGTATGGGTGTGTGTGTGTGTATAATTGTGTATGTTATATGTGTACTATGTGTGTATAGCTCTGTGTATGTGTGTGTATGTATATATGTATAAGTTTGTGTATAAGTCTATGTATGTATGGGTGTGTGTGTGTGAGTTATGTGTGTGTTAAGTGTGTGCGCATACCAGTGTAGTGCTGCATGCCTGTGTAGGCCTGCTGGAGGGGGTCCAGTGCTGGGCTTGGAGCTGATGGACAGAGAAGAGAGGAGAATAAATAAACGAATAAACAAATAGAGAATGAATACATGACAAATGAACACACAGCTCTGGAAGACAGCCAGAGAGAGAGAGAGACAGAGAGGAAAAAAAACAGACAGACAGACTAGAGAGAGAGACACACACACAGACTTAAAGGTTGCCAACAGAGGTCAATTCATTAGCAGATATAAAACTAGTTGAAACAGCCATAACACTTCTCTGGGACTGTGAGCACTGATACGTTAGACTCCCACTGGCAAACACAGGCAGGGGCTTACAGCCTGAGAAAGAACTCATTAGGTCTAAGCAGCAGAAAAAGGGAAGTGTCAACCTGCAACATCCAGCCTGTTCCCAAAATGGCATATTGGTGGTGGCACTGCTACTACTACTGCTGCTACTACTACTACTGCTACTACTACTGCTGCTACTACTACTACTACTGCTACTACTACTACTGCTATAACTACTACTACTACTGCTACTACTACTACTGCTACTACTACTACTACTGCTACTACTACTGCTGCTACTACTACTACTGCTACTACTACTACTGCTATAACTACTACTACTACTACTGCTACTACTACTGCTGCTACTACTGCTGCTGCTACTACTACTGCTATAACTACTACTACTGCTATAACTACTACTACTACTGCTATAACTACTACTACTGCTATAACTACTACTACTACTGCTACTACTACTGCTGCTACTACTGCTGCTGCTACTACTACTGCTATAACTACTACTACTGCTATAACTACTACTACTACTGCTATAACTACTACTACTGCTATAACTACTACTACTACTGCTACTACCTCTACTACTTTTACTACTACTGCTACTGCTACTACCTCTACTACTATTACTACTACTACTACTACTACTACTACTGCTAGTATACTGAGTTTGAAAGTAGTGAGTGGTATGTTGTAAGTGGTTTGCAGTACAGTATTCAAAAAGCAGCAAGAGTGTGTGTGCATGAGATTGACTGTCTTAACTGCAGTGCATGCTTGACTTTGCATTGGGACAAATAAACATGATGCAATGTTTCTAGACCTAGAATGCACCGCTTTAAGCCAGTGTCTTCAGCCTGTACACACTCAGTGTCTCTGTCATTGGCTGAATCCTAATATCCCATAACCCTACTCCCTGATCCCTAAAAGACTTATCTGGCATGAACCAGCCAATCATGAAGCATATTATTGTCATTTTTGAATCTTCAAGGGTTCCGGGCCTAGGGTATTAGGATGCAGACATGGTTGTGTGTGAGGGCGGGGATGTAGAATTCTGACCTTGGTAAGGATGAACCCCATTGGTGTAGAGCGACTCTGATGCCGCCTGCCCATTGGGCGGCGCGGGCACAGGAGGGTAGCTGTTTACTGCGATTGGCTGCAGGGCAGAGACGGGTGTGGCAGCAATGGTCGGGGGAGTGCTGGTACCTGTCGAGACAAAGCAGGCGGAGAAATTACAGCAACCGGGTCATTACTCTCACAGTCACATGATGTAGTCATGAAGGGTGATAAAGCACCACGAAGGCGTGAGTGCGGGGACAATGTCCTACACTGCTTTGGATTAAAGACAGACACACACACACACACACACACACACACACAGACACACACAGAGACGCACACAAATGCAAGTCGAGCTAAGCCTTTTATGAAGGCAAAGTTCTTCCATCTGGAAGTTTTAATACAGCAGTCATGCAGTGAGTGATTTTCGAGAGATTACTCCCTAAATAGACATTTGTTCTTCCAATTCTCCTTTTTCTTTTCACTTTGCTTATTGTTGATCTGTTCAGTATTTCTGTATTCTGAACCAAAATCATGAAAAATGTGTGTGCCATTCTATTTTACTGGATATTTTCAAATCTTAGCCACTCTGGTGCAGCTTAGCACTTGAGAACACACAACACTGATTATCTCTGATGAGATGTTACCATGGTGCTGTTGTTTTTGCCTGAGACTGATTATGTGATGTCCTTGACTTTGGAAAACAGCTCAAGATACGACCGGTGTTATGGTTAAATACTCCAGCAACCAATCAAACAGCTCTGCACACTTCGCCCGAGTAGCCAACCAACCTGAGGA
>PYXC01001670.1:2307500-2415000 GCA_015244755.2 Tenualosa ilisha
ACACAACAAAACATACACACACACTGGAAACATAGACAGCAACACACAAACACACAGAAAAAATCAGGACAGGAAGTGCATGAACACATAGACATATACACACACACACACACACATACGCAATGCAACCATACCCACTCTCTGACAAACAGACTGCAAAGGGGGATCTTCCCTCGCCATATCGACAGGGGAGCATCTTATTGACGCGAGTGACTCGTCAGTGGCTGTATAGATCGAGCGTGTCTGACAGTGTTGAGCCTGAGGGTCACTCCTTATTCATTCACTCACACACACACACACACACACACACACACACACACACACACACACACAGGCTGTGCAAGGTCTGCTGGGGGGCCTTCTTTGGCCTGAATGAGTCATTATGCTTCACAGGTCACCTTGGACACACACTGGGCTGAATCCCAATGTCCCTACCGGTAAGCCCTGAGCCCTTTGAGATCTTAAGCAATATTCCAGAGTCAATTAGCCTGTTAATAAAACCAGCTCCTTATACCATACTTCGCCTTGTACAGACGGTCCAGACATTTGGTAGTGAGAAACAATTGTTTGCTGGGGGTGTTAAAGTTGAAAAAGACTGGATCAGCCCTTGACTGATTGCCTGCCTTGACTGATAGCATTCTAGCTCTGCATTCACGACTCCTCTCTCGGTTCCCTGATTGGATGTGGTAAACATGTTCCCAAAGACAACAAGCTCAATGGGGTCAAACCCAGAGCAGCACTGTTGGGAGATGATAATCGAGCGGAAGTGTGTAGGAAGGTGCGCCCAGGCTAAGAGTCGACTCATAGCCCTGTTGTTCGAGGTGGCAGAGTGCTGTGGGTAGGAATAGGATTTTTTGATGCAACACACACCGAATTTGTGAACCACCAGCTAACGCTAACTGAGCGGGGCTAGCTCAGATAACAGGAATAGGGGTTGACCAACTCCAACTCTGGAGCTTCTTCCAGATTGAGGAAGAGCTTCTTCCCTCAAGCAGTCAGACTGTTGAACAACAAAACATGACATGTTTATTCACACTGAACTGAAATGCACTCCTGCACTTTTACGACGCTGCTAAATGCTATATATTCTATCTCCACCTGACTGTGAACCTCACTTATAACAATCAGTGCTCCGTTTCAAGTCTACTTACGCCCTGGCTTTTGCTGTCTGTCGTCTGTCTTAAATGCTCTGCTTAAGTAGCAGATAGGAACTGCACTTTATTTACATCAGAGTGTGTGCACTAAATAAAGCCTAAGTGTGCACTACATGTAGCCTAAGTGTGCACTAAATGTAGCCTAAGTGTGCACTACATGTAGCCTAAGTGTGCACTACATGTAGCCTAAGTGTGCACTAAATGTAGCCAGTCTCAAATGTCTTTTTAATAAACATTAGGATTCGGTCATTGCCTACTAAATTCAAGACTCAAAGACTCTCTATAACTGTACCTCTGATTGGGTGAGTAAAAATGGCGTTTTGCTCCTCATTTGGCACTGGGAAAATGCTAAATACACAGCCAATGAAAGTGGTGAGTGGAGTGAGTGATATAGGTTGGGGAGAGTTGTTTACTTTGGAGGGAGAAAATAAATACTTAAATAAAGTTGAAAAAAAAAAAAAAAAAAAAAAAAAAAAAGACACGTAAATAAAGTTGAGGCTGAGGGGAGCTGGGGTGGACAGATAACAGCAGAGGGGCCTCAGGAGCCTTGGCCCACTTCCCTTAAATCCCCAACATACAGCTGACCCCTGCTGCTCGACATATAGCATCAGCTAAAACAGACTGAGGAGAGTGTGTGTTTGTCTGTGTGTGTGTGTGTGTGTGTGTGTGTGTGTGTGTGTGTGTGTGTGTGTGTGTGTGTGTGTGTGTCTGTGTGTGTGTGTGTGCGTGTGAAAGACAGAGAGAATTCGAGTGACGGGATGACAGAAGGTGCATCCGTTTGTGTACGTGAGCGAGAGAGAGTGGAGGTGTGTGTGTGTGTGTGAGAGAGAAAGAGAGAGAGAGTGTGTGAGTGAGTGAGTGAATGAATGAATGAATGAATGAATGAATGAGTGAGTGAATGAGTGTGACAAAGGGAGTGTTTATATCTCTTTAGGATATTCAATATTGTCCCCAAGTCTTGGTTATGGCCAGTGTGGAGGGAAGATCTCAAATGACAGGACATAAGCAAGATGAATGATGCAGATAAAGAGGGAGACACATCGAGACTGAGTACGAGCTTGTTACGGATGAAGCAGGAAATTGGGAGAGATTGGAGGGAGGAAGAGAGAGAGATAGAATGAGAGAGATGGGGAGATGGAAAGAGACACAGAGAAAGAGATGGAACAAGAGAAAGAGAGATGGAACAAGAGAGAGAGATGGAGAGAATGGGGACAGGATGAAAGGAGGGGTGAGAGAGAGAGAGGGCAGATAGAGAGAGAGATGAGAGAGAGAGAGAATGGGGACAGGATGAAAGGAGGGGAGAGAGAGAGGGGGAGAGAGAGAGAGTGAGGGCAGATAGAGAGAGAGCAGGGGAAAAGGAGCGGGGGCACAAAGGGAGGAGCGCGAGCACAAAGCCATCAGAATGGTGCCACTTCAGGTCGGCACGGCAACCAGCCTTACGCAGACCTGCCTCGCCGCCACAGTCGTCATGGCAACGCCACGACTAGAGCTCCCCAGCAGGTAAACAAGGTTGCCCCGGACGACGAGCAGAAGAGCAGGAACGAGAGAAGGGGCGAGGGAGAGGCAGGGGGGAGAGAGAGAGCGAACGAGGGGGAGAGAGAGAGAGAGCGAGCGAGAGAGAGAAGGTGGACGGATAAACAAATGGGGTGGATGGCGTGAGGAGTGTTCAGGTGAAGGATGAAGGAACAGTACAGAAGGAGGAGAGCGGAGAAATGAACACGTACAAAAGCAGAATAACAATGAAGAAGGGATTACGAAGCCATGAGATGACGGAGAGAAGGGACAGTGACAGGAGAGAGAGATGGAAGATGCAAACATGAGAAACAGAGAAACTGCGTGTCAAACATAAACATGATGTCATTATTAAACAAACCTAAAAGCAGCCAAGTCAAAAGGAAATGACTCAAGTCAAAGAGGGACCTGTTGGTTTGGCTCCCTACAGTGAGGGATATTTCCAACACACACACACACACACACACACACACACACACACACACACCACACACACACACACACACACACACACACAGTCTATACAGAAACAGCAGAGCAGCAGCAGCAGCATGAACATCTGTGTAAATATGACGCTCAAATATCCCCATATATAAATACACACACACACACACACACACACACACACACACAATCAATTCTAATACATACTGACATTGAATGTGCATAAAAACGAAATATCAATATCAATCTTTTTCTGGCACACAACCTCTGATGTGAGTGTGCGCACACACACACACACACACACACATTTAATCGGCCCCTGTTCTACGGGGGAGGATTTCATAGGGATTATGGGATATTAAATCCATAGATTATTCAATCAAATCAGATAACCCTCCCCACCCCCCAAACACTTAACCCACTGCCTTGACCGCTAAACACACAATCATCATATTTATCGCCCCTATACATGCGTGCATGACACACACACACACACACACACTTCAGCGCTCATAACACCCGCACCTCAATAAATAGCAGAGCCTGCATGTCAAACTCAGATCATATTCAGTTTCATTCGCTTCTCAGAAGCGAGGGACATATTTTCACTCTTTCTCTGACACACACCACACACAGACACACACACACACACAGTCCTCAATTCTCACTCTTTCCGTCTGTCACTCTCACACTCAAGTGTATTTTCCAAGTCAGTCCATTAGTTATCATTAGTGATCACTGGGAATGATCATCATTATCACACACACACACACACACACACAGCTGCACTACTCCCACAAACATACAAGCCCATAAGAAGAGAAAAATAAAATGATAAAAGATAAATATGCAGATGTATAAACGGGTTTTACTGGGCACAGAATTTGTGAAACTCCCCCCCACCTCCACACACACACACACACACACACACACACACACACACACACACACACACTCGGGTGGTAGGCGTTGTGTGAACATTGTGTTGGCTGAGCCGTGAGCAATCAGCTGAACAATTAAGGCACTGAGTCAGAACAGCAGATGCATCAGTGGAGACCATGTTTGTGTGTGTGTGTGTGTGTGTGTGTGTGTGTGTGTGTGTGTGTGTGTGTGTGTGTGTGTGTGTGTGTGTGTGTGTGTGTGTATGTGTGCACCCAAGCATGTTTGAGGAAGCATGTATGATTGTGCATATATATGCATTTGTTAGAGCATCAGTGAATGCATTAGTGGACTCTTGCTTATGTGAGTGTGTAGGTCGGTGAAGATGCGGTGAATACGTTTGTGTGAATTTATGCATGGTGTGTGTGTGAGTGTGTCAGTGTATGCTTGTGTGTGGGGGACAACACAAAGACTGATTCCTCTTATGTCTGTCTCTCTCGCTCTCACAGCTCTCTCTCAATACCTCCGCCCTATCCTTGAGTGAGGCGCTGGTCATTGCATCGTGCCCCGTTCCCTAGCAACCCGGCATCCCTCGCTCCCAGCCGTTGCCTGGCAACGGGACGTGAAACCGTAATCAACGTGCCACCCCAACCCCCAATCTCTCTTTCTCGCTCACCTCCTGCCCTCCCCCTCCTCTATCCTTCCTGCTTCCTCTCTCTTTTTCACGTTCTCTCTCATTCGCTCGCTCTCACTCACTCACCCTCTCTCACTCACTCGCTTTCATTCTCTCTCACTCTCTCTCGCTTCCTCACGCTCCCTCTCTCCTTCCCATACAGGTACAAACCCGGTTACAGAGTTAAAGCAAAATATACACATAGGAAGACCAAAATGCTGAAACACACACACACAGGCATTATCATTTACCCATGCCAAAATCCCATCCTCCACAAACACAAACATCAGACAAACCATAAATCCGAGCACTTCCCCCGACTAAACTACACCCAAACAGCCCACCCCGCCTCCTACCCCCCTCCCATTTCTCTGTTTATCTCTCTCTCTCTCTGTCCTCTTTTTTTCCCCTTTCACTCCCTCTCCCTCTCCCTCTGTCAGCCTAACAGTGCATCTCACACCATCCTTCTGTGTCTTTTATGGGAATCAATTGGACACAAGGAGAATAACAACATCTTCACACCTTAACACCAGCGCAGACTGTTAATCAATAATCAATAATCAATTACCCCCATCAATTATCGCAGAGAGCCCCTGGAGAGTGGAGACCAGGTCAGCTGCCTCTTAGATTTTTCACCCCCACCCCCTCTCCCCCAAACACACAGACACATACACACACACTAGTTTCTCCAAGGCTTTAAAACAGAACATAATGAATCTGTGTGGAACAGGATTCTTTATGATGGCACAGAGGCTCACCATGGTTCCACCCATTTCTGCACGGCTGTTTCTAAGGCGCTGATTGTGATGTCACAGTGCTGTCGGGCTGAGATGAGCTCGCCTGAACAGATACAGATACAGAGCAGCGGCTCCACGCCCTGGTTAGCCAGAGGAGACCGAGCAGAAGCTGGAAACACAATCTACAGCACTGAGGCTAAGGCCATGGGGCACAGCACGGCGGCCAAGACTGGATGCTGTCAGCCAGGATAAATTTGGAGACCAGCACACACACACACACACACAGAGATGGGGAGACAGTCCAGACACACACACGTATCCAAACACACACAGACACATATAAGTGCGTAAACAAAAACACACACACATACGTGTACACACAGACACAAACACACTGTTTACCATCATTACCCTCATCTCTAGCCGCAGACACCGTGATAGAAGCCTGTCCTGTCAATCAGATCAAGTTTCAGCCAGATTCAGTGCAATCATCAGAGACCAGACAATAGCGCGCAAGTACACACACACACACACACACACACACACACCACACACACACAGTAGCAGAGTCTTGCTAACAGATGTCTGTATTTAAGCTGATAGATACACCCCACAAACCCCCTCTGTTGTCTACTCCCCAGGCTCCCTCCACTCACACCCAGACCCACACCCATACACACCCTTCTTTCCCAATCTCTCTCGCCCCTCCCCCATGACCACCCGCCGCTCATTATGTTAAACTTTCATTCATTGCTCTGCCCCCCACCACACTTCATTCATCTGTCCAATCTCTCTTTAATTAACCCACCCTCCCTACCCCCCTCCACCTTCAGTCCTTCTCTTGGGCAATCTGCTGGCCTGTGAAGAGATGTGTGAATCAAAGAGAGAGAGAGTGCATGTGTCTGTGTGTGTGTCTGTGTGTGTGCGTGTGTGTGTATGTGTGTGTGTGTGTTGTGTGTGTGCGCGTGCGATGAGTGAGTGTAAGGGTGTATTGAGAGTGTTTGTGCGTGCGTGTGTGTGTGTGTGTGTGTGTGTGTTGAGTAAGTGTTAAGTGTGTGTTTAGTGTGTGTATGTGTGCGTGTCTAGTGTGTATGTGCATACTAAGGCTTAGGATGCCTTCTGCACTGGGCCATCGAGGATTCCTGCATGCTCAATTTCTATAGCTGTGATATACTGACTGCGAGTGTGTTTTTTTTAGCTATTGTGGAGTTATAAGGTGCGAGTGTGTGTGCGTGTGTATGTATATTTTGGATATGGTGTAGTTCTGAGGCTTTGTGTGTGTGTGTGTGTGTCACTTTGAGTCTTAGGGTTACAGGGGGTTCAAGAAGCTTGGTGGCATATGTGTGTGTGAGCTTGAGTGTGTAAGGTGATTTGATCTCTTAAATCAGCTTGCTGGCATATGTAGTGTTCAGCCTGCATGCTTATGTGTGCCCTCTCAATGAAAGCTGGCATACATCCTTAAACCCTTCTTCACAAACCTTTAGCATTTGTAGCAATAATACCTACAAGTATATGTGTAATATGTGTATTTGTGTGTGTTGTGTGTATGCGTGCCAAGACAACACAATTAAGCTATAAACACACACAAGACACACTAATAGGCAGGATAGATCATGTTGAGATGACTGGGGATCACAGGTCCATCTCCAGGCCATTTCCATCTATTCATGGGCCACAGTGAGTTTATGATCTATATGTAGCAGATGTACACTGAATGCATTTGCTCTAATTATAGAGGGCCAATCTGGGCCCATGTCTGTTTCATTCTCTGCCAGCACACCCACTCACCACCCCCCCTCTCCCAACACACACACACACACACACATACACACCCACTCACACCATCCCCCCTCTGGGTTCAAAACACCTGCCTTCCCCTTCCCCCAACAACACAACCTCTTATAGTGTCCTTCCTAGACACACACACACAAACACACACATACACACACACAGAAAGACACGCACCTTTCCGTGCTTTTATGTTGAATAAGACAATACCACACTGGGATAACCCAATTCACACGCATTTGTCAGTAATCGGTTCCATGTTTTCACATCATTCGTTATTGCTCAGCGTATCTCCCTTTAGCTCCTTATCGACTTAAAGGAGACAATTCCCACATGAGGAAAAACATGAATAGAGGAACAAAAGGGAATTGCAAAAGGGATAAAAACATAGAAATAATGAAACGCTCATTGCAGATCTCACACACAAGCTGGCCTAGTTACATCACCCATGATGCACACAGTTGGCTCTCAATAGAATAACTAACTTGATTAAAACATGATTTAAATCATTCAATTAAAACAAGATAATTGAGTTAAATAGAGGAATAAATAATGCATATGTTTTGTGTTTATCTGTCCCTGGGATAAAGAGAGGCTGCGGATAAAGCTGATGCTAACATACGCGTTGCTACAGAGACGGGAGGCTCAGACATTCCTGGAAAAAGGGACACACACTCACCTACATACACACAAGCGTACTTATACACACACACACACACACACACACACACACACACACACGTGTACGGAGTATGCATGCACACACGTACACACGCACAGACAGACAGACAGACACATACACACACACACACACTGACAGACACATACACAGACACACCCATGGACAGACATGCCCGTTGGCTGTGACTGGTGGCAAGTGGCCTAAGACTGTTGACTCGGACACCCAGGATTCTTAACCTGCTCACGGGGGAGAGACCTGTTGGGATGGCAACCAAATCAGCGGGCAACAGGCGACAGCACTGGGGACGAGGAGATAAGGGTGGGGACAGAGGGACGGAGGGACGACGGACGGTCAACGAGGCAGACGATCACCAGTGCCAGGGTGGCTTCGTTTTCATGTACCCCATGGCCTTTACAGTCCAATGCATTTCTTTCTTTCCACCCATCTCTCCATCCCTCTCTTTTCCTTTCTCTCTCTATCTCTATGTCTCCCTTGCGGTCTGTTATTTTCAAGGCCTGCTCCTCCTTTACAGTCTTTCTCAATCCTTGTATATCTTTTATGGTTTCTCTCGCTCCATCCCTTTTTCTCTCCAGCTCTCTCTTTCACACTGACCTCCTCCCACTCTCTTTCTCTCCCTCTCTCTTCCCTCCCTCAATGTCTTTTTCTCTCCACCTCACTTTCTTTCACACTATCCGTTTCTCCCTCTCTCTCTATATCTCTCCCTCTCTCCTTCTTTCTTTTCTGGTCCATCTCCCCCCAGTGTTCTTACTCTGGCTAGATGGTGGCGGAGAGGCTGCAGCCCTGGGCTATGTAGAGTCATAAACGTCACAGCCCTCGGCTGACGTGATGAGAGGATCTGGCCCAGATGTGGGCCACAGTCAGCTGCCATCGGGGCATCACTCTCACCTGAAAGGAAAACATGAGGCCAGGTGCTGCTCCAGTCATGCCATCTGTTCACCCCTCCCGCCCTCTCTCTCTCTCTCCCTCTCTTTCTTTCCATCAATCCCTCCTTCCCTCCCACCCTCCTACACCAACAAATCTCCCCCTCTCTACAATGTTCACTCCATCTACATCCTTTCTCTCTCTCTCTCAATCCCTCATTTCTCCATCTCACTGTGTATTAATAAATGAATAGATAGATATATAAATAAATAAAGCCAATGTGTTCACTGTGAGAAACTTCTAACTACATAGGGAGAGAGGAGGAGGAGGAGGAGGAAGAGGAGGAGGAGGAGGACTAACAAGAGGCGTTGAAAGGAGAGAAGGAGCTGGAACAGAGGAGAGTCACACCTTGCCTAGCACCTCTTCTCCTAAATGATGAGGTGTGAGTGTGTGAGAAAAAGACAGAAATAGAAAACCAGTGAGAGAGAGAGAGAGAGAGAGAGAGAGAGAATGAGAGAGAGAGAGAGAGAGAGAGAGAGATTGTGTAGTAAAAAGGGCTGGGGAGTATGCATGTCTAAAATACAGTTATACTTCAAGCTCTTCCATAGCAGAAACCAATGGTGTTTAAAATACAGAGTACAGCATTTGTGTCACACAAACATCAGACCAGAGAGAATAAAAGCGGAGCGTAAGGCACAAACGTTTGGTAAGTTGTGTGCTCCGTTTTCACAGGGGTGAGGGGGGAAAAAATCCCCCTTCACGCAGAGCAGAGTTGAGCTCTCATATACTGATCCAGAAGATCATTGAAAAGTTTATATTGTGACGTTATGTGACACTCTCACTCTGTGTGTGTGTGTATGTATGTGTGTTTGGATAAAGACACCCCTCCCATACACAATCACATGTCTTTCTCTGTGACGCTTCAGTCTTGGCTCCGCCTTTCAAAGCCTATTATAACCTCAGTAGTACCAGTAAAGGGAAAATGTAATTTCGATCATCAGACCCATCATGGTCAGCCAATCAAATTGTTCCATTTCTATGAGCTGGACGTTAATATTCTGGAAACATCTGCGGCTAAAGCCCTCTCTCTGTTTGTCTGACGTACGCAAATGTTAGCAGTCTTTAAAATGACAGGAGATTCACAGCTGGGGTAGGCCTGTGCAAACAAGCCCTCTTTTTTGATGCTGACAAATAAATTATTTTGCGGACGGATTGTTTAGAGCCATTAAAATAATTCTGAATTGCTGTAGCTTATAAGGTTGTTACTGGTGGCCCTATTAATGAAATAGTCAAGCTCGAATATTGTGAATGACAAGATGAATGTGTTTATAACTGGTTCCAGCCATAACATAAAGAGTATATCCTTATGCATAAAACCCATGATCATGTGATATCATGACCATCTGAGAAAAACATGGACATATAAGGTGACACGAATGACAGACCTTCACAACCTGCAGTGAAGTCCAAATCCTTTTCTAAACTCATGAAAATAATTCAAGACACATTCAGAAAAATTTGATATAATTCTCCACAGACACCTGTCAAACAACTTCTTATTTTATTGACAATTTTTAGAATGAACAGTTTTACCGGTGTAACATCGGTGTCGGCAGATATCAGCTTAAGAAATTTCTGCACATATTCCTTGCAGCTATATTATCAGGACAAAAATTGGTACAACTATTAATTTCAGATGCAGTATCACAGAATCGGGATAGGATGAGATTTAGGGTTTATTTTGGTTTTGTTTTTGTCTGGAATCATTTTTAAAGTTGGACACACCCAAATTCATAGTGGCAGTTGTTAACATAATTTAAAAAATAATACAATAGCAATTCTATTTTTTAATTTCAATCTTTTTTTTTTTTTTTAATCAATACTGCATGTACTGCAAGTATGGCTATATGCATGAATGAGTGTGCGTGTGTGTACATGTACAAGACGTTCACATCTTATGTACATTTCAGCCAAATTTCATTGCAGGTTAATGATTATTTAATAATTTTTAATGGCTGCCCTGTACACATCTTGGAAGATAACACTAGTATCTCACATGCACTGCAATGACTCTGCAAATTAGTTTGCGGAGGGACAAAAAGCTGTATCCTGGTGACAAGGCTTGATAAGGGATCTCAGACTTCCATCCATTGTGCCCCACTGATCTCTCAGACTAAAATGGCAGGTGCTACTGGCCTCACAGCTGAGGTAAAGAGTTGGGGGTAGGGGACTATAAGATAAGAGGGGGTTTTGTGTGTGTGTGTGTGTGTGTGTGTGTGTGTGTGTGTGTGTGTGTGTGTGTGTGCGTTTCTAAGTGGGAGCCCACGTGTGTGTGTGTGAATGTGTAGAGATCTTTTTGTTCCTAATGAGGTGGCTTTCTTAGAGGGTGAATTGGTGACTATTGTGTGTGTGTGTGTGTGTGTGTGTGTATAAAGGAGTGAACCTAAGGTTTCTTTGCAGGATGCAGCTTGGACAGCGTTAAAGTTTGGGGGTAGGGATGGATAGATGGATGGGTGGTGTTTTACAGGGGGTCACAGCAGACGGGAAGGAGAGGTGCAGGAGGAAGAAGGCAAGGATTTAGGCAAGGGCCCACATGCTGAGCTCTCCCAGAGGTCAGTCAGGTCAGACTACTGTCATGCTAATAACAGGATTTGTACTGGTGTTACTGGTTCCCCAAAGACACACACACACACACACACACACAGGCCTAGTACCTTATACACACAAACTCAGTTATTACCATGAGACACATGCACGCGAGCACACACAAACACACAACCTAATAAGCGTACACACAAACTCGGATATTAACTCAACACACACACACACACACACACACACACACACACACACTCACATGCATAAACACAAAGTCGGATATTACATCAGCAAGCAAGCAAGCAAACAAACAAACAAACAAACACACACACACACACACACACACACACACACACACACACACACACACACACACACACACACACACACACACACACACACACACACCATTTCATGAACACATATAAGCCCATACAGCTGTCTGAATGATTGTTCTCATAGACAGAGCACATATTGGACATTCTGAATTAGCCTGAGCTCTGAGAATCATAACCCACTCGTGATCATTTCCAATAATGTTACCAGTGCTGGCTTAGCTCTCCTATGGGAGGCATCTCTGTTGCTTAGACTCAATAAAAAGCCTACGTTTCTATTGAGCTGCACCTTGTATGTATGTACAATACCCATTAGGAATGATGTTAAAAATAAGTAAATACTGTCTGGCATTATCTGCAATAACTCTTTTATGTTAGTGATGTTTATAAGTATATATGATGTGTTAGGATGCATGTGTGTATATGTATATGCGTACACATATATACATGCATATGTGTATTTGTAGATAGTAACATGATGTGTTGTAATGTACATGTGCATTTGTGAGGTGATGTACTGTAATGCATATGCGTATGTGTGGTGATGTGCTGTGATGTGTTGTACATGTATACATGGGATGTATATCTGTACATTTAAAGCTGCACAGTTCTCTGGTGTCCAGCTGCGTTAGAACAGCCACTGAGCAGAATTGGCACGTCACTGGCTGTCTCAAAGGGCTTTATAGCAGCATCGCAGCAATCAACACCCAACCAGAGCCGCGCTACAGTCACTCCCATAGACGACGGTGGCGAGCTGTTGCTTTAACCGCCTCGTTGCAAGACACCACAGCAGCTGTTAATGGAACAAATCTCAGCATGTCACCTCCCTTTTTTCCCATGTCAGTGCCGAAGACAGAGAGAGCCGAGAGACTTGATGACTGACAGCTTCCTGTTATCAGTTATGGCTCAGCTACACGTGGCCTCAGGTCAGAGAGACCTCTCTCTCTCTCTCCCCTCTATTTTTTAAACGTAGATGTGGAACCAGTGGTGGTGGTGCCAGAGACTTGTACTCACCCCAGGTAACGTCTTCTGCTCGTGCAGTGCATTCTGGGCCTTCAGAGCCGACTCACGGGCACAGTATGTGAGGAAGGCACATCCTGAGGGAGGGGTGGGGGGGGGGGGGGAATAGAAAGAGAGAGAGAGGGGCAATGGTGACGCCACAACGCAGTTCGGTAAACAGTAAAAAACATTGCCGTGCCACGTCTTTAAGCTAGCCAGCACAGTTAAACAGACCGTGTTGAAAATATGGGCCACAGAATAGTAAACCCAACATGGCATAAAATACCCACCCTCCCTACAATAATTCCCCTTGCGAAATTTTTAGGGGACAGTATGAGGAAACGCACACAAACACACACACACACACACACACTCAAGTCTATTTTTGTGCAAATATTATATTTCTGAGTGGGGATATCTGTGCACATCTACACATACTCCATTATGTAAATAAGTGTTAGATATTCTTTTACAATACATAAAGCATAGGATCATATTTTGTAGTTAATATTAAATGATAATGTCAGTTTTGCATTTGAAGGTTGTTGAGGAGTGTAGGATGGTTTGTCAGGTAGTCTTTCTGAACTTATAGATCGCTCTTTATAAATAATAAAATGTTGTCCTTCTCAATGTCCCTGTAAATAGGGCCCAAGATCAATTATCATAACATAAGAACGAGCATTTCCCGATTCATTCTCCCTCTGTTCTTATCTTATTGTAATGTAAAAAAAATCCTGTGAACTGTATGTCCACTAAATTGAATACATAAAATATCCAAATTGTAGAAAATTAGGCCTGATAAATTACATATGTCAGAGAACAATAAGCCAGATCTGTAATGTATTTTTAATGGGAAGAGTTCCCTACCTTTATGCATGCCCGTGTACTTGTCCTTTATCACCGTAAGCTCATAGATCTTTCCGAACTGTTCGAAGATGGGTTTCAGGTCTTTTTCCTCCAGGTTCCGCGGGATCTGACCGATGAACAGCTTTATCGCGTCGGGCTCCTTCATTGAGACGGTGGGGAGCGGGGCTCTGCGCCCGGTGTTCTGCTCTGAAGGAGCGGTCGACGGGGTGGAGATCTCCCGAAGAGGGTCGTGAGGCACGGACGGAGGCGAAGATGGAGATGGCTTTTTCTTGGTACAGAGCTGGGGAAAATAAAAATGAAAATATTTGCATAAAACTAATAAACAAATGATTTTAAACACACCAAAATGACCTATAGGTCACGCTGTAACTCGCGCGTGAAATGACCTATATTATAAGCAAAACGTGACAACGCTGCCATCGTTTAAATAGCCTTGACAAATAATTTAGCACCAAAATGCAAACACACATAGCCCACTATATAACCAAGTTAAATACATGCAAACGTAACCATGGCATTCAGATTATTGCTAGTGCATCATGAAGGACAGGGAAGCACAAAATCAGAAAGTGTACATGCGAATGAGAGAGTGGGGAAAATGAAGGTAAACAAACGCGCACAGACGTCCTTTGTCTAATCCAATAGAAACGTAGCCTTCATTGGCAAACTGTGTCGACCTCTGTTACAACCCCCATTCTTAAAATCAATAAGCCAAAATGATAAATCACATTGTATTTAAAATTATAACTTATGCCCCTCCAAAAAAACATGCAAGCGAAATTCAAGCATATAACATTTTCATTTCTCACATGGATGTTCTCTTCGTCACGGGTGAGTTGCAGATTGTCTCTCGCTCGCTTTCTCTCTAATCTCAAATGGTTTTGTTTGGCTGTCCTCTTCTCGCTCGTCTCGTCCCTTTCAGTTTCCGTAATTGTAGCCTAAGGATAACGACAGCCCCTGAGAATCTGTTTTTTGACAAGTTACCCCTGGAACGACAGAAAAATCGGTCACTCCTTGCGTGCGTCCAGTGTCAATGTCTCAAAGGGTCATCTCTTGCTTGTGGGCGACTTCTGATATGCGATGATTCCTTGATTTTCCAACATACGTGTTATTACTATAATAATATTACACTAAATTGACGCCACTGAAGGATGACTATTCACCTATTATGTGGCGTAATATCAGAAGTGACACAGACAAGATCTCTTCGTTCTATGTGGGCTCGATGTCTGTGCAGCGTTGCTCTATAGCGTCCTGAGCCGGTGTCTCCCTCTGTCAATCTGTGTCCCGTTCCAGCCCTCCCTCGGGGTGTGACAAGCGGTGATGTCGTACGCCAGGGAGGGTCTATAAGTCACTGCACACCAAACGACACGAACTAAACCAATAACTGGAGTGTCCGTTGATTTACATACAAATCCCTACTTCTACAAGAATATCAAGTAATGATAACGGAACTAATCCACTGTCTTATCTCTTTTGCAAATTTCTACTGTGACTAATAAAATATACGAAAACGAAAGAAAATTAAAATATCTATGCGTGACTTGCTCAATTAAAATTCTATCTGCGAAACACAACTAAGACATTTTGATAGGTGCAACCTAGCGTTAAAAACACAAATAATTCAACTTGAATTTAATGCATTTTCTGGGAGGTTCTCAATGAGGCGACGTCTTAACGAGCTAAGCTGTTGGTCGTTTTTCGTCATGCAAAAGAATTACAGACGGTCCCTGACATCCAGAAACGCAAATCCGCCTTTTGTTCTTGCTGAGCCCTGGCCACGGTGCTGAAACGGCCAACTGTGATTACAGACCAGCCTACACAACTACAATCATTCTAAAAATTTCTGTCAGCGTGTAGGCCAAATTTAATGAGTGAAATGATCGCGGAAATGAAGCACACTAGGCAAGACACTGGATTAAATTACCCCTCAAAAATAAAAATACACAATGTAAACAAAGGACTACGTCATAGCCTACGCACACATAGGCTGATATGTCCATATCGCACGCACGCATAATATTTCCACACACATTTTGCGTGGAAATGCTCATCATATAACCAGGATAAAATGTTAGTAAGCAGGTGTGAGAGGGACAAGGATCTCTCTTAATTTTAACGGAGTGGTCGCCATCTGCCACCCGCCACTAAATCCCATCTCCGGCTTTTGCTCTGCCATCCTCACACAAAAACACAGATTGTATCCGTTAGGCTTCTGGCTCATAGGCTACTCTACTTCATGTATCCAACACTTCACTATTTTTGAGTGTTTAACTGTCCAGGTATAGCCTATGCACTTATTGTTTGTACAAAAACAACATCATGTCACGACTTAAAAAAAAAAGAAGTGAGAAATGATTCTACTATATTGAAGATTTGAACCGGACCCATTTACGGCAACGCCACCTGGTGGCCACCGAACAACATTCAGAACATTTAAACAACCGCCTATTGTAGACCTAGGGTTATCAAAATAATTGTAGCAAACCTGTAAAGGGAAAAAAGACAAAAAAAATAAAATAATAAAACCCCTAATAGAAGCCAATATAAGAGACTATAAGAAAACTGCAAACATGCAAAGTGTCAAAGTGGTGTTAGTGAATACTCCCTCTAGTGGTACATTGTGTGTACAAGCTATCAAATGCAACAAAAGAACTCTCCTTGCAAATTGAACAGAGGGTCATCAAAGTGAGTGACATTACTTTGAGGTTAGTCATCATACTATAATTTCTTAAGAATCGAAAGCTACATATACTCTCGCTATGTCTCACTACAACACAGAGACAAACATAGGACTGTTCAGGTCATATGAGTAACATTTTTAAATTAACAGAAAATTGGACTGAAGGACATTGAAGGCCAAACTGGACATGGCTAGTGTGTGTTACTGTGCACACATTAACAATTCATTACAACTAGCAACTTCTCAAGTCTTCCAGTGATGATTAAAAAACAAACAAACAACAAAACACAAACAGTCAAATTCATCCACGGTGCTTCTCACTGTAAGTATTAACTGTATATCAAGGGCTTTTCATTTTAAACTTTAAAACAGCATTTCAGCAAGGCCAACATGACGTATTGTGCATTTATACTGGAAAACATATAACAGAGGACAGACTGTGACTATTATTAACTGAAAAAACATAATCGAATACGCTACCGTTAATGAACAAGAAACACTATCAAGCAACCTGGACACAGAGAATTATCAGTCTGTGGCTTGGGTGGACGAAAAGAAGCCTAGTGTGATAATTGACATATAATATATGATGACATAAAATAACTGCAAATTTCAACAGAAAATCAACTTTCAACTTGTGTTGAATCTGCTGAGTGTATTACATGTTTCTGCATCAATTTGGGATTTTGAGTATACTGTGATGTTTTTGTAGATAACTATTTGTCTTTATTCTTTACATCCGATTCTTTAACAGCTTGTCTGCTGTGATAGTATATTAGTTTATGTGTCTCACATGCAGCAGGGTTACCTTGAGATGAGAACTGGGTGGGACTCAGTTGTACAAGGAGTCCTTGGCTTTGCCCTGTTGCTAGGCAGAGCGTCAACTCCCACCATCCAGGCTTGTGCAATTGGTGCGTCTGCACAGGTGCTGCTGGGGAACAGAATTGGGGAGAGAAAAAAAAAAAAGAGGAAGAGATTATTAATTAGAGATTAATAATTAGGGGAAAGGCTGAATTATCAAAGAACCATCACTGAGACACAGAAATGACCATTGACAAGAGACAGGAAATGCAGGCTGATAAGTCATCACTAAAGAAATTAGATGTGAAAAACATCAAATGGCAAAAAGGGGCATATTTATAGGAAGGTAGATCAACTCAACCTTACGAACAGCAATATTTTACTCACAATGTACAGTTTAATCTGCTACTGCATAAACTAAAACGATACGACTGATCTATTGTTTGCACAGTTGTCTTTTCCTCATATCTACGCTGCATGTCGCTGTCGCTCAAACCGCAGGCGGAGTCAAGGAACCTTTTCGAGTTTGCCCCCATTACATTCCGATTGGTCAGCGAGAGAGTCACGGCTTCAGGAACGAATCCGAAAACTTGACAGCACCAGGATGCTAGAAAATGTCTCGGGAGGGGAGGAATTTTCATCACCAACAATTGACTGTCGGGGAACAGCAAAGAGCTTAATGGGAGACACGCAATGTATCAAATGCATTAGAAATAACAAAGGTGTCCTTTACAGGAGGAATCACGGAGTCGGATTTCAGTGCATCTCACTGTCATGATAAAACAATAAATACAATATAATAAAACTTGAAAAAGTGTGAAGACCCTTCGACCCTAAAGCACCCTCATTTTTTTAAAATAGCAAAAGCGAGCTCACACTAACGAGTAGCAAAGGGATGGCCTTGTTAGCAGTTTTCTGCTAGTGCTCATACCGGGAGAAACCAATATGTGCTGTGCAGGATACTGTACAATGACCTATTGACCTTTATGATCACTTCTGTCATTGGTTAAGAGACACACAGACGCACGGGCACCGAACATTACTCGAGGTATGTCAAGGTTTCTGATCTCTTTTTCAGTGGCAGTTTCACTGTAACGCCTTAAATCTACATCAAAGATGTCAAATTAATTATTGCACGATTGTCGTGTGAAAAGCCTTTAAAAGTCTTATGTGATTATGACTTTAAAATTACATCTACGAATTTATTTTGCTCCAGGATCCAGTAATAAATAGAACTAGGAAATTCGGATTAAGAACACAGACCGACTAAATGCAATGTGCTCGCTTAACTTGGCCCACAAATCACTGGCCTACAACTCAATTTCTGTGCCCAGCCTCACTAATGAAATCTAAATTATATTTCAAAGCTGTTAGAACCTACGCCTATCACCTTTTAAACAAATTTGCACTTTATCTCTGTTGCCTTTCCCCCCCCTTACTTTGCCACCAGGTTAACTTCTTTGCCAACCAGTTCTGCTTTTCTACTTTCTTATTTTATCTTGTAGAATGTGCCTCAAATGTGTCACCACAAAAGCCTATTCTGAATCTCCCTTTTTCAAAAAAGCTAAATACTTTTAGAAATGTGGATTATGAGTTAACTTGCGGCAGCGCACTGTGCTTTCTCTACAGAACAGAGAATAGTCTCAGCCTGACTTCTGACAACTGCTTAGACCAAGGCAACATTCTACCTTTTCTTTTTTTGAAAATCAATTGTGAGCATCTTTCAGTGGAATAATGAGATCATCTATTTAAGCCTGTTATTTCACAGATTCTGCTTAAACAGACATGGTACTTGGAGTGCAGAATTGTGTGAGATACTCATACTTCATTTGAATATATTTAACAAATTCCTTCATACTGGAGTAAAACTAAAGTCTTCCTCACCGCATGCTTTTGGCTTGTAAACAAATGGCTTGTGTCAAAATCAATTGAATCTGCTGAGGTCAGCATGAATGACCTATGATTCAGATGGTGGTCTTTGGGAGGCACCAAAAATATGCACTTCTAAGCTTTGCTTGATAGTGCAGTGCTGAAAACCCTCTCAACCTTTTAAACATCTCATGTTATACTGGAAATGTGATGCCTTTTTTAAATACTCAAGCTTAAGATATGACTAGTGGCTTGTGCATTTCCTCTGCCATTTTTAATCTGTAGTTGTTTCCAAGGTAACCACAATTATGAGAACTAAAAGAATATGTCCTGCATTAATCAAATTTTGCCCAGAGACAACAGGATTGTTTTGTAAAGACAACTATTAAAATGCTTGAATCCAACTTGTGAATGCCAAGCATGTTTTTTTCACTCAGTATGACAGGGCTAATGTTGGGTTGAACATAGTATTTGATTTTGCCTCTAGAGATGGTGTCACTTTGGAATCTAGATCCAAAAGATGTAACCACCGTGTGTCGGATGTATTTGAAAAAACATGCCTTGTTTTTTTTTAATCTGGTTCTCACTACCAAAATATGGAGAATTCCAGAGAGACTGTCAATCTTGGATTAAGGTTAGTTATTTAAGAAAAATATATTTTCTGAGGCTGAAACTGAAAAGGTCTGGAGACAATCAGATAACAGATGAGTGCTGCAAATAAGTTTTAATCACATTGTGTATCGTGTATCTAAATATACTTTATGGCCTTAAAGCCTACTTTAATTCAGTATACATTCAAAGAAAATCAAGTGGGAAAAATGTGATTCAATTCCAAATACTTTCTGAATGATTTCCTTAACCTGAGCTAACTGCACACATGTACTACGTGGATAAATCCTCTCTGCCTGTGGTATACACTGAACTAGAACAGAACTACACTTAACTACACCCTACACCCTAACTACACCCCTCCATCCAGCTGATCATAAAAGGCATAACTTTCTACTAGTCATTAATGCTCTACTCGAGGGTGTCAGTGTGTCTAAAGACAGTGTAAAAGGCAGCGAGGGCAAAATGACCGCACCTCCATGGCCAATTTGAAGTTTCAACTGCTGCTACAAAGTCTAAGTATTCAAACATTTAAAAGTGTTTTAATAAAAGTGTTTTGGATTCCTTTACAACATCCAATGTGGTTGGCACTATGTAGCCTATGCTATTGTACTGGTAATATGCAAATGTAATGGCAGACCCATGCATGAGGTTAGTTCACTACATGGATATTGCAAGACGATGTACAGTATGGTGCTAATAGTATTAGTTTTGAGATACATAGCTAACTAACTTGCACACTCATAAAATAAATCAATGACTGCAAACAACCAAGTGATGATGATTTAACTGTTCATCTTCAATGAGCAAAACACAGTTTGTGAAATATGTGAGTATATGTGTTAACTACGACAGCTTTGAGTGACTACTGTGCGACGAGAGATACAGGCAAACATGACAGACAAAGAAAGAGAGAAGGAGAGTTAAGCCCCACATGCACACGCACACACACATACATACATACATACACACACACAGACAGACAGACAGACAGACAGACAGGCAACCCACAGTAGAGACAAACAGTACCCAAACAGGGCAGTGTTTTGAGGTTTGTTCCAAAAGGAAGTCTTTATTAAAGTCAGAACAAATTAAAAAAAAAAAAAAAATCAAAGACTCCAGCCAACAGCCTTCTGACGTTGTTCTCCTCAGCAGTGCAGTTGAAACGGGAGCTGAAATTTCTTCTTGGTCTTCGTCACACCTGCCTTTCCTTTTCCACCCCCCCCCCCCCCCATCATTCCCACCCAAACCCCCCTAAGTCACGCAAAATAGGCTACTCTCTCCCGGGTTCAGCTGACAATTCGCACGAGGGTATTAACAAAAAAAAAAAAAAAAACTTGGAGGGAGGCAATCCGACGGCTATATTTACACCTAAACATTTTCTTTAATCCTTTAGACATTTATTTATTTTCAAAACACCTTTTTTGTCAAAGCTAATGGCTGAACTATCCTTACAAAAATAATAAATTTTAGCTGGAAACAACTGAACATTCTTCTTCAGTCCACATACATGAATAAAATGTATGTACCGACTGAAGTGAGTTTAACTTAAGTCATCTCAAATAGTTTAAATAGATATGTGCATGTTACACAGATTTAATGTTTATAGTCTAGACTGTCCTGAAAAGTTTTCACGGTTTTATAAATACATGCAGTCAAGAAACCATGCACTGAAACCCTCTCGGTACAGAGGGGGCATTAAACTGTGAGACGCTTTTACAAAACAACATGAATATCAAACAGAAAATAATAACCACCTCTCATCTTCTTTCTTTATCTTGAAGGCCCATGTCGTCTCTGTCTCCATACCATCTTCCCACTCCTCCCGATTCATCATCATCATCTTCTTCGGGTTGTCTGCCTCCCTTGTTCACTCCCTCATCTTCATCAGAAGGTATGTCTCAAGTAGCACAAATAAACGCCTGCAGATCTCTTGCCACTGACAGTACGAGACCCGGAGAGTGCACACCTGTATGCTAGGCTCAAGCATACTCTAGTGTGTGTCTATGTCTTTGTATAAGCAGACATTTTTGTGCGGCCTGCTTAAAAAAATCCTTCTGAGCAAGATCAAGGCGGCCAACTATGTTTCCCCAACACAACCCATCCTCTTTCAGTAGCTACAGACAGCATGACACGTAGCTAGGTTGAACAGGACAAGAGTTCACCATGCCCAAGATTACCCACCCAGTGACGTGTTCACAAGTGTTCCTTCAACTAAGTCAGTAGCGAGGGGGCAAGAAAGGTCTCTTCGGAGGGAAAAATGGACCACCGGCCCCTCTTGGAGGACCCCCAAATGGAGGTCCTGGACGTTTCATGGGCATGTGGAAGGGATCGTGAGGGTGGTGGGGCGGCAGCCGCGGAGGCATTGGCCGCCTGGGACCCATGGGCCTTTGGGAAATAGGGGCGGTGGGGGGCATTGGACGAGGCGGGCGAGGATGGAAAGGGTGCGGCGGAAGCCGGTGCTCAGGGGGAGGAAGATCATGATCATAGTCATAGACGTCAAACTCGGGGTGGTGGGCGTGTGGAGACAAGGGGCGTCGGTACGGATAAGGCGGGGGTGAAGGACTCCGGGCTTCACGGTCATAATAGCGGTCGTAGTAAGGGTCCTCAAAAGGAGGAGGCGAGGGACTGCGGTCTTCGTAGTAACCCCGTCTAAGATGAGGGGGCGGGGGGCTGTGAGAGTCATAGTAATCACCCAGAGGGCCAGGCGGGGGAGAGACGGCTCGACGGGGAAGGTGGTGAGGGGGGCCACAAGGGGGGTGATGCAGGGGTGGTCTGGGACCCCCATCGAGTCCAAGTCCAGGTGGCTGAGGATGATGGGGATGTGGGTAAGGATGAGGACGGGAGAAAGGGGGTTCCCCTGGGTGCCCCATTTGCTCTTCGGGATCAGGGTAAGGCAGAAGTAGGTCCTCTCGAACAGGCTCAAAGTGTGATGGGTCATGGTACTCGTCAGAGTGGCCGGCTGCATCAGGGGGCTCTGCAACAGGCTCAGGTCCTGGCCTACTGGAAGAAGGCCCACCTAAAAGATCCTTGGGTGGGGGAGGGAGTTGTGGGATGGGTGGCAAAGGTGAGTTGAAAAACCCTGGGCCAGAAAGCGGTGTAGACTGGGTGGGGACTTCACCATCTCGTGGTTCCCTTCCATAATTCAATGAGGTGGCAGCCATGTTTGAGTCACTGTATTTGTCCATGTATGGCTGGCCATACCATCCTCCCTTTGAGTCAAGTCTTGTCCCTGCAGGACCCACTTGACTGTCGGGTGGTAGCTTGCCACCAGGACCTGAATTTGGGACTTGCGTCTGGAACTGATCCAATTCAGAACCAGGACCAGAGGGTAGACTGCCTCGACCCATCCCATTGTAGCCTCCCTGATGGAATGGTGTGCCATTTGGAGTTCCATACAAGGTTGACTGAGAATTTGAATTTCTCCAGAACTCGGTATCGTATGCAGGAGTTTGACTGGAGCTGGGGTTTGAGGTTGGATTGTTCATGCTAGTTTTTGGAGCCCCACCCTGGAACATGGACAGCACATTTGCAGAAGCGTCTGACACTTCATCCTGGGTCGGGGTGGCCCCAGACTCGTCTCTTACTGGGGTGCCATCCATGTTGTCTTGCCCCAAAGATGGGCTGTTGCTAGCGACAACCTGCCCTAGAGGACCAGTGGGCATAGTGTTGCCTCTTAGCCCGAGCTCTGAGTTAAAGCCCAAGTTAAAGTCACGCAAGCCCTGATTCCCTTGGAAAAAGTTATGAAGCCTCGAGTCAACGTGAGAGGACAAAGAAGCCGACGTTGAGGGAACATTCTCACCAGGGTTCTCTGGAAGTTGCCTGGTCTGCATAGTATTAGAGGCTGGGCCAGGTAGCTTGGAGCTGTTCCCCATTAGAGGTGGTCCCAGAGAGGAAGCTGTGTTGAGGGTGGTTTGGATGGGGTCATTAGAAGGTGCCAGAAAAGAGGTACTGGGCAGCCCTGCAGCTGCAGGAGCACTGGCTGTGGTCTTCACCCCTTGGTTACTCATAACGGAGGAGAAACCTACGGAGAGAGAGAGAGGGTAACAAAATTACCTTAAACGGACATTTACAGGAAATACATTTCATGAAATCAAAACAAAATACATGAAATCACTAAAAATACACCAAAGTGGTAAAAAGCACTTCCTCCACCCAAAATGATTCTCCTCAAAATTTTTGCGTTATTCACTTCTGTTCTCATTTTATTACTAGAATTCAGCATCTCAAAATATATATATATATAAATATCTATATACACATGTCTCTCTCTCTCTCTCCACATACATACAGACACACACACACATACATATATATATATCCTCACCCTGCCGTCCTCCGCTCTGGCCTTGAGTTTTGGAGAGCGCGCTGAGGATGGTGTTTGTGTCCACTTTGGAGAGAATGCTGGCCAGAGAACTGGAACTCTGTGGCGTTGGAGCAGGGGTCTTCTGAGGCGGTGCCGGTGTGACAGGGGCGACAGGGGACTCGCTAGAAGGTCGAGAGCTGGGCTCACTCCTGTAGGACAACGGGGAAAAGAGAAGGTGGTGTTAAATAAATAACTAAATGCATAATGTGCTTAAACTAGTGCTCAAACTAGAACCCCAAACTCCCTTACATGTGTTAAATGAGCCACAATACCCATTCTTTGAGAAATAATAATAATAATAATAATAAAAAACATACAATTCAAAATGCTACATTTTTTAAAAAGTTAAAAAAAACAAAAAACAAAACACACACCTGTGTTCTTCATGATGGAGCTGAGAATGGAGCTGATCTTCCCAAGGTCTACATTGGCCAGATTAGCAGGGATTGTTGATGCGGCTGGATTAACGGCTGAGGTCACCGTGGTAGCAACAGGAGGAGCTGGAGCAGCAGCAGGAACAGTAACAGCAGCATTTGGCTCAGAAGGAACTGCTGTGCGCTTTACTGGTGTAACCTCATTGGTCAGTGCAGGTTGAGGGACAATGGGTGCAGAAACTGGACTGGGCGTTTTCACCTGCTCCTCTACTGATCAGGGGGGAACACAAACATAATGAGGATTATTACCACCATTGCAGCCCAAAGTGTAGCTAGTCATCCCTCCATTCCTGGCCATGCCCTCCACAAGTGTAGCTAGCCATCCCTCCATTCCTGGCTATGCCCTCACAAGTGTAGCTAGCCATCCCTCCATTCCTGGCCATGCCCTCCACAAGTGTAGCTAGCCATCCCTCCATTCCTGGCCATGCCCTCCACAAGTGTAGCTAGCCATCCCTGCATTCCTGGCCATGCCCTCCACAAGTGTAGCTAGCCATTCCACCATTCCTGGCCATGCCCTCCACAAGTTGAACATCTACTAACATGCCATTATTTGACATCAACTCAAGCCTCAAGTGGGCCCGGAGTTCACTGCAAAACACAGTGTAGGAGTAGTTGTTCTTTACTGAGAGAAGTAGATGAGAAGACAACACTTTCACACAAACTTTGCTGGAGTGACCCCGGAATTATATGCAGTTCAAATGACCTCATATGTCTTCAAAATATCCAAAATGTCAAATTGGCCAAGTCTATGTTTCACATTAAACTACATCATCATTTATTAAAAGGCCCACTCCAGTCATTTATTTTTCACTATAATTTCAATATATAGTTCTTAATAGATATTCACCCATTTGTTTATTTCATTAAAAAAAATCCTTTCATAAGCTCTAAATAGTTCCTACAAAAATCCACACCTTCCCCCTTATCCCTAAAAGTGAAATGTCCTTGGCACTGAATCTACTGTTTCCTGCCTAATTCTAGAATGCTGAATGTTTACCTATGATGCAACGTCTCTCTTCAACGACTCCTAGGTGAATATTTTATGTAGGAATACAAGTACAGTGTTATGCCGCCACCAGAAGGCAAAACAATGAAAGGTTATTTAATAAGTAAACTTTTGTTAACAAAAATGACAAGCATTTAGAGAAAGCGTAGTTCTACTTGCTTTGACCACATCACTGGGCAAACGAGTACCAAACTCTATTTATAAAAAAGTGAGTGGGAGCGGACCATTAGATCACAGATCACAGACTCACTCAGGTGATCCTTTCCGTTTGACCATCTTATTATGTCACAATGCCATTCTCTCACTCCTCACCTTCACAATCCAATTAAGGCTATGCTCTACTTGTTATGTAAGGGATAACGGCCAACAAGGTGACTAGTTCAATGAAAATCATGGCAAGGTGGTGGTGAAGAACTCTGCAACACACAAAGCGCAGAGTGGAGTTGTCTCTGCCGAGTCATTATTTCCATCGAAATGGTCACCACGAAGGCTGTTATCCTGCTTATCTCCCGTTTGTATTTAGGATGTCATTTTCTAAGGGCTGTCAAAGTTAACGTGTTAATAGTGTGCCAATGCAATCTCATTTTATCGCAGTTAAATAAAATGTTGCTGTTAATCATGTGTATTTAATCAAAAACTACTTATTTTAGTCTCCCCCTGCCCCCTGCAAGGTCCTCCTTCACTCCTTACCAATGATGCCTCCTCCCTCTGTTTCCTCCACATCAGACATCTCCATGTCCTCCACCTCTGTGTTGTCTGTCTGCCCAACTGCTTCAGCATCTAGTTTTGGGGATCCCCCGGGAGAAGACAGGGGGCTGGGTGCGTCTCCCAGGGGGATGAGGGCTACATGGTCATCATCCATAGCAGCGCCGTCCAAGGCGAGGTCAGGAGGGCAGAGGCCGTGGAACGGGGACTCCGAGCCAGTGGGGGAAGGCGCGTCGGCACAGGGGGAGGGGACAGGGGAGTCCTCGAGCGAGGGCAGGGTAGTCTTCAGGGTGTCTAGCTTTCGCTTTAGGTGATTCACACGGTTGGCAAAGGTTTCATAAGCCTAAGAGAGGGGAGTCATTGGTGAGAGTCTGTACTGGAAGTCGGATGAATTAAAGTGAAAGTGACCAACATTTCCTCACAGCTGTACAATACACCAGTCAATCAACAACAACATCAACAAATATACTTTCCGTCAGGGAAGCAAATGCACATGTGGTCAAAAACAGAGAGAGCCTTGGAGCAGAGGTTAGGGTGTTGGCGTTGGTGTGTCAAGGTGTTCAGTGTGGAGGTGGTGGCTGTGAGGCGGCATATTAGGCTGAGGTGTAATATGGTCACTACAGTGAGTGTAGGGGTCATGATACAGCTTTATTCTGTAGCAAACCATCCTATCTTGAGCACATACGTATGTGCAGCCAATAATAGCATCTTTAAGTGTCTTTAAGGTATTATTCTGTAGTAATGTTTGGGCACTGAAATCTTAAGAGTACATCCAGCGCAACCATTTTTTCGTCCACAAAAGTGCATTTTTGCAAGTGACCTGCAAATAATTCCCCCAAAACTGCTGTTTAGATACTCACAAGGCCAATACACTTTAAAGATTTAGTAAAATATTGGCACACCACTAAGAATGTGAACAAAACAATGATTAGTGCCAGGTACAAACAAACGATACAAACGAAATACTTTTTTTAATATAAGCTCACTGTCCAAACAGCGCCTCTATAAGACTACAGGTCTTCTCAACACCGCTATATTCTTTGCGTTCCATATTCTACTATTCTTTATTCTTACATTTACATTTAGCAGACGCTTTTATCCAAAGCGACTTACAACTTGTCAACTATCAATTGTTCAGGGCCAGTCTCCCCTAGAGCAACTTAGAGCCTTGCTCAAGGGCACAACGGTGGCAGCTGGGATTCGAATCCACAACTTTTCAGGCTACTTACACGCTATCCAGGTTCCTTAACCACTACACCACCACCGCTCATACCGACTATTCTTTACTGAAGTCCCAAAACAATACAAGATCAGTTTTTTTTTGTCAGGGCAAGTAGCTGCACTACCAGCTAAGTCTAATCCAAACATAGCAGGCAAATAGAAAAAAATTGAATATATCTGATTGGTAATCCAAATGCAAAATTCAACAGGCTTAAAAGACCAAAACTGTCGATTAGACAATCACGATTAGCCACACTGTTAACAGCTACAAAGCAAACGTTGCTGACATTAATTATCAACTACTACAATAAGGTTATCATTTCCTATACAACAAAACATTACATTAAATTAACCTATGTAGGAAAAATTGTAATATCCTAGAAATTAATGTCAGCAAAAGAGAATAGTAATGTGATACCGAATGTATGCCCTGTAAAACCCAGCCCTGAGAGACAAGAAAACCAACCAACTGAAATGTGGTTAAGTTAATGGGTAACTTAAAGTGGTGAAAACTAAAACGGTGATGATTTGGCTCCACCAGGAAATTAGAAAAAGTAAATAATAAGACCTAGATAAGCCAAAACTACAGAAGGACACGAGGTCAAACGAAGGGCATGGGGGTCTGCCATTTGTTTTAGAACGTGTGATGTGTACTCTGGGGGGTATAAAAGGGAATCCTAGTCGTCAAGAAGAGGGTCTAGTTACTCTGCACACCTTGTGTAGGTTGTGTGTGGGTAACTTGTCTCCTGCAGTGATCCACCAAGTTGCCTGCCTCCCATGATGGGTCTAAAGTAACTACTCAGACAGTTCTATACCTGCTCCAGAGCAGACAGATGTGTGCTTCTCCTGACACTCGAAAGGCAAGGCTATTTTTTTGACATGTTACGGGAGACATAACAAGCCAATTGATCTGACCTTAATCCTGATTTCGTTATTGATGATGTCAACAAAGCCAGTTTCTGTAATCCATCCAGAAATAAATGCATGATGAACCAAACTTAATCCATATGCCTAATGTCGCCGATGGACGTGTGTAATGGTGCATAAACCGACTATCTATCAGCAAAACAAGTAGCCTACTATCGTTGTTGCCCTCTTCAGAATTGTATTATTCACACAAGTCACCCAAAACAACGTAAAAAAAGCAGAAGTTGCCAAAAAGCAAGCCGTTGGCATCCCTGTTCCATGAAATACTTTTTTTAGCAAGGAAACTTTTTAGTAGGAAATGTCATATTGTCAGTCCTGTATACTATACATACTTCACAGTCAAAGTTCAAACATCTTAAAGCTACTGGCTAAGTTCAAGTGCAGAAAAGCACCAGCTGGCCTGGAGTGTAGACAGTCTTCACTCACTTTAGTGACGATCTTCACCTCCTTGTACTGCATCTCGTAGAAGACATCAGCATTCTGCAGAGCCTCCAGCAGGATGGGGCCCTTCTTCACCTGCCCCTCCAGGATGGAGACGAATTCCTGAAGCTTTGCACTGCCCTCCTCAAAATCCTTGGCAAACTTCTTGCCCCCTGCTTTATCTGCAAGACGGGAAACACAGGAATAGCACATATTGATGCAATTCATTTTACTCACTCACCCACTGACTGTACATGATCACAATAAACCAATAACAGGCAATAATCAGGCAACTGCAATAACCCGTTCTGAGGTATTTACGTGCATTTTAAAAATCCGATAGCCAAAAACAAAATACAAAACGTATTTCTTCAAGTTCCTAAGTTCATCGGCGTTTCCTGCAAAGGTGCAGATATGAAATAACGAAATAAACTTGATTAAACATGTCTTGAATAAATCTGCATATTGATGAAAACCTGGGTGTGTTAAACAGATTTCTCATAAACAGTTAACAGCTGTAATCCTATAAAGAATATTATTTTATTCAGTTTACATAAGCACTTGAATAATCAGGTAACTACAAACCTGATAATGATAAGTTTTTGGTGTGCATGTAAGCTCGCTCTCTGACTCCGTGAGTCAGTCCACTCACTTTATTCACTCAACTCAAATCCATTCCACTAACTGTTAAGTTATTTTTATATTGAGAATTTAGGACTTCAAAGTGAACTTGAGAATTTCTGTAAATTACAGATATTCGATAACAAATTTGTTTAATAAATTTATGCAATTTATGCATTTAGCAGATGCTTTTATCCAAAGCGCAACTTTAACCCTAGAGCAACTTAGAGTTAAGTGCCTTGCTCAACAGCACAATGGTGGCAGTTGGGATTCAAACCCACACATTTCCAATAAAAGCCCCTGAAACTGCACAGGGGGACTTTTAGCACATCCACAAACCTTTCAGTTTCTTGAGGGCATTTGAACTGCACACATCCACCCTCATGGCTGCTAGCTGTTTCTCCCGGAGGTCCACCTCATCTACAGAGGAACGGTACTTCTGTAATTTCTGAACGAAGGACTGCGGCTAAGAATCAGAGAGTGCAGGGAGGTTAGTGCAAGACTGACATTGCCATCACTATAGAAAAAAGAAATTATTAGCCTGTGATTAACAAAACCCTTAGACAGGGGTTGTGCCTCAGCAACCTATGGTACTATCTAAAATTTCTCACCAGTACTGACATACAGCAACTCATGGGACGACAATCTGTTTTACTGTGATGAAATAGCTGATCACACACTAGCACATTACAACTTAACAGTAACTAGATTTTAAGCAATAACTCAATTAATTATTAAGGCGGCATGTACAATACAAACGAAGGCGCAGACAGACACACACTTACCACAAACTCTGCAACAATCTTGGATTTCTGTGCGGCACTGACTTTGGGGGGGGCTGGGGTGTGACAGGAGTTGAGACAGCTGAAACAGAAACACATTCCATGACTACATGTGATGTGAGGAAAGTTTGACGGGTCGTGCCTGAAGTGACACGTGCTTTTGAGATCTGTCAGTGGCTTCTTCTGAAGGTACCAGAGTAAACAAGTAACTTTACCTCCTAATATACCACTCAAGCAAGCCTGCTCGCACACCAACACACTGCACATGCACACTTAAGGTCAGCTCAAGTGTTTGAGTGGCACATTAGACTTTTATGTGTAACCAAATGCCCTGTGGTAACAACTGATATTGACTGCAGAGAAAAGGCATCTCCATGTGGAAAAAAAGGAGAAGAGCTAGAGGGTAAAAGAAAAATGCATTGCAAACTGCAAACAAAAAAAATTACAAAATCAATGTGAGACACACAACACAATCATACAAAAGTGTGTAAATTGGAAAAATTAAATTAAATGAAAAGAAAAACACTCAAATCTGACTTTAAAAAAGCATTAGAGGACAGTGATCCTCCAGGACTACTAACCTGGTTCCTCAGGCTCCTTCTCCTGAAGGCCAGTCCTGAGCTGAGCAATGAACTCTTCGGAGTAAACATTCCGCTCCTCCCAGATGGCCAGCGTCCTCTCCACCGCCCTACGGAGCTTAGGATCGTCCCCACCACTGTGGGAGTACGGGAGAGAGGGTTAGAGAGAGATAATGAAGGCTGAAGAGGTCATAAAAGATCACAGTGTTTTTTTTCTGACAACACATGTCATGTTACCTAACAAAAAAGCAACAAAGAGCCAAAAACCTGCCATTAGATTTTCCCAAGTGATTTCTGCCAAAGGAATGGGGACTGACTTTTTCTGAGCCTGGATAAAGTAACTGCCACAAGGTAAACTACTTCACAAAATGTGAAGGTCTGTAAATAATTTCCTATTCTTTGTATTTATTCAGCTATTTTTACCTACCTGCAACTAGGCTACATGTTTGCAATACAGTGACAACTTCACGTGACAAAATTGAAGACAAGATGGATGCAGATAGCTACAACTGATCCAAATTTGCTTGTTCAAATACCTTGAATACAATGCATCATACAACAAGCAAAGCAAAAATGACAACAGTATCAGCAAGCAAATTTGCCAGGGTGCAGTTTCTGACAATTTGACTAATGAATGTAATTGATTCAAGAAATGCATTTAGCCTCAGACTGAGGGCCACAAGCTCATGTGCCCTCAAGGTAGGTGTCAAAAAGTATTTAGACAAAGGCATACAGGGGTGTCTCATATACCTAAAGTCATTCTGTGTCAATTATGACAAAATCCAAAAAATGTTTGCCACAGTCTCAGATTTTGCTAGAAGTTTAGGCGCAAAATGTTTACGTCCTGAAAACACCCTTAAATTCAGTGTTTAAGCAGGAGAACCAATATTCTAATCTACAAAGACCTGCCTATGAACGGGCCTAACAATTTGCAGACATTGTCCTACGGCACAAAGATGGCTTCCCAGATCATGAGGTTTTTAGGGTGTAAACGTGAAATAATATCAAGGGGTAAAACATGAGTACATAGGATTTGAACAGACATATTTCACAGGTCTTGGTTTTGTAACCTGTTCATAATGTAGACAAGGTGTGAACACAATCAAGACAAGAATTTCAAGTCAAGATATTCAATTTTATAGTCATCACCCACTATACTGTGACAAGCAACCGATTAAAACAATTTACTGAGACATGGACACTTGACTGATGTAATGAGTAAATAGGTCTACTGACATATATAAGCTACACAGCCCATCCATCATCTCAACAAGAGTAGCCCAACTTCTTAGTCTAACGTGTACCTTGGACATAGATGTCATTGACAGTGTAGCAAAGTGTGTGTGATTATATAGGAATCAGTGACAACACACCAAATGATGTGTGTTCTGGCCATGCTGAGTATGGACGTGAGCTTGTGTCCAAACCGACATTTGCATGCTTGTTTTGACTATGAACTGGCCCAACAAAGGTTGTGATCCTACCCAATCAACATTAGCAACAGTGAAATGTCAGGCGTAACTAGCTTGCTAGCCACACTTTTGGCCACTGACCAAAACAAACACGGCAAAACTTAAAAACACTTAAACCCACACCCACTAACCCAATAGCATAATTATAGTTATGAAGCATAGTGTGCTTGACATGATGAACTGTAGCATATTTAAGAAGTTGTCCTAGCTAAGTGAATGTACTAGTGTGAATTTGATAAAAGCCCAAGTCTTATTTTAGCACAGCAACAGCTTCTTCTGTTTCAGACTTGACAGATCAAACATTTTGTGAAAGTAACACTTAGTTGAAACTCAGTTAAAACATTTTAGAATATTTTAATAGCAGACACCAAATTTCCATTGTTGACAATAAAAAAATCTTTGACACTTCCTGCCACTTGCCCATCTACACAAATGATTATTTTAAACTGACAGGCATTCAATAAACAACAGATTGTACTGTGTGGCACCTTAAAACAACACTGTGATGAGAGGTTATTCTTTTTATCAGACTATTTATTTTTGTACCCTCTCCTAATTCATTTGGGAGGCAAACAGTCATATGAAGGGTGGATAAACACAAACATTACATACAGGATATGCACTGTGGAGGTCTGGGTGGAGGGTAGGAAGCCACCACAAAATAACAGAAAACCTTTACAGTATGACATTGCTGACTGTGTTGCCATCAAACATCAATTAGCATCTTCAGTGCATCAGTTAGCAACAACAGTGCTAGTAAGACTCCAAATACTGTTTGGGAAGGTTAAGGTTTTGTGTGCCTCTCAGGTAGCTAGTCCACTAGATTTAAACCAAAAACTCCATAATGTTGCTTCATGAGTATGCTTAGGATGCCTGTCTTATGTGTACTTTTCTTAGAAAGAAATCCCTAAGTCCACCTAAGCCTAGCAATGTTACTGGGGGCTACGTATAATACCAGGGCCTAAGAGTATACTTAGGTTGTGTACAATTCTTGGAAAGCAACCTCTCTCCCCCCAGATAAGCCTAGCAAAGTCCCTTGACAGCAGTGTACATGTAGTGCACATGTGTCCCTCTAAGGCTTGATCCCTCTTGTTATGGCAATGGAACAGTGCTTCAGACTTGCTTGTTCTTGGTATACTGTACATAACACATTCTGATAAAATAATGACCAATTAATTTTAAGTAGTCAGATTTTCAGATTTTGGGAAAAGCCGTCTAAACTGATACTGGTAAACTATTTTGGCTAACAAAAAATTATTCAACATCAATAGCCAGTATTACTATATGGGCATTACATCCTGTACATACGTAAATGCTGGGTTCAACAATGTGTCTCGAATTGAACATGCATCTGCGGACTTACTTCAAAATCTCCATGGCGTCAGGCAACACAGTAGTGAAGGAAGTGCGGTACACAATAGCATTCTTCCTCTTGCAGTTCTGGATGACGTCATTGGCCAGGTAGAAGAGGCTGAGCCGATGAGGGGGCTCAGCTGGGAAAGAAAAAAAAAGTTTTAATTCTTTGTGTAGGGCAATGAACACAAAAGAGACAAAAATGGACGACGGACTAACTAAAAATCATAGGTATGACTAACATAATTTGGTGAATGTTATGTGACAATGAAGGAGAAATCCAGTGTGAATCAATCCATAGCCCTGTTGGAACAAGAAACTTTTATACAACACAGCCTAAATGGCAAATAAGCAGCTAACACTAACTGAATGGGGCACAGAGACTCACTTTCAGTTTTGTTTTCCTATGTGCCCGTTCAGTTAACGTTAGCTGCTGGTCCACTATTTGGTCTAGTCTACATTGGATCACATTTTCTAGTTCTTTTTTCCACAGACAACTATCAGTGACCTATAAGAACAAGGCTATTGATTGATTCACACTACATTTCACAGAAATGGAAATGGAAGCTCATTCAAACTTCACAGTTTGCAGTACAAATCCTGCACTTGTAGGAGGAAGCTAACACCAACAAGGATATGCTTACTGGATTTTCCTTTCCAAGCTAGTGCTAACTAGGACTGACACTAATCAATGCCAAGTGCTAGGTACTGGATTAGATACTAATTTGCAACCATTTTGATACCAAACACTGCCGTCTCCACTTCCAGTGGTAAGAAAATTTCACACAGCATCACTGCAGTCTGACAGGCACACGGCCCCCATCTTCACTGGCCCAAAACAAGTTGACACTCACAATACTGAATTGGCTAAACATGACAAGTGCTGCTGCTGATGGGCCTATGCAGCCAGTTTTAGCAGAGGTCAGTTGAGGCTAACAGGAGGAGACACATCACTTAAAAAGACCTCCATAGAATTACAATATGACCGTTCGTAACGTAACGATGGCAAAGTTGAGAAACTGGAAGTCCTGCCCTGCAGGGAAAGCATCCATTTGGATTGTTGGATGTGGTATAATTGTCGGTTAGGCAAGCCTTTTGTTTACGATCTCCATCACCATGGTAATAACAATGCAGCAAATGTTGGCGCAGGCATAGTGAGCAAATTGTCATTTTAAACAGATGTTTATTTTAGTAGGCTGTTACTTGAGCTATCTCACAGTAATATTGACACCAATCAGTGAAGATTTAAACAAGGATTCAAACAATACACTTTTTTAGTCAGTATGACCCCCCCAATCTGGAGGTAGAGATATCTCCCCATTCACTGAGATAGGGCCTGGTCTGCCAGGTGTCACCAAGATGGCCGCCGAGTGAAGACTTGTCTAGAAGGTCTTTGGTTTTAGTTGAAAATGCCTCATTTCTTTTTGGCGTCCCAAATGATATTGTGCTGGGTATGGGTATCAAGGCAAACATTCTTGCACTGTGACAACCACAGTTCTCTCTCTTCCACCTCCCACATTTCACAGCAGCGCTGTGCAAGACTCTCAGTCTATGAGCCTGGCCTCCACTAACAATTGGGGAAGTTTACACATTTCAGTTGCAGAGCAACCTATGCACACATATGTTTCTCCACAACCTTTGCCCACGTATAGGTTCCACCACATTGCGCAAAACCCAAGTAGGTCAACCAACCAAGATTGGTCTTGTACCTGATACAAGACAAGACATGCTGATCTATATCTAAGGTCATACGCTAGTATGGAGGAACTTGTTATACTTGAAATGAGATCAAAGCACTTCTTAACATGACACAGAGGCCACCAAACAGATCCACCAAACAGGTTCGCTAAACAGTCCAAGCAGTAGGGCTCAATTCAAAATCAGCATATTCTCATATGCCAACAAGGCAGCATCACAGAAACAAATTCATCACTTGTCACAGCAGATTTACATTCAGAAGATGTAACTAATCACCCAGGCTAGCACTGCCTTGTGCTTCTTCTCAATATTACATTTTGCTACAGCACAATCAGGGATCTATTTCTTAGCTTAGGTTTCTTTCGACAAATTTTTGGCTGGTGAATCAGCGAACCGAGGGCTCTGGCATGCCCAATATTTTTAAAGTTCACAGAAAGTATTTGCCCACGTGGAAGGAAATTTCAGACGCTTTGCATAAAGTCAAACAATACGACAGCATTTAATGCACCAGGCTAGAACCTAATCACCATGAAGTTGATCATTTTGAACCAACAAAGTGATCTGTCATACTGGCAAAACACAAATGCGGAGTGTTGGTGTCTGCTCTTATTTTTCATGAGTTAAAGGAGAAAACTGGAGTGATTCAATCCATAGCCTTGTTTAAGGTCACCAAGGGATGTCTGTAGGAAAAATAATGTGAAAATCTGATACAACAAGGACCAAATCTAGGGCAATGGATTGATTTAATTCTCCTTCAAGATTTAAATCTTAAAATGACGCTTGGGAATCAACTGTCAGTCAGAAACCTATGCTATCACCGTCCTACGATGCCTGTTTAAGATTTCCTTCCACACAAAAGCTTTTTTGTTCACAAATGTGATAAAAATTGCCATCAGCTAGCAATTCACCTTCACTGGGGAGTATATTCCAGCAGTGAACTGGTGTTGCCTGACTAAAATAGCCAATAGACTAAAATTACACTTTTCGCCAAAGAGAAGTTTTATTTACTTCATTAATGAATGAATCAATCAAAAATTGAAATTGTGTCTTAATGTGTCTATACACTTCAACATACATCACAAATAGTGTAGGCCTATTGATGTTTCTGAAAATGCAAAAAAGTAATTGGCTATAGAATCATTCCACAGAAGCAGCATAGTCCTACAAAATGCTTTGAAAAAAGATCTGGCCATGAAACACATAAACATTAAATTAATGGACATGGCCTAATATCAGAGAAAAGGGCCTACTGAACAAAAATGTAGACTTTAAAACATTGTGTTTGCTCTGTTTCTCATGAACTGAAGTATCCAGGAGGTCATAAACTGTCAGCCACACTCCAGGTGTCTTAAGATCTATTTTCTTTTGCAACCTGGATTACAAGTTACCAAATTAGCCCAATAAACTAGTCAAAGATCTGAGTTTAAAGCATTAGATTAATTTATAACTAGCAATAACTATCAGAATGCATCAACACACCTCACAGACACTTCCCCACACAACCCACACAACACCAACTGATGCCAGTTTCGCTTTTAAACATAGGTCTCTACTTTGTCAGTGCTGCTGAAATGACACTGATGTTGTATAAACTCCGACTGCAAGCACAAGTGGGGCACATGAGCAAGTTTCTGCCCTAAAACCATTTTTGTTAGTGCAAACCTATATCATCTGTTCATGAAATACAGTAATTCTTCCCTCAACACTGTTTAAGTGTTGAAAACCTGAGTAACTGAGGTTTTCAACAGTGACGCATCTGACGCAAATCAGATTAAACCAAACAGAGGTGGGTTAATACACAAAGTCAAGTCAAAGGTTTTATTGACTTGTTGAGAGCTTATAGCCAAACACATGCAGTAAACAATAGATACTACAGGAGAACCCATTCATCCTCATGGGTTAGGCTAACTTACAGTATGATTTCAAATGTCACGGTAGGATATATTCACAAAAGATAACAGCGTGTTACAGACATAGTCCACCCATCCATCGGGTAGTACAAAACCGCTTAGACATCCTGTGGCTTTGGGGCACATTTCAGTCTTTATTGTTTTCTGACCACAGCATTAGAAAATCAACAACCTGGGTTAAAAAAAAAATTCCCAACTGAGAAAGTAAGGCAAAAGTCAATCCATTTGTCATTAAGGCCATTAGTAAGTGAAACTGGCAGGATTTTAACAGTTATAAGACTTATAAGACTGAAATTACACCTATGGCAAGCAAAATCTTCTAAAAAAAAAAAAAAAAACTTCACTACATGCCATCATGTAAAAAAAAAAAAAAATCTACAAAACCACAGAAGCTGTAAAAACATGGCACATTTAGGCTATTACACTTTTTGGAACAGTTAGGCCAACTCAGGTAACTAAAACCAAATATTATGATGGAACAGTTGAAGCAGTGTGCAATATTTGGCCAAACATGTCAGAAGTTTCCTCCATCATTGTCCAAGAACAACAGGGTAAAAGGGTTTCTGTAGGTTTCAACAACTTAAATTTATGACCTCTATGAATGAAATTTATGACCTTCATGATTGAAATTTAAGACCAACATGACACCCTTTCCAGCATAAAATTTGCACAAGTTTGTGAGATTTGAAGTGAAATTTAAGGACTCTATGACCATAAAATATACTTTTTAATCATGCCATTGACTACAACAACCAACTTCATGTGAAAAAAACATTTCCACTTCCTCTCAAATAGAAGACACACTTTAAGCAAGTGGCATGGTCCACATGAAATGCACCGCACTGATGCATCTGCAGTAATAATTAACAATTCAGACCAATTTAAGACCTAAACTAAATGTATTGCTGCACAACATTTAATTTCATTTAAGACTTTTTAAGGCCTTCAATTCATATTTTGAAACTTCAGACTTTCAGATACTTTTTAAGACATATGTATTCCTCAAATTTATAAACAAGTATATGGTAAGATGTATTTAAATATATCAATATAGCCTCATAATAGGAATAGTATAAATTTTCAGGAATACAAATACATGTAAAAGGTCAAAATGTGAAAGTGGCATGTGTCATAGCACATAGGTGCACAGTGGTGGCTTCAGCGACAGCAACTCTACCACAAACAGGCCCAGTGTCCACAGGGACCCAGTTTCACGTCCAGCCTCAAAGTTTCAAGTCATCTCATGGACCCATTACCCACCTCTCTCCATCACTTACTACCCACCATGCCTCTTTATCCTGACAAATAAGGTCTGAAAATGGGGCATAATTTATACCGCGACAGACAAAGGTGGTTGGTTGGCAGGCACCGCACTGTACAAAGCCAACAGGGTCAGTATTATACAAAAGTACTAACTGTACTTCAGCATTGTATTAAAAACAAACGATCAATTAATCAATAAAAATACACACATGCACTCCACATAGAATATCATAGCTTCATTCAGGCATGGTTGCTTTTTTTAAGTTCCAACTCTGTATCTTCACAAATTAGGCTACTCCAAGTTGAAGCTAAAACAAAACCATGACCAGGAAGCAGAAATGCAGCCTAACACAATTAATCAAATAAGGTACAGGGAGCAGGAACAGAATGAAGTGTTTTTATGCATACATCTGACAACAATTTGTTTCATCACAGTGAGTGTCTGTAGCATAGAAATGTTAGGCCTAACTTAAATTATTATAAGTATATATTTTTTGGCTTTTTGCCTTTATTCAGACAGGGCAGTGTAGATAAACAGGAAGTGAGTGGGTGAGAGAGAAGGCGTAGGACTGGGAAATCTTGCTTGTTTGCCAGGAAAGCAGGCAGAGACTCAAACTTGGGTCCCAGTGGGCACCTCGCCCATTTATGGTGAGGGCGCAGCAATAAGATGTGCCACAGTGCCTCTGCACCCTTCCCCCCCCCCCCACCCCATGTCCTACTTAATTTCCTGGATTAAACCAAAGTGCACACAGCAGGAGTTGCTAGTCCAAGACAATAAATGTGCATGATATTATTGGTACAACACTGGTATGGGAAGACATTGGCATAAGAATAGTATTGTCAGGATCAGTAGCCTTTATTCAAATTTCTGCAGATATTCTGGCAGATATGGGCTATCAAAAACAAGTCTCAAATTGACATAACAATTCCGCAATAAACTTGGGGACCCAGGTTGAATTCTGACTCAAAGTAATTTCTCAGCCATTCCCTATCTCTCTCTCCCGCCGATTCCCTGTCAGTCTAACCATCTCATTTGATTAAAGGTAAAAACAAGCCCACAAAAGGAACTCACATGCTTTGGACTACCTAGCACTGACAGAGAGGTGGACTATAGCATAGAAATGACAGAAGTTGACTCTGTCTGTGCTGTGGAATAAAGACAACAATGAGCATAAAGTTTTATATATGTATGCATATTTTTTTGGGGGGGGGGGGGGGGAGGTGCCTTTATTATGACAGGACAGTAGAGAGTGACAGAAAATGAATGGGAGAGACATGGGGGAGGATCGGAAAATGACCCTTGATCGGACTCAAACCAGGGTTCACTGGTTTATGGTACGACGCTTTGGCCCACCAGCCACCTAGTCAATCCCCCAAAAATGGCATTTCACACTTCCTCAAAACAGCTTCACTATACTACGCATATAAACATTTTTCACATCAAGCATCCCCATTCGGACACAAGCCTTCATGCTGAAGCAAGGAAAGCAACTTTATTCCTACAACATGGAAAATTAACCAAGCTCCCAAATACTTAGCACCACCACATCCCAAATACAATATAAGCAAGAATCTTCAATTGACAACAATAACAAAAGTGCAAAAGACTGCACAGAAAATTCCAGACAAGGGTGGAAGTGGCCGGTCGCAACATTTGTACCACATACAGGTCCTAAGTGCCTATGGAGTTTTAGGTCTGACACACAGGCATTTCTCTCTCCCACCATCAAAAAGCCTGAAAAATATTCTTAAAGGAGAGAAAATTCACAGCATGTGTTGCAGCAACAACAGCATAATTGTTACAGCCCTAACAGTTTGACAATTTCAAGGTATGGACATCTATAGTAGGCAGTCTTTAAAGCTTATTTCAGGCCTTTTAGGCTTATTGTGTCTTGCTTAAACAGCACAATATGAGACATTCAGCATCAACTCACAGACCAATCTTTATTTTCACTCGTGACCACTCTAGTGGCTGGCCTTTTTTTTCCTCCTCCATCGTTCCTCATCCATGTCAGCATGCAACAACACAGACATCCATCCCAGACTGTTCCATAACAATCAACTACCCAAGCATGAAGACACTGGCAGAACATAATGTCTCTGATGATCTCATTTACAGACATATGTCTTTTCAGTGGACCAGCTGGACTACACAAGGTCCGACATGACTACATTAACAACAAAGTCTCCACATTACAGAAAGGCCCATCACACCACAGGCTGAGATTACTTTTCTCTATTGGACAGGCTATAGTCTACTGGTGCCAGTGTGCCTATTTCAGTAAAGCAAAGCTAAGCCTAAGATTTTAAGGTCCCAGTTGATCATGTTGATCAACCAACTAAGACTGGCCTAGAGTTGCCACTTATGTAAAATGTGTAGACACAGATGATCTTGTAAACAGAACATATCCTAAAGCTAAAGAGGTGAGCTGATTGTTTCGGCCATAGGCCTGATATGCTAATATTGCTGTGTGTTCGTGTGTGTGACGGGGTGTAGTAGGCCTATGTTGTTTTAGTGATGCGACTGTCAATTGTGAGCACGCAAAATTAGTGACGACCATTTCAAGTCAACTTTAAACAAAACTGTCAACATGGTAACAGCAGCAAACTCACTCACTCTCACACACACACAAAGTGAATAATTTGCCTTAATGGCTGAAGTTTAGGTTACACTCCATATCAAGCGAACAAGCAAGTCAGAAAACCTGCTCAATCAGATAAAAGCCATGTGGCGGAGGAACTAGGAGGAGTTGCTGTGTCTTGGTGTTAATTACAAAGAACTACATCAAAGTCTCTGGCGACAACACTTTAAAAAACTAGGAAGTTTTAAGCACAATGTCCTCACGTGAGTTATGACTGGCAGCTTTCCATTCACATTTTGAGTCAACTGCCAAAAAAAGTGCGAGAAACATCTACAATAGATAGGCCTCTATCTACAGTATAATAAGATGCTGGTGTACAAGACACTTCCTACCGGCAGGGTTCCTTCTCTTTTTCACAGACAAAATATCAAAACTATTCCATGACCTGAAATGAAATGTCCATGACCTAACTGTGTCCAACAAATACAGGAGTGTCCATACGTTAGGGTCAGCTATGAAATTCAAACCCTTCTACACTCGTCTTATGAAATGGCAAAATTACAAGTTGATGGCAAGTTGTCTGGCACCTGAGACATCAAACAGCCATAAATCAAGATTTTACTCCAACTGCTATTCAGAACAGAGATGATGCTTTAATAGTCTCTGAAAAGCATGAAGGAATTCTGTAAGTGGAGGTGATTTGTGGAGTGATGAAGCACAGCATGAATTGTGTGGAACCAACACACAGCACACAGACTGTGACAGCTGACAGGACTGAGTAAATGGCAATTAAGGCAGTTACTCTAGACAGCACTAGAACTAGAAAAAAAACTAGAATACACTAGTAATTCCATTAATTCATATCGATTCATTTGATCCCACTCTACTCATCCAAGGCAACATATTTTTCACCACCGAAGAGAGCAACGTTTGCTTCACAGAAATTGGGTAACCCAGACTACCATTTCTTTCTATTCTGTATCATGCTTGTATTTCTCAAAATGGAACTGAAGGGAACCTTGGTCCCCAGGTTAAACACAAACTTCAATCAAATAAGTTTTGAAACAACTGAACTAGCCTCGAGTCAAGGGGGCAAAAAACGACCCTTCACCCTTTTTGGCTATCTGACAAGAACCCGGTCTTCTTTTAAGTTGCCGCTAACTTTATTGTACCTCTAGCAAACTATTCGACCAAAGTGCTGGGAAACCCGTAAGGCTAACGCTGTATCGCAGTCTAATGTTAACGTTACCGTGTGAGCAAGGTTAGGATCTTATGGATGGTAACGTTACTCCGGTGACGTTCAGGGGGCATTGCAAAGTTTAACGTTCACGTTAGAGCATCACCTGGCGCAAATAATCGACTTTGCGTACGGCATCCTCTTCTACTGAACTTAACTAGGACTGCAAAGTGAGTAAATAAATGATTAAAACAGATAGGTACTTTTCAACACCATGTTTGCTAGCTTGGTTTCACTTGGATAACTGAAAGTAAAATTTAGCTTGCTACTGACATGTTAGCTTCTTTTACTGTTTATGGTTAGCTACCAGATAGAGATAGCACAGCAAGGTGTCCTGCCCAACAAACTTGCAAACGTTATAATAACTTCTGCTTTACATTACTGGTACATAATAATGGGGGGGACGCATGTGAGATCAGCATGACTTGTACACGAACCAACTGTCTGTCAACGAATATTGCATAACAAAAAGTTCCATGTGATATGTTGACGTGTTGCGTTAAGCCATGGCTAACGTGTACGTTAAAACCTAATGGGAAGACAACTCAGAGGATGGCCAGTATGCTATGCTATGGATAGCTAACTTAGCAAGCATGCTAATGCCTATCGTCTAGCCAGTCCCATGTAAACTAAAGCGCACTTTAGCTAATGCTAGCGAGTTAACTTGGCGAACGTTAACAGCGATACTCACATTTTTTGATCCATTTCAACCAGGCACGTACGATATTGTTGTGGTACTTCTTGTTGTCGATGCACCATGTTGATAATCCTTGAATAGACTCCATTGTATTTGTTACTACTTGAAAACGACGATCCAAAGATAATTCTAGCGCGGCAGCCGAGCCACGGCTACCGTGACTGCTTGCCGCAGTACTTCCAGCCGCCATTTTCCAGGCCGTTCTCTGATTAACTAGTGTTTATCGAGTGGATGCACAATACAGGGCCAATGAAGGGACAGTGTAGCCTGTGTAGAAGAGGGAAGCCCTGGACCCAACCTGCTGGATTTGTAGGCTAGTGTCTCCGATGTAGATTTCTGAATCAAGTTGTAGTTGTGGCTGTAATTACATACCGTATTGAAACATTCAAAGAAGCGAAAAAGTTTTTGTCCCCAAATAGACAGAAAACTGAATTTGAACAGGTGAAAGGCTAGACAGGCAGGCCAGACCCAGGCCAGAGCAATTTTGTGTGAGCAACATCCAGCACCTTGATTGATTAATGGGCTATTAATTCATTCAGCTCAAGATTCTGCCTAATAGTCATAAATTGTCATAAAGTATTTCTGAAGTGTTAACACATGAAAGATAAATTCATCGTAGTCATAGAAATTGTATAAGAGCGCATTGTCTGTGTTTCAACCATTTTATTGCATTGCAAACCCTGAAAACATCTGGAACAAACAAAAACATGTAACATGCAAAAAAAACATGTTTGGACCATGTTTGTCATGTGTCAGTGTTTTCTCAATTCATATCAGGTCATGTCACTGATCAGCTGATCAAACTGCAACTTCCCTCTTGCACCCCGATAAATGCATGCTGGTAAAAATGTACAGAACCACACATACGAATAACACATAAATGTTTTATTTATCAAAATGCTGTAACTGGTTTATCATTTTTCAACAACAAACATTGCAAGATATCCCAGGAAGTACAAGATATGCAACATACGATGGGGTTATCAAGGGATTTGGGAGGGACAGCATTAAGAATTAACAGCAGGGTTGCAAACAAGTCTTGTAGTAACAAAAGCCATGTAAAGATAGCGGCATTAGATTCCTACTCCTTGAATGCCATTTCCCACTTTTACTGCAAACACTTCCACTGCTTACTCATGCTGTCCTTCTGCAGACCCTGTAAGATGTAAGACTGAAATGTCAGTCATATTCAGAATCTGCACTAGGTGTCAATTGTTTTCACTCACTTCATACTATGAAGATTACAGCAAAGCAGGACACATATTATTCACACAGACAATACTGGATGGTGTCATATGTGAAATCACAACTGTAGAAGTGTTCTTACAAAAAGCAAATACATTTGTGTATGTTTACACTGTTTACAGTATCAACAGCTGGACCATGAACTAGTTTTTAGGTCATACTGCCAATAAATTTGTACTGTGTGTGTCTGATAACACCTCCAAGCCACGTCTGTTCCAACGCTCACACTCTTACAGTGCATGGGCAACAGTACCAAATAAGCCCATTATATCAACATTTTACAGATGTGACATAGATCATTAACAGAAAATGTGTAAACTAAGCTTACTAAAATCAAAAACACAGAAAGGAACAAAACATAAAAATGAAATAATACCAGAGGTTATCTGAAAAGGAATATATGAGGGACATACCAGATAATTCCTATTAAAAAATAAAAAATATGAATAAATACAAATTGGCCACATATTTTGAAAGCCTATCAAAACACATGTGCAAGTAGCATTTGGCAATGACAAATCATTCTCTTCCTCACTTAGAAAAAAAAACACCTTGTAACACTGCAAAGATAAGAAAAACATCACAATGACAGCATGTGCAACTAGTCAACCACCAAATAAATACACATCAAGTTGTCAAGAGTCACGTTGGATGTTCCCACATGGTATCCCTGGGGTTTTAGGGATCACCTTAAGGCTGCTCGTAATCCAGTTTCTTCAAGTAATGACTCCTTGTAAAAATGCCCACTATATGGTTTAGCTGCACATTCCTCACACATAGCCATATTTCTCCTTTTGCTCTTTAAAATTAGTGGTTGTTCACAGTTCAAGTCTTGAGGGCCAGAGAACCACACGCAGATTTCTTAATTGTCAAGCCAGGTGTCAGTTGTACATTCATCAACTGCGTTCTTTTTTTGAGATTGTGGTCTAACATTTGAGAGGCGATGATGTGTTTGTGTGACTTCATATTTTCTGCATGTATGCTTTCCTTTATAGAGTTGTCCTTGCAGAGGTGTTTTACACTACAATTTCAGCTGTGTTTGATTGTGAAGTACTTGCTCTTCGCCACTATGCTCTAAGCCTGAAAACCATCACAAGGTTTCATGAGGCAATGTCAACTTTGTCTATCTGGCAGTAGTAACATCTAATTTCACGATTAATTTATTCAGTGGGCTGATAAATGTTTACTTTTTATCACTACGTTTGCCAGATGTTATGATAATCTGCATCCCCATTAAACCAATCCTATATATAGGAATAGGAACCTAAAGTGGCTACAGTATTTTTGAGCTCAGTGTGATTCCAGTGGTGCACCTCTGGTTCAAGTGAAACCACTCTGGTGCAGTAGGTGCAGCCAGTTTTACTGACAAGTAGTGCTAGCTTCTGGGTCTGAGAAAAAATGCACTGCCTGAGCTGTACACCCCATTATTATCACTGAGGTGTTTGGGCACGTCATTTTCAAGTAGTAAATTTTGGATCAAGTGCCTCCTCAAGAAGCATTCTGAAGGCCATGTAAATTTACCATTACAATTAAAGGAAACAAAAAGAAAAAATAAGACATCAAGTAAGATGCTTTCAACATCCTTTTCCAACAAAAAAATTGCTATCCAATTCAGAAATCCAAACAACCATCAAATGGCAACATGGCAGTACACAATCATATCTGAAGACCAATAAATTGGCGTCTCACTCATTGCTACGTATTCTGAGGGCTGCATGACAAACTATGATGTGCATTGTTTGTAAGTTCTGCCTCCACTGAATACTGATTACACTCACCAGTGGCTTTAACCTTAGACCCTCCCACTTCACCACCCTTAATAGCATCTTGTTGGCTACCGCTACCTGGTGGGAGGAGTTCAGCATGAAGGGGCGTATTTGGCAGATGGGAAGTGGGTGTTGTGGAAGAGATGAAGCTGTCCTGGGTGTCAGTGTTGCTCCCCACAGAAGGAGGTGCGATGATCAGAGGAGGCAAGCTGCCTTTGAGCTTTCCTTTGTGGTGGGACACTTTGGAGGAGGAGCACAAATCGGCACCATGTTTAGATGTCACTGACTCCTCTTTAGCAGAGCCGCTGCCTCCTTCACACCTGGGGGTCTCCACTCGTTTGCAGACTGGAGGGATCGAGCTGGACGAGTCTGAGTCTGACCAGCTCCTTCTGCGTTTCTGAGAACCAAGACAAAGACCAAACACATGATGCTAAATGCATACTAGTACATTTTAGTTCAGCTAAGCAAAAACTGGCAGAACCTGGTTTGCCACTTTGAAGAAATGTTAGTCTTCATTTAAGCTATCTGAGGTATAAATAATTGCTGAATCCCAGCATTCTCACTAAGCACTAAGCCCTGAACTCTCAAAGACTTAACGGCCATGAATTAGCCAATTAAAAGGTCAATATCTGCCAAAAGGTATACTATTCCCAGCTTTGTAGTCACTTTGATGGATAAATTACTCATTGTGGGGCGAATGAAAGCTCTCCCGACTGCCCCAATAATTTTGCGGCAGTTCAGCCATCTGTGCCTCGCCGAAGAACCAAAATCCATTGACTTGCACTGTATATCTTTGAAATTCCATCTTTGAAATGACTTTTAACATTCCATGGATCCAAAGAATCTTTAGACGACAGAACCAGAGACGGTTGATCTAAAAGTATCCATTCAAAGAACCATTCATTGTAGGACATTCTATTCATGTAGGAAAAAGAACGTTTCTCACTTTGACTGGGATGTGTAGCTGGTCCTGATGCCAGTGAGCAGAAGGACTAGGGGTGGTGCTGTGGCGGTTAGAAGGCAAGGAGTGATGTAGGTGCACCTGAGGGAACCAGGTCTTCAGCATCATCTCTATCTGATGAAGTGTGCGCAGATATTTCTCTCTATGTGACAAAGAAGACAACAGAAAAGTTGAGGGGAAAGGAATGAGAAAATGACTGACCCAATTCAGATAAGGGACATTGCACTCTGTAAATATTATAACTGTCATCCATCCAGATGCTGAGGGATTACTAAACATGTACTATAGGCCTATTATTACTGTACGTGTAATTTTACATAGGTTTATGACAACCCTTGAAAAAACCTATAAACCCAACACACAAACTTTATGACAATAATACTGCTAATGAATTGAAAATTAATTTACATAGGTTATAGAGTACATACCCCAAATGAGGTTTCTGTAACACTCCCACAATCCGCTGCAGTCTGTCTATGGCTACGCTTTGCTGGAAAGTGCTCAGACCTGCCAATTAAGCAAAACTATAATTAGTAACAGAATGGTGATTATGAGCTTTCGCTCAGCCTCAGCCAGTGGCATACACATAACAGCTCTTGCTCACCACCAATGGAACCACAGCATTGATGTTATGTTATCTACAGAAGCATGTGTAATACCTTTATCAAATCTGCCCGTCTTGAGTCCATTAAGCAATTCTAGCAGTGGCCTGAGATATCCATGGAGCTCAGAACACTGGGAAACAACGGCACAAGAAAATGGTCATAAGTCATATGGTGGGGAGAAACGTACACTATACAGCCTACACACGCACACACACACACACCCCTACAGTATAATGCATAACTGGATCCTGAACTGTTACCTAACCAAACCAGTTTACCCCAATGTTTACCCCAAAGCCTATTTCTGTTTGGGATGGCTTCTTCATCTTTGCCGTCATTGATTTTTCCAGGTATTTAAATTAAACCAGAACCGGTAGTTAACAACTCTTGGCTATGATGAGTTGTAATTTTAAACCAGCAAAACTGAGACCGTAAAGCAACTTCCAAATGTAAAATTGTTGATAATTAATTAATTAATTAATAAGATAATTAATTTAAAAAATAATTAAAAATCTGTATTATTTATGAAAAAAGGAACAGCTCTAGCAGGTAATCTTCTTCCAAGGTTAAATATTAAGTACACTGTGTAAGGCTAGACTGAAAACCATCAACAAAATTCCACACTCACCTTTCGCGCAAAGGCCACATCCCCTTCAGTGGGTGGTGCGGTGGCAGGGGAAGAGGGCTGCCCACGTCGGCCTGCCCCTCCCTGCTGTTCCTCTGCCAAGGGCCCCCGCTGCTCCCTCTGGTACCCTATGGGGCGGAGGTGGGATGGCGGGCTGGCTGCTGCCAGAGAGAAGCACTCCAGCGAGGCCCGGCCTCCCTCACCCTCTCCCTCAGAGAAGATGTCACCCTCATCCTCGGTGTGATCGCTCTCACTGTATGGAAAGCTTGGAGTGGAGGAGAGGGATTCGTGTGACAACCACTCTGCGGAGCTGTCCAACGACTGCATTACTAGTAGGTGGGAGGGAAACAGTAAAAGAGGAGGATAATGGGTTTGGATTTCACAGACAGTGAAAAAAACAGAAACAAAAAGTTTCAAAAAGACAAAGAATCAATACATTTCTTAAGGCAAGGGAAATATTAAGAAGAAGATGATATCTAATCAAACGGCAGAGATTCCACTCTGGTCTAGCAGAGATGACGTTTCACCACAAAAACAAAGCACAGGATGTCACTTAGAAGACAGCAACGTCTCTCACGTTTGGCTCACCGGTTGCCACATGGACAAGCTACTGACAACGTTTAAGAAAGTAGTTCCTGACCATTCCCTCCCAAAACAACATAACAACAATCTAAGTATATTTCACAACATGCATGCACGCATGGGTAACATCGTGTCCACATCACGCGCAGTTACCACCGTTGCCTCAACATATTTTAACGCTCTGAACGTGATTGGTGAACATAGAGTGTATCTGACGTACTCTCATTTGCTGGGACCGCTCTTTTTGTCTATCTTGTTTATTCAATCCAACTTATCAACAATTGTCTGACTTAATTGAGGCGGATAAAATCCAAATAAGTGTGGTGAATGGGTAATATGTTAAAATGATATCAACGACTTACGTAATTTCAATAACGTTATCTACCACCAATTTTAATGTCCATGTAATTTCTGGACGTTCTAAATATTTCACAAACTCTTGGTCTAACCACTAGCTCTCAGTTTAAGAAAATATGTATGATAGTCAAATAAACTTAAATTCCAGTCGTTTTTAAGACCGCAATAATCCCCGTGGAGATAGAACAAAGGCGTGCTATGACTGAACAAAAACACATTCGCATGACAAAATGTCAAGAAATGCGTTTGCTATAAACATGTAAAATTTGATTGAAATAACTGTCATTTCACTTCGTCACAAACTCACTCAAAACGCTCCCGTTATGTGAGAAAACAACACTTCTTACCTTTCGCCAAGTAAAAAACGTCTGCTTAACTTGTTCAAACTCCTTGCTCCCTTGAGTAGGACTGTTGAATATACTATTATACTATTCTATACTTCACAATCCAGTGCTCATTTAGTTGAGGCTGCAAATCACGACAGTGGTCTTACTAAAAGTTTACCGGTATCTGAGCACCATCAACACCCTGCTCTTCTTTTTCTCCTGTCACTCTCTCTTCTCTCTACCAGTCAACGGATCTTTACAGCGAGGTAGTCCATGTGCAAAGGCGATACACGTGCTACGCTGCGTACTACAGACACTTTGCTGTTATTGGCCAATGTTTGTTATGGCTTTGTCCAATAGGCTGCTTATATGACCAGTCAGAGCCGTCTCGAGCTGTGATTGGCCAGTACAGAGAGTTTGCAAGCGTAGCCTGTGGCACGTGGCACTCGTGCGGAAAAACAGCTACGACAGCGGATTGGCGAGGAAGTATAGCTGCACGTTCAAGAACATCATGTATTTCTCTTGTAACATGCTCGAGGGTTCGGTCACAGCCTCACCTCGTTACGTAGACGTCACAATAGAACGCCAATGCGACTAGTTATTTTAATCAGATCGGGAAACAGAAGGCTAATCTACATTAGTCTACCAACTAAAAAAAAGGATGACACCGGTTATGTAAGAATGGATGTTGCGATAAATATAACAGACTATAGATTGATGACTCATGATAGTCGAATTCCTCAACTGTTTCCTAAGAACTGGTCTTATAAAATGTAAGACCAAATTCTTTCTTTTTAACGAATAGGCCAACTATAAAAAGTTGTGTTGGTCATAATAACTGGGAAAAATAAAGTGAGTCACCAAAATCTCTGTTGACTTTTGACCTCTTTGATCAAGACTACCTACCATTAGATAGCAGTCTCATGTTAAACACTGCATGAATTATAGGTCAGGTCAGTCCTCACAGCAGAGGTGCCATAGTTCTCTGTGAGATCAAACCCTGTCACCATCAGACCCCTATCGGGATGCAGTGATGCGTTTCCTGGTCAACGATTCTGACTTCCTTTCACACCACTAGTTCCTGCACACGGTCATCGCACCCAAGCACTACTGAAATATGGGTCACACGTCAATAGTGACCCACAATCCCCTTGCTCTAGTCTCCAGGCTCTGCACCCCCAGTGCCGTCTTTAGACACGGAGAAACAGGAAGTTAAAGCAATCTATATTCCTCCACAGGAGGCCCCTATTCAGACTGTGTAGCCACAGGCTATATGCCCCCTTCCGAGACGATTGGAACAGGTCTGCTCAATTAACCTTTCATGGGCCTAATGCATTTCAGTGCACTTGAGTCAGACCAAACGGGCCTGACGGGAGACTGGTTTCACCTACTGACCTGATAGTGAGACATAGGCTGAATCCCAATGTCCCTCTCTAAGCACTAAGCCCTGAGCCCTTGTTTTGTACCAGATAAGTCTGAGATGGTTTAGGGGGGACACCGGTATTCACCCATACTGTCCTTTGGGCAGAGATTCAGTTCACAGACATGTAGGGTGAAGGCTTTTCCTTGAACTGGGATACATTTAACATAGTATAGTATACATATAGTACAAGTAAAGGTACTCTATAGAGTATGAGTGTTTCCACATAAGTTATGTATTCAAAGTATGGGAAACACATTTACTTGGGTGATTGACTGGTGCAAGAATTGATATTGCTAGTTAGTACAAATCTCGACATTGCTGGTTTAAAACCACTATCCAGTCTCTATATTTAGTGATTTGAGTGCAGACTCATTCTTTTGAGATCTCTGTGTGGACACAAGTATGTTTACCTGTTTAACTGAGCAAATGATTATTTTTATGTAATACTACTGTTTCAAGTTTGCAATCCTTGTGTGGCAAGTTGAATCAATTAAGCCAAATGACTGTGGTCTTAGGTGCTCTTCTATGTGATGAGCATCCCAAGCAAACCAAACACTGCCAAGTGTTCAGCTAGCCAAACCACACTAAAAGTGACATTAAACAGGAACACATTATACATTTTTATCAATTATCATACATTTAATTGAGACGATTAAGGATTTCATTTATAACCTAATTGTATTATTTAGTTTGAACATATTCGTGTTGTGTGTTAAAAGTGAAACTGAAGTTTTCTCTCATTAGCATGACAGGGACACTATTTGTGTCTCACTATACAACATGACCAGAAATTCCTCCAAACAAACACTGTCTTGGGGGACAGCTGAAACAGCCATAAGGGAAGTCATTGTATGCCAGTAGAAGTCCTTTTCTTTCTGGGGAAAAAAACACAGCATTAGTCCTTTCTCTTCTCAGCATCCAAGCCAAGGATCTGGGCGGTTGGCCTTAGATAGAAAGGAGACTCTTCGGGCCATCTCTGCGTGGTAAATCCTCCTGCAGTTCTCGTAGTTCTCCCGCTGTCGCTGTCGACATGGTTTCTCATAGTACCTCTTCTGCTTCACCGTTTCCAGGATGCCATCAACAGACAACACCCTGAAAAGGAAAGGAGATATATTAATGTTGAAGGACGAGAAATTATGAAGACAGCTTAATACATTTTTAAATGTATAGTAATTTTAAGAAAACTGATCAAAAATGTCTTGGTACCTTCTATGATCCTACATTACAGACTGGCTGCTAAGACAAAGAACCAATAATTTTACTGTAGGAACTGGCCACTACCTCAAGACTTCATATATATCACAGTGCTGCATACTATGATAATAGAAAATCCAAACACTTTTACGTTTATGCTTGTAATTAAACATGCTTTCACCTTAAAAAAAAGATATGCATAGGAGAATAACCACAGAGTCTACAGTAGAAGCAGCCAAGAGAGCCTTCATTCACCCCATAATAAACCATTTAATCATCAATGTGACTACAGAAGCTGCTAAATTAACCTCACAACGCTGCCTGGTGTGCCTTTAATGGTCCATGTGCTTTTTTGAGGCTGTGTTTGTCCCTCTCAGATCTCTTCCAGTTTCACCTTGCCATTTACAGTAAACCAATGTAGTTTTTCAGCCTTTAAACTACATTTTCAAGATCATACTGATGGCACATCAGTTCACAATAGGTTAAATCACACCCTCACCTTCACTGCATCGCCTGCACTGACACTATGCAACTTTGGGGTTCGGGTAGGAACCCCAACACTAAAACAACTTCAAAATTTGACAGCTTCACAGCATACAACACTTCCCCCTTTAACAGACGACGCAGGTAAAATGGGGCAGCCATGGCCAACTGGTTAGGGTTTCAGACTTTTAGTATTACTATGACTTATTATTATTATTACAACGAAAAATGAACACTACAAATAGCCTAACCTTCATGGCTGAAGAGTCTAAAAATGAAAAAGGTAGAAGAAAAATGTAGAGGGTAAATGTCTAGTGTAAAGTCTAGTGTCTGTAGAGTCTGTCCCACCCCCTCTTCAGCTCATACCAGCGAGTGCAAGCTAGTATATTCACCATAGTCTAGGCTCTTACGGAAATGTGTAGTTTACCCCTGTGGGCAAGCATCAAAGATAAAAACAGATCCCAGGATAAAAAATTATCCTGGGATCTGTTATATGTACAAGTTGACATGTACACATGACTATGCAGTCTGATAGGACAGCGGATCAGGTGTCCTATAGTTGTCCAGTAATATTTTTTCAGAGAATGTTCTGTGCCTAACTTCTCAGGATTTTAGGAACATGTTGGATTGTTGAGTTCAGTGTAGTGAATGCAAATGATATCCACCAAATCAAAATGAAAAAGGCCGGCTGGGATGAAAATGAAAACACTATCTGGTACTTTGTCAATTTTGTCAAGTTATATACTGTTTCCGTGAGCAAAACCTGGTTAACACCTCCAAAATGCGAGGGGTGATAGATGGATAGGCTAATAAGTGGTTGATTTATCATGCAAGTGAGTGGAGAAGCACTGCTGCAGGTAGAGAAAATTCTAATTGAACAATCATAAATCGCAAAGTAAAACTGAATAAAAATACTGAATCTTTTTTGTGGATGTAACAATGTGTTAACCAGACTTGCTGTCTGTATCTATACGATTGCCTTAAGATCCTGCAAGTGTAATTACCATGGAATATACACTAGAGGTCGGCCAACAGAGCCTTCATTAACCCCATAATGACCATTTAATCATCAAAGTGACTATGATGATAAATTAACCTAAAAACGTTGCCTGGTGTGCCTTTAAGTCATTATTACTGAATAGTTACTTTAAATTACTTAATAGTTTCTGTACTTAAATTTGATGGCACCCGACAGCTGGGCTGTATACTGGAATTATGAATGGTAGGTTAAGCTACAGTTTGGAGGGGGATGTAAGCAAAGTCCTTCTAAGGCCAGTCCCTTCACTCGGCTGCCATCTTGGAACACCTTTGGGCAGCTATTTGGGATTAAGACCAAGCCCTATCAAAATGAATGGGGGGATATCTAAAACTCCAGATCGGCAGGTCATACTGCCTTTAAAGGTGTATTGTGTGAATCTGTCTTTAAGTCTGAATTGAACGATGTTAAAATCTACCCATAGATTGCTCAAATAAAGCTAAAAAAGGGATTATTTAAAATGGCAATTTGCTCACCACGCCCGCCCCAAAATTCACGGCATGGCTATCATCATTATGACGTTGACAGTAAACAAAAGGTTAACCGCCAGTCATACCGTGTCCAACAATGTGATTGGTTACTTTCATTGCAGGGCAGGACTTACAGTTGCTCAACTCCATCATCTTTGCATTATGAATGGTCGCAATACATTTCTATAGGAGGACTTTTTAAGTGATGTGTTTCCTCCTATATAAGTGTCTCTGATGTAACTTGCCTGCGAATTCAGTCTAAGCTGCACCAAATTTTCTCATACCTGGCGACAGCTCTCAGCGATGTTACATAACAGGAATATTGATTCATTCGCACACAGGATTTCTCCTGCATCATTTGGGGGGGGGGGTCTGTTGGGAGTGGGACAAACTAAATGCTGCCTCTGTTAAAAATTGGCAGATAAAATAACATGGTCTGAGAGTTCCTTGGCAGTGATGAAGTGTGAAACCAAAGCACAGCTCCAAACAAGATTATTGGGGTGAAGGATTAATAGGCAAATTGACTTCAGATGTTGATCTGTCTATGGCTGAGTGGAAATGACCACTCAAGTGACCTCAAACATTTATAACGAATAACGTCACTTTTTTGAAGATACATGATGAAGACGCATAAAAAAGCATTTTAATTTTTTAAGATTTTTTTTTTCATACAGCGCTTAAAATACCATGGATGATTGCTAGTTCTTCAAACAGTCACACAAACTATTTCACAGCATCGTCTTAATATTAACTTCATAGCAACCAGATCAGCTTCATTTAAAATAGTTTAGTAGACATAGATAGACATCAAAAAGTAAAGAAGCCCTAATCATACCCTTTGTGGACATCATAATACAGGCGAGAACAGTGCCCGTTTACTAATAAAATTTCTCTGGTATGACATTGAAGTAGCTAGCATCATGTTAGCAAGCTAAATGGGGAATCTCACTGTCACATGGTAGATATTATTAGTATATCAATAGCTACAACGTTTTCTAGAAATAAACAGATACAAAAACATTATTTACCGATTTAAAGATTTGTATGCAGCGTCAACATTTCCATCCTGAACCATTACAGTTCGAGCAACGAACCGAAGATGTCTAGCCATATTGGCCTTGGTCCTCCCGAATCTCCTCCGGGTGTGAACCTAGACACGAAAAGAAATCGTTCCGCTAGGTTTACCTTCAAAACACTGGGTGGCGCTGAAGATACGCAACCGAGAGGAAGCACACAGTCTCGTAGGCCTGAAGGTATGTTTGTGATGAATCTGACCTGAGTTGAAACCTCGGTATAGAAATTAATAGACTTGGCCTGTATGTCAGTTTCAACCTAGCTGCTGCAATGTGCGTAGAGTTGTGACTCATAACTATGAGAAATGTTTGAGATAAGCCTTTAAGTTTTATTTTAATTAGCTTAAATTCAGAAACGGAATCAGTTTGTGTTAAATCCTACAGACAAAGGACAAACAGAGGTCTCTGAAAAAATCCATAATAGCTTTCGTCAGGATTCATGGAAGAAGTGAAATTAAAAAGCTTTCTTATTCACACATAGCTACTTTTATCTGTGAGAATGTCTGACCTGGACTGAAAAATTCTGGTAAAGATCAGAGGGAAAGAAATAAGTAACGGCTCCTTTTCTCCCTGTCTGTTCAATTTTGTTTGTAAAATGAGAAGCTGTCCTGAAAAGCCCCAGATCATCATCATGCACTGGATGTCCCCGAATTGGCCTTTATTCTCCCTCCTCTTTCCCCTTGTCTTCCTCCTTCTTCTTCTTTGTTTCTCTCCTTATCAAGTGATGCTGTTTTTTGTGGAAGAGAAAGGAGGTCAGACCACAGCAATTTCAACTCAGTATTATGATCACATTTAAATTCTGAGCGACTTCACTGACCTGGCTGAACTTTACCATCCAGTCAAGAAGCCAAGAATGAAAAAATGCTCCTCTTTGTGTGTGTGTGTGTGTGTGTGTGTTTGTGTAATTTGTGTGTGTGTGTGTGTGTGTGTGTGTGTGTGTGTGTGTGTGTGTGTGTGAATGTGTGTGTGTGTTTGTGTAATTTGTGTGTGTGTGTGTGTGTGTGTGTGTTTCCATGCCACATTTCCAGGGGTATCGCTTCCAATCCAGACATGTTGAAAGGTCTCTGGTTGGATGGGAGGGGGGGCAATGGCACAGGGAGAATGAAAAAAAGGAAAAGGTAATTACCCCAGAGCTTTTCAGAATGAGAGGGTCTGCAGTGTCATTTTTCACCCCTGCCCTCTGCCTCTCCACCACTAAACCACTTCTTTGCACCATTTACTTTGATCCTCTGCCCTCGCTGTCTCTCCCACTCTCTCATTGGCCATTTTCACCTTTTTCACCCACCTCTGGTACTCAGGCCGCTACTCAAAGCCTCTCTGCCTTTTCAAAAGGTGGCCCTTTTATGGTCAGTCATTCAATTGCAAACATTTCACTTTTTTGGCTCCATCCACAACCCCCCCCCCCCCCCCCCCCCCCGCAACCCCTACCCCCCTACCACCACCACAACCACCACCATCTTCCGCACCTCAGGAATGTGCCAGCCCCCACAGAGAGAGAAAGGTCTGGCAGGAACAGCATGAATGTGAAAGGACTGGATGGAAGGGAGAGGGAGAGAGAGAGAGAGAGAGAGAGAGAGAGGGAGAGAGAGAGGTGTGGAGCACCTTTAAAACAGACCTATTCTGTTTCATGCATGCCATGTGGTGTGGTTCTGGAAAAGTAATTTGAAGATCTAAAACAGTTTGCTTTTTGAACATGTTATAAATGTATGAAATTGTCCACCACCTAAATAGTCTCAAAATGGTACAACATTTCATCATGCTTGTGCATGGCATTTTATGCTCTGTAGATTTGCTATATACTGTATGTTTGTTTTTGCCATCTTTTGACTTTAAAATTTTTTATTGTCCTGTGTGTAGGTGTGTGTGTGTGTGAGAGTTGTAGAGATGGACAAGAGATACTGACTCTGGAGGATAAAATTTCAAACAACGGAGATCTGTTTTGTACACAAACACAAACATGCTTGAGCATGTTGCCTAAGAAATGTAGACATTGTTAGAACAAATAGAAGAAGGAGGCCCTGTGTCAATGTATTACTCATATTTTGTTTTTACATACTTTGTACTTCACAGTATTTTAACATTTTATTGATCCTTTTTTTACTCCCACAGACAAGATTCCAAAACATATAATTAAGCTCAGTTGTTCTGTATTAGTGTTGTTCATTCTTGACTGGAAAATACCACATAGCATTGCAGGAAATGAAACATGAATAAAATATAAAACATACTCATTACAATAAAACACAATCATTTCAATGTTTCACCCTATGTTTTGTGGGAGTACGCTGACAATTTTCAACTCAAAAATTAATGAACTGTTTTGCAACTGTTTCAAAAATTGGCTGCAGTATTCTCCTCTGTTATGGTGATGTAGACAGTCATGTTGTTTCCTTGGAAAAAAGCAATTCTGCAAGTCTTCGACTGGTTCCCATGAAGAAAGCAATTAGACTCGTAATAGTTTCAGCATGTCTTCACAAAACTTGCTGTCACGAGAAGCTGTGAAGATGTATAAAGTTTTTCAGAGGATAGTTCATCTTTTCACTGATATCAGTGAAATCCAGGTCTACTCATGCAAATATGGGCTGCCATACTGTAAAATTGTCATGTTGTCATATTTTTTGCAACCTGTAAAAAATTACGTTTCATTATCACTGTAAAAGCTGAACTGCACTGTTGTTGATGGAGTGGGCCACTCTCTCACTGTGTTGTGCCAGTTGCCCACTGACCTGTGCCATTCACCCTTTGTCTTATGCCATATGCTGTCCCGCAACACCGTTGTGTGCCACTATCCAGCCGTCCCACTTGCTAACTGTTCAATGGGTTAGTGTTTGGAACAGCTGGCAAATGTCATCAGACAAGAGAGTATGCAATTAGCCTATGTAATTGGGAGTCTTGCAAACTGGACAGTGCAAGTCCCACAACAGTACATTGTACAGTACAGTAGCATGGACTTGGAGAGGGAGGTAATCAAAAACTTAGCTCCAGAGATACAGTATGTGGGGATGAGAGAAAATCAGAAGATCATTGGAAATCAGAACAAATATCACAGCTACATACCACCATTATGGTAAGGCAGAAGTCTAGAAAAGAAAAGAAAGTCAGCTTGAATTTTGCATGAAAGCACAAGAGACTAAGACTGTGAGAAACCACATCTTTTGGTCTGATAAAACAACCTGCCTATGGTGATGTCAGCATCATGGTGGATGCAAACTGAATTGATTAAAATGGTGCCATAGGAAAACCTCATCCCATAACCTACTCAAAACCTCAGACAGACCAAAAAATAACTCATAAACATAGAATATGGGAATGGCTTATCTACGTGTCTTGAAATGCCTGCTTAGAGCCCTGACTTCAATTCAACTGAACAAACTTGGAAAGACTTAAAATGGCTTTTCAATGACCCTATCCAATGTTTCCCCCATCCAACCTTACAGAGTTTGAGAAGACAGAAATCCAGATGTGTAAAACTAATCATACCCAAGGCTATAATCCATCATTGCGGGTTCAAGGGTCCTTCCAATAATTATTATTCGAAGTTAATTCTCTTTTTTGTTTGTTGTTTGTTTAAAGTAAACTGTAAATTTCAACAACAACAAAAAAACTAAGTCTGTGAAGTTTCCGCAATGAGAGCAGCCTCGATTTTTTTAATGATGAGGTGAGACAGGGAGGGGAGAATACTGGTGAGTTGTAACCCATCTTTTGAGTCATGTTAATTGCGATGGGCGTGCTGTGAGGGACTAATTGGGTGCTTTGTCTGTCGCGTTGCCCGACGCCAGAGACCCATACTCATAGTTCAGGACCAATGGGAACAAGTTGTTCGCGCTGAACTAACGAGACAAGAGCCGTAAAATTCAGACGTAACGGTGCGCGCCCAGTCACAAAAGCAGGACTACCACAGCCACGCTACAGAGAACCAGTCATTACAGCCCGCGGGTGACACGGCTGGTATACCTGGAAAATATATCACGACAAACCTATTTTATAAGTTGCCTTTCCAGCGTTAATTGCACAGTACCTGCAATCATGGAGAGTAAATTCGCCGATTTCTCTGGAACATGGAAAATGAAAAGCTCCGAAAACTTTGAGGAGCTTTTAAAGGCTCTAGGTAAGTGAGATTCTCCGACAAATAAGTGTTTTTACTGATCTCAACTGACCGGCCGGCTGTCATTAATGTCATATTGCCTGATGGATACTTGTATAGTCTATTTATGCCAAACCTTCTTTTTAAAAAATCATTCCTCTTCGCACTGCATTAGGTTATATTTCAAATACCCTCCATCATTACCATAAACAAATGTGAATCAATGCCAAAATAGTATAACACGGCTATTTAAAACAAATTGCATAGGCTACCAAGCCAAGTCAATTACAATTAATTTATTAATTTACGCTTCCCTCAAATATGTGCCCATGAAAATTTCAAAAAGCGAGTCACTCGGGTTTGTTCTCTATCCATCATGAATATAAATCTTGTAATTTAGGTTTGTCCAAAGGAAACTTTCTCTTAAGCAGAGTTGACTGCAAGGGTGGAAAGCTATGACTAAACGTGTTTATGCTATTTTTTAAGTCAACAGCATGCTTCCTCATCGGTACAAAGAAAGACGTGATTCATTAGAGAGTATAGGGTACAGGTCGCCGGCCGGCCAGGGGCACCAGCTAATGACTAATGTCTGCGGAAAGGGGGTCTTAATCAAGTCCTCATGAGATTGTGATTATGTTCCCCTGTAATGGAGCCTCAGTTGCCCTAAGCCACTCTGGTCCCCTATGAAATCGCTGCAAGGGGCGCGTGGTGTGTGGTGAATTTAAAATCCTGGCGACAAGCATTCCTTCCCTTCTCCAGATCACTGGGGTTGCTATTTGTTTATCTCAGGAATAAAGGCCCCTGTCACCTCAGAAGAAGGTGTCTGGGATATCAGTTTTCCAAATTACCTTAGTCCATTTGGCAAGCCGCATTCCACTGTAATCACTAGAGGGCCATTCTTATTAAAGTCAGCAAACCACAAGAATTCTTTCAGTGAGGTCAAGGAGGCCCACACACTGTACTATTGCATTCAGCCATCTCTGGTTACAGTACGGACAATATAGAGCAAAAGTATGTATAATTTGCCTGTGTGTGTGTGTGTTTTCTCAGGAGTGAACGTGTTCCTTCGTAAAATTGCTGTGGCGGCAGCATCTCGGCCAGCAGTGGAGATCTCCCAGCAGGGCGAGACTTTATCCATTCAGACATCCACCAGTGTCCGTACCACACACATCTCCTTTACTGTGGGAGAGTCCTTCAACGAGACCACCGTGGATGGACGGCCATGCACGGTATGAGCTTCTCTGCAATGGTTGTTCCAGTGTTGTCATTCATACTTTTTTATCCCTGTAGAGAAATTTGGTCTTTGCATTTACCCCATCCCTTGTGTCTGTGTAGAACCATAGAGATTGTTGTGTTTGTGTAGAACCATACAGATTGAGTGTGTCTCCATATGGTTCCAGCTGCTGCTCACTGACAGCAATGAAGGAATAGCACAGCTTCAAACAGTTTGAAAATTTATGCATGCATGCAAATACAGTCATGTTATCACAGCCCGTCTAATCAATCATCTTTCAACCTGTTTTCACATGTGACAAAATTCTCACAAGGGTGAAGATAGATAGGAAGTTAGATAGAAAGATCATGCCATAACTGCTGTGTTGCATCGATCCCCTAATGTGAATATAAATTTCATTTGTTTGGGAGGGGTGGATTAACTCTTACGAATAAAGCGTAATGTGATTATAATCGATGGAATGTTTCATTCGCATATATGTGAATGTACTATGTTTCTATATATAGATATTGTTCTGGCGACATTACGTTTTATTCCCACGGAACACATCACTGGATTAGACTAAGGTCCGTTTTTTAATTTGCATTGCACAGTTTATGGAAACACATGCAGAGGCACATACTCTTGAGCTGAATGGTAATGCAGATATGAATTGTGAAGAACATGAATTGAAAAGTTGAATGGAAACCCAGTTATAGAGAGTGGTGCTGGAGTCAAGTCATGGGCAGCAATGGTCTCAGTCGGCTCCAGACGGACCAACAGAGCAAATTCAGATATGCCTGCAGGTTCATCTGGGTTCACCTGAACTGTGCATTGTAGCAAATGTAATACACAAGTCACAGAAATTAATCAAAATTAAACCTCTATAAACACAAGTGGCCACCATGTGGCCATTTCCACCTCTTGGCATTCAGTAAGCCTCCAATTAAACAGTCATTAATCACGCTCACCGTTTCTGCACCATGTGTGTAACACATGCACTTCGTGTTCCTGTCTGTCCATCGCATGGCTGTCTTTTTGTCTAGAGTATACCCCGTTGGGAAACGGAGAGCAAGATTGTCTGTGAGCAGACTCTTCAGAAGGGCGATGGACCCAAGACAGGCTGGACACGGGAACTAACCAACGATGGAGAATTAATCCTGGTGAGACCCTTGAATCCTGCCTGTCATCTTCGGTGGTTTATGCTTGAACAGGGTTGAGTTTTAGTGTGCTGTTGCTAACTTCCATTACAATCTAGGTCATTAAGCTATTACACCCAGTGGTATAACTACCAAGATAGCAACAGATGTTTGCAACAACACTTTTTATAAACTCAAACCAATCTTGTTAAAGTCTTTACTAGATTTGCACAATACTGGAACATGTTTATGAGTTGGATAAGATTATGTTCACACCAATCGCAAAAGGTGAATAGGTCAGTTGTATGTTTGGAAAGTACAGGAAGTGTATCATTTACACAAGGCTTTATTGGACAATTCCACAGATTTACCCTTTCTTTATCTGCATGATAGAGTCGCTTAGTTCAGGAAACACTTTGTGTATGAACGGATTTCTATGAATTGCTGTAATGTAGTCTAAAGTTATGTGTATTTTCCTGTATTGCAGACAATGACTGCTGGAGACGTTGTATGCACCAGGGTGTATGAAAGAGAATGAAGAGCCACTTTTTGACGCTTTTTCCTCTGTCCATAGTGCATCATATTCAGCTACATCAGTACATCCAATATTGGTTCATCTGTATTAAGTTTTTTGTATGTAATGAGTGTCTTTCTTATAGTTTTGTTTTGCTTTGTTTTTCACTTATGTATGGATATGTGCATTTTCTATTTGCATGCAAATATGTTTTTGTTTTCAAACCAAAAAAATAATGTATTTATTCTGAATGTTTGTGTGAGAATGTATTTCCTAAACCAATAAACCAAAACCAGGATGTTTTTTTGTCTAAAACAAGTGAAACAAATTAGTTGTTTTCTCAGTTGTTTTCTCAGCCTTTGCACTGCTGAAATAGCTGCTCGCATTAGACAGAAAGCTGATGTCTCTACTCCCTTCCTATCGTGTTGATCAGAGCCCCTGTAATTTTCACCCATTTCTATTCCTCTCTCTCCCTCTCCCCCTTGCTCTATATAATTCCATATTTCCTTATCAGCACATATTGCCCTTCATCACTTCTCCCCGTGTCCTATCAACACCTCTTACCGCTTCCTCCCTCTCTCTATATCTTTTCTGTAATCGGCTTCCACCCTTTTCATTTCCCCCGTCCTCCTTCTCTCTCCTCGCTCTCACACGGACGTGCCGGCGCAGCTCTCTCTTGCTTTTTCATTGCAGAAATGAAATCCATATTTTCTGGATTCCATGAGGAGGAGTTCAAGAGTACGTTTTGGCAAGTGAGCAAGGGAAAAAGAGGGAGTGGGAAGGAAAGAGTGAGTGAGTGAGAGAATGAGACAAGAGTTACAGGGAGGAAGAGAAAAAGAAGTCATTTCACAGTTTGGGAGAGGTCCTCCTCTCCCTCTTCTCTCTTCTCTCTTCCGTCTTAGCAGCTGCGGCACGTTAGTGTATGAGATCTGCAAAACTACACCCTCCACCTGGCCCCCTTGTTTGGTGGAGACAAGCTACTGCCTGGTGCTCTGTGGTCTGGGAGAATGCTCTGTTGTCTCACGATTGTTTGCAATTAGGATCAGAACTACAATGTAAAAATCGTGAAAAGATGGAGAGAGGGAAAGCAAGAAATCACTCAACCCGCCAGTAGTTGAACTGTCGAACTTGGTGCTTTTGACAGCATGCACACACTCATACACACACACATTCTCTCTCTCACTCTCTGTCTCTCAGCAGACCCATAGAAAATATTCTATTTCCTGTCCTGTGTCTCATGCCAATGATCTCTTTTCCAGACACTTTCGCAGACAATGTCAGCTCTCACTGTTTCTTTAGTCCCTTTAAGTTTTAAAACTCACTGACAAGTTATGTGTGCATGTTTATGTGAGTGCACGTAGCCTATGTGTGCATGTGCATGTGAGTTTGTGTGAATTAATGTGTGCCAGAATGTGTGTGTCTATGAGAGTCCGAAAAGACAGTACTGTGCGAGACAGTACTTATACTGTGTTACACTGTGAACAATGATTGAAGTCTCTCTTTTTTTCTGTGAACATATACGACCAAAAGGAGTAAAAGCTCTCTCGGTGCTCTGTCTCAGTCTCCCTCTCTCAGGCCTATTCTAGCTCCAGCAGTTCTCTTGATAAAACACTGGCAAACAAAAGGGCCCCGAATGCTCCACCATGAACAAAAGTACATGCTGGTCCGATTCCCAGGGAGGGTGGTTCACTGGTGGCGGTGGAGGGAGGGAGTCAGAACATTGTTTCAGATGCATACAAGGAAGCTGCGGCGTGACCGAGAGCAGTCCTCGTCTTACCACTAGCTCTCCCTCTGAGCAAACCGCAAGGCTTGTGACTCCCAATGTGCTTGCTTTTGGGCTTTGTCTCTAACCTCTTCTCCCCTCTCGCTCTCTCCTTCTCTCCCTCAGCCCCACTTTTATTTAAATTACTTGCATGCTTTCCACTTTACGCACTGTATTTCCTGCCTTTCTTCCTCTCACTCTCTGTCTCTCACTTTTTGTTTTTTCTCTGTTCAGATCACTTACTCAACACACATTTACGTACATTTAATGCACTGTGCATACATTTGTTATCTCCCTCATTCATTCATTTAATTCATTCATCCACAGTCGTTCTCCCTCTCACGCCCACCCCCTCAGCCATTATGTCAGCCCATTCCATAGGCGATGATGTCACTGGGCTGTGGATCGCTTGATTTGCCATGGAATGCTGCGGTTTTAGAACTCGGAGGCTCACAAGTCCAGTAGTGTGTGAACACAGTGGAGGTGGAAACAGGCTCACAGACACATGCAAAGGACAATCACACACACACACACGCGCCTCACAAAAAGAAATCACACACACAAATACAAAAGATACAGATAAAATATGACAAAAGGGCTTTCCATGGTTATGTCTTTATATGTCATTAGATATGTGGAAGTATCACATCTAAATTGTGTGGGGGAATGTGATGATCATATGACTTCCCTCGATCACCCATGTGAACCCACATGATCAGGGTCAAATAGGTGGGGTGAGGGGTGAAGAGCCAAATAAAACAGAAGGGGGATGTGTGAATTAACGCATCAAAGAGAATTGCTTTAATCCTGGCAAATGGCATGGCAAGGTTTGCTAACATGCTGACCCATCCAGAGGGGTTAAATTAATTTACAAACATGCAATGTTTTAGGGGATGGTGGCAGTAGGATCATAGAGATTGTAAAAGCATGGTGTAACAACTTGCATGTGTTGAATGATGCATCCCAGCATTGAGCAAAATTAACTCTAACTAAATATTGTTGACTTCTTAGGCCGACAAACAAGCCTGTTTACACATTCATGTGAGCAGCAGCCCTGCAATGAATCACATACAATATCATGTTCAGCTGAACTATTTATAAAGCAATTATCCTGGAGGGATAGACTACAATAGTCCTCGCACAAACTTAATGGCGTAAGTGTCCTGTTGACATCGCATGTACTCATAGCTAATACTCACAGGCCAAAGCCAGTTAACGAAGTGGCATTCACGGCTCTGGCGTTCATCAGACTCGTATATAGAGCGTTTATGAGCCCACAGCGACGCCTTGTGGTTGAAATGAAACCCAAACTGTCTTAAATGAAATTTATTTTGGATGATATCATTGGTCCAATTTTGCCTCATCAACCCCCTCCATTTTCTCTCTGTGTAGCTCACTGAGCATTGGCAAAGGAACTGCGTAGTGTAAATAAACTCACATACAAAAACATTAGGCTATATCTTTATAATTGGAAATACTTCAGTTGCACGAATGTCACACTAATACACACCAATGCCAATACATGCATTTTAGAAGAGCCAAGACAGCCTCCAGCACAGATCCTTCTACAGACACAGCCACCAGGACAGACCAGACACGCCCCCTCCCCCCCAAGTGCACACGTGCTTCGGCTTCTCCTCTCTCCGCAGTCACATGACTAGACTTCCTGATTCCAGCCTTCTTACGATAAATCTCACTGCTATCGTTTCTGCAAGGAAATTGAAATTCAGAGAGCAGGCCGAAACTAAGCGCACCTTTCGAAGACAACGCAATGCAGCCTAGAGGACTCAAAAACGCCATACATTATAAATGAGAGTAAATGAAGGCAAGGTTGGCTACGTGGCTTGCCAGCTAGCGAGCAACGTAGCGATAGCTAATTTGATTTAACGGTAACGTACATCCGCTAGCTTAGCTGTCTTTTAGCTGTTTAGCTAGCCTTTAGCCGTAGTGCTAACAGCTGTCGTTTAACAGTTTTAACGTTCCTGGTTGATCGAGTACCACACAACCAGTAACAACAAATCAGCTCTTTTACATATACTGTTATTGGAACAGTAACGCTAGATAAACAACCTGCTATATCGTGTTATTGATTAAACACAGACATCCACATTCTTTCAAGCTAGCTCGCTAGCCGACATCCTGAAGACATTTTTGTACTTGTCACCGCCAACGATAAGGAATCATGTCAAAGTACACAAGTTTTCCGGACCCAAACGAAGACCAGAATCCGTTCCAGGTATCTCAAATTTAAATTCTTATGTAGGCCCTAGTTCATTATGATTTATTGATGACTGAATGTTGACGTGATATGAGAACTGTAATGCTTTAGCAGAGTTAGGTCATTGCGTTGTATCAAATTGCTTGCGCAGGAAGAACAACAACTTGAGAGAGGATATATTTTAAGCAATCAGGAAGGACCTGCTGATACTTAGTCATTGCAATGGCTGTGGTCGTATGCAATCCTCATAGAGGCTGCAATTGTGTGCCGTTGGCTGTGGATTCACTCATAATGTATGAAAACGTCTTGTGTGTTGAAACAGGACCCGTCTGTCACCCAGCACAGTAGCAACACGGGCTATGCCACTCTGGACTTGTACAATCCCTTTGACAACAAGACAGTGGTAAGAAAGAGCCAACAGCCTTTAGAATCTTTTGCTTATGTGTGAGTCGGTTTAGGAAGGCCGTGAAGGAGCAGAGGGGGCTGGTAAGAATGCAGAACTCAACAGGCATGACATGAATATTGCATTCCTACCATCTGGGGTCTGCCAAGACTATATTATAAGATGGTCTGTTTCAGTCATTTTTGCCGTCGTCTGCATTGCTCTCAGCAGACCGAATTTTATTCAGCATTCAGTGCCAGGCTGGTTAACTTGACAGTCTTCTAAACATTTATGTGTGCTGCTTGTTTCTTATTGAAATTAATTATTAACCTGTTGCATACAACTGAAAAACAAAAAATGCAACCATATGCATCTACTTCACTATAAGTGTAAATAGCAATAGTTGTTTGGCTATGCTATATATCCTTTATGTTTCGTAATTGCAGTGTTGTATATGCATTTTTTTTTAATCAATTAATTACATCTTTTAATTTTCTCATATTTGTAGCAACCGCCTCCTCCCTATGAGGCCACTGTGCCTTCGGCACCTCCGCCGGCTACAACTCCGCCTAGTCGGACGACACCTACGGAACCACGCAATTATGGTTCCTACAACACCCAGGTCTGTCCTCCCTTTCCATTAACCGCAACCCCTCACACCTTCTCTCCACTTGTCCCACCGATGGCCACTGTACCCTTGGCGAACAAACCAGCCATCGCCTTCTAACATATTTGTCCTTTCAACCTCCTCTTTCAGTTCACTGACAGTCTGTATGTAACCTCTCCCTCCTGTTTCACTCATTCTGTAGAACGAGGATAGTTCTGCCTCGGGTTCGTATGTCCCTCCTATTCTGCAATCAACAGACAGCCAACCCGCTGGAGATCCTGTATGTGTGCCCCTCCCACTTTGCATATAGTGGCAACCTTGAGGCTGAACAAAAAAATCCAGTGCCCTTGCCCACTCTCTGTGTGCTTTGCCTACTGTAATCATACTTACTTACCCACCTTTTGTTCTGTTTGATCCTACCATGCAACGGCTTACACTCTAACAATGCACGCTGTGCCTTCAAGGCTTTAGCTATAGTTGTGATGTTTTGTCAAGTGAACGAAGTGAAACATGAATGCAAAAGAGAAGTGTTGGGATTTGTTTGCCGTTAAACAAGCTTCAAATGAGCTGCTTTGCACTGTGATTTTAGAACATGCCTTGGAAACCCCCAGAAGCATCACGTAGCCTCATGATGCTCAATGTTTGCAAGTAACTCAATAACTCTGCAGGCAATTTGATTTGAGTGAATCTTTGTACTCTACAAAAGCTTGATTGTCAGTACCTTATGTTAGATCAAGGCAAATTTCCTGAAAAAACAACACCACCTTCTTATTTGTGTGAACTACTTACCTAGACAATAGTAAGCACATGAAAGCACATCGTACATACTGTTCAACAAGAACTTTAATCCCCACCATATTTATAGTACACAGCTTGGTATAGCTCGATGTCTGTTACTGATAAATCACATGGTTGGGGTGGACGATTGACTTTAAAGATGAAGCTCAGATTAAAGGAGAAATATGGTATAATTTAATCCATAGTCCCGGCTGTTTGAGGTCACAGAGTGCTGTCTGTAGGAAAAAGAACGAGAAAATTTGATGCAACATTTATTGAATAGTAAACTGGCAGTTAAAGTTAACTGATTAGGGCATTGGAAAATGAAGCTGATAGTGAGTTGCTGTGCCCTATTCTGCTAGTGATAGCTTCTGGTTCACTATTTGGTCTATGTTGCATCAAATTTTCTCATTCTTTTTCTACAGAGACACTCGGTGACCTCAAAAAACAAGGTTATAGATTGATTCACACTGGATTTCTCCTTAAGTTAGATCCTGTAGCTTTGTGTCCTAGCGCAGCTGACCTCTCCTACTTGCCTTGCTTTTTCTGTAGGGGCACTGAGTGTGTATGCATAATCTCATATTTGTCCTTTGTTTGTTGCCACTTGCTAGTCTAGCAAAATGTGTGAATGTGTGAATTATGTGTCTTCTTTTGGATTAGTCTTATCTCTAGGGATGGCTATCAAACCAAAATGGAGTTCAAAGTTGAGTTTTGGCAAGCATCCCTAAAAGCATATTTTCCCATCCATGCAAGGAAGTGTTCACATGTTTCTGCATTACAAAGAATCGGTTTGATAGGAGTATATGGTGTGGATAAGATCTTTAGACAGACGTGTTGAACACTTGAAGAGCAGGACAGCTGTTGACCCTTCCCCCAAACACCTCCAAACCCCCTTCCACAAACCTGTAACTGTCCATCTCCCTTCAGAGGGAAGATTAATCTCACTCAAGACTGGGATGATGGCTTTCAAAATTTCAGTTTGTAAGGGTAGGACCAGGCTTCCCTCAGACAGTTTTCCGTACTGTAAGAATGCTGGCCAAACATTTACTCAATTCTGAACACCCTGAGGAAGGCAGAGCGCTGAAATGCATCTGTGTGAATGAATGGTGTGGATGCATAGTGCCGCCTTTCCTTCCCTGTCTTTAAAAATGGCAGTGAAATGTTGGCCCAATGGACCCATTTCACAGCAGCCATTTTTCCAAGCAGTCGCAAGGTAAGCACAGGTGTTATTAAGGACAGCTAATAAGATTCTAATTCAGTGTAGAAGAATCAGATCCTTATTGGTTTATATTAATAACACCCGTGCTTCCCCTGAGACCTCTTTGAAAAATGGCTGCTGTGAAGTAGGTCCATTCAATGAGGCAAAGGTAGCTACTCATCAGTGAGATGACTGGTAATAAGGACATACCTCTAGACGGCTTCTCCCACTGGGTGATATACATTAATATGTGTTGTAGCTTTATAGGCATTGGCACAGTAGGTAGCATTGCGTCATTAAATTGAGGGGGAAAAAACATACTGGGCTTGAATGAATGACAGTGTAATCGGTATGTGCTCAGAAGTATCTAGAACATCCTGGAAATGGCTTTATTCCAGCACTAGGGAAAATGCGATGAAATCAGTGTCTGGCATTCGTGCACAATCCCACAGGTTGTTAATTAATCTAAGGAGGTAGTTTAAGGTTTATAAATGATGCCTATAGTGTTTGACTTTACAGTGTAATTAGGGAAAGTGGCATGTTTTTGTGCATCACTTGAAAAGTTATAATGATCTTCCCACAGGTGGTTTTGACATGACATAATTTATCGTGAACTCTTCCCCTTCCTTATTTCCTCTGACTTTATTTCACCATGTGGTTCTCTCTCTCTCCCTCTCTCTCTGTCTATCTCTGTCTCCCTGTCTTGTTCTCTTTTTCCCTATCTCATTCTGCATCTTTGTCTTCCTCTTTTTTGTGTTGGTGTGTCTGTGTGTCCCCTGCCTGATCCACAGCAAACTGCGGTGAACGCCACCACAGCAGAGCTGCTGAAGAAACAGGAGGAGCTGGAGAGGAAAGCCCGAGAGCTGGAGAGACGGGAGAGGGAGCTGGACGCACATGCCCTCGGAGCTGGAGCCTGTGAGTCCGGCAGAGAGAAAGAGAGAGGGGGGGGGGATAGGAAGGGAGATGAGAGAACTAGACAGGGAGGGGGGCAGTGAGAGAGATGCACCTGGATTGATACGTGCAGGAGCTGGATGTTGCTCCAGAAACCAGAGAGAGAGAGAGAGAAAGCCGTGAGGAAACAGAAGAGAAAGCTAGATGCTCTCGCCCTCAGAGGTAGTGGAGGAGCGAGAGAGAGATGGAGAGGGGAGGGGGGGAGAGGAAGACAGGAGAGATAGAGAGAGGGGTAGGGTGATGAAATGAGAGGGAAATGAGGGAGGAGGTAATTAAAAGAGCCAGGAGTGTAGTCATTAGCAAGGACATACAAAGATGGGGCTGGGGAGTGCAGGCAATGCATGCAACTAGCAGTTAGCATTTGCTCTGGAAGCAAGAGGCATCCAGAAGCTGAAAAATGCCCATGGTGATTAATGTATCCTGTCTACACTCATTTTTGGAATCCGAGAAAATTGTAAAACCGAGCAGTCATCCGCTCTAGGCTTTTTCTTTGTCAAGCTGTTATCACTTATTTATTTATTTATTTATTTATGTATTTATTTATTTAGTGTTTATAATGTGTTTATGTGAGCATGCAGGCTACATGACCGAAGATTAGGAGTTTTTTCCAGCAGATGGGGGGGGGGGGCCTTAAATTGACTTTTGGAAGTATTGTAGTTTCCCAATGCCCAAAACCTAGCCATTGTTTCTGTTTGCATGCGAGTCCAAGACTCCACTTAAACATAGTGGTGGTGGAAGTGGTATGAATGTAATGCAGTTGTTGAAACGCTGCCAAAAGATTGTGATGGATAGATGGAGTCAGCTGGGGAAAAGTAATGGAGAGGTGAGAGAGGGGGATGGAGGGATGTATTAATCGTGTGGGGACGGGTGATGGATGACGGTGAGAATGAAGGCTGTTCTCTCTCTCACGCACTCCTCCCGCTCTCTCTCTTTCTATCTCTCTGTCTCTCTCTCACTGTCTCCCTCACGCACACACTGTCTCTCTTGTTCTTTCTTTTTCTCTTTCTTTCTTTCTTGCTCTTCCTTTTTTCCTTCCTTCCTTCTCTCTCGTTCTTTCTCTGCCTCTCTATTTTCTCTCTATCTCTGCCTCTCTGCCTTTCTCTTCTCTCTGCCTCTATTTCCTCTTTATCTATCTTTCTTTCTTTCTTTCTTTCTTTTCTTCTCTACAGCCCGTCAGAATAACTGGCCCCCCCTGCCCTCCTTCTGCCCAGTGGGGCCCTGCTTCTACCAGGACATCAGTGTGGAGATCAGCCAGAACTTTCAGCGTACCGTCACCATCATGTACTACTACTGGATGTGTAAGTGCGTGCGTGCTTGTGTGCTTGTGTTTATGTATGTGTGCCTTTAATCTGCACATCAGTCAACTCGTCATCGTATTCCCTCAACAACTCAAGGGTTTCTGCCCCTATGTGTTGGTATATCATGTCTGACAGTTCAACACCATGGTTCTGTGCTGGTATGTGTCTGTCTGCTTATCTGTTGGGTTTTGTTTATCTTTTGCATCGCCTTGCTGTTCAAACACAAAACTGACAGACCTGAATGCCTCATCTGTTTCCTCCGGAGTGATATGACCTACTTAACTATTGTGTATTCAACTCCTCTGCTTTCTAGTTGGGGTTCTTGAAATGTTTCCTAATGTTTGTATTTTGCACCTCAGTCCAGTTAGATGTTTCTTCACCACTTCCAAATGGATGTTACTCTCTTCTCTGTGTTCTATGGCCATAGTGTATGGGACTTTGGGGTGTTTCTTTAGCAGTTACTTATGCAAAATAGATACCCCCTTAGATAGTTCTTAAGATTGAATTTCTTCTTTTAAAGCGCGCCCTCCCTCGTTCATCATGTCTGTGTTGGTGAAAGTGACCATACAAGTCTAGTTTGAGTTTTTGAATTATTTTTCTTTTCCTATTTCCTGTGTACTTTCTCTTACTCCACCCCTCCAATTCTCCCCATTGCTCTCCTCTTGTCTCCTCTCCCTTCTCCTCCCCTCTTCTCTCTCCTGGTAGTCACGGCCTGCACACTGCTGTTTAACGTGATCTCCTCCCTGGCCAACTTCTGCACGGATGTCGCCTCGGGCGGCGTAGGACTGGGCTTGGCCATTCTATGGTTCATCCTCTTCACCCCCTGCTCTTTTGTCTGTTGGTACAGGCCTGTGTACAAAGCCTTCAGGTAGGCACCCTGTTTTTCCCCTGCTTAGGGTTAGGGTTTTATTTTTTCTTACATGCTCAGGAGTTTTTCTAGGTAGTGTCATTGCTAACTTCAGTTGCAATATCGGTAGCTACACTGTTGAGTGCAACTGGTGTCACGACTGACATTGTGATGGAAATCGGCAGCATTGCTCTTTGGAAACTCACCCCTGAATCATTCTAATCTTCCACATCAACCTGAAACCACTACAGACGGTTTTGGGTTGCAAATTGACCACACTCAGGCTCAACTTCTAACCATGTTTGTTGTTAATATTTTAGGAAACAGAGACATGAGCTGGACTTTCACCTGGCACGAAGTGCCACCTGCTGTGAAGCTTTATCCATTAGGTTGAGGCAAAGTCTCCACATTAGCATAATGTGTAAACTATGTTGCCAGCCCAGTTTTAAAAAGCAGTATGTTGCACTGGCACCACCTGCAGTCCCCACAGATGTACCAGTGGATGCAGGTTTAGTTAGTATGTTAGCTTGTAAACAGCTTAATTTTTCTGATACTTAAATACACTTCCTATTGCTTATACCTGGAGAAAAAAGGGTCGCATCTTCAAAAATTCCCAACTTCACCTCTCTCTCTCTCTCTCTCTCTCTCTCTCTCTCTCTCTCTCTCTCTCTCTCTCTCTCTCTCTCTCTCTCTCTCTCTCTCTCTCTCTCTCTCTCTCTCTCTCTCTCTCTCTCTCTCTCTCTCTCTCTCTCTCTCTCTCTCTCTCTCTCTCTCTCTCCCAGGAGTGACAGCTCTTTCAACTTCTTCGCTTTCTTCTTCGTTTTCTTTGCCCAAGTTGTCTTCTACATCATCATGACCATTGGTATCCCTGGTTGGGGCTTCAGGTGTGTCTGCACCAGCATTAAAACTCTTAAGCAATCTGATGGACTTCACCTATATGTGACTTGTATATTTATTCTGTACACAAATAAAACCAGACGTGGCCGTTTTATACACTGGCATGAATAAGAGCCAGACAATCTACATTCACTTTGCAACACAAATCAGTACCGTAATTTCCTGATATTACCCAAGGTTAATAGATTTTTTTTTTCATCAATGTGGTTAATACACAGAGGAGGGCATATCTTTGGGATTGCGTTTCATTTTTTTCTTAGACAACTTTATCACTGTAACATGATGATTTGATTTGAAGTACTGTTTTACTATTTTACTAAATTTTACATACTGACCTGATTATATTATTATACATAGCACTTATATTCAGGAAATCACTGTAGGCACCTGTCGCCAAAGGTTGAGATAAAATTTTCTAGTCCTGCTCTTCTGCTATTACTCTCAAAGCGTTTAACCATTAAGCCTTCTATCCTTCTCTCCAAGCGCAGTCATTAGGTGACTAATTCCTCTCTCTCTTCCAGTGGATGGATTGTGAGTCTGGGCACCCTGAAGTCCAGCATTCCTGTCGGTGTGATGATGTTGCTGAACGCTGTTCTCTTCACCGGCCAGGCCGCCATGGGAGTAGTGATGCTGAAGAAGGTAACCTTTGCTGCTTGAGCCGCTTGTCTTAGGTGCTGGTGTGTGTGTCTGTCTGTCTGTCTGTCTGTGTGAGAGTGAGTGAGGGAGTACGTGCGTGCATGCATGCATGCGTCTCTGTGTGTGTGTGTTACAGCAGACTCATTCCTTGGTCCATGGCAAGCCAGAGAGGGGCTAACATTTGTACACAGACACAGGAAATGACATCAGTCCAAACAGTGAGGAAAATCCCATTAAAATTGTGAATGTGTGTGTTCCAAGTCTGCCCACTTCTAAATGTCACATTCTTTTAAATGTCACTGTTCATGGTTGTGCTTTGCTACATGTTAGAGTCCCTCAGGTTAAAACACTCTCTCTCTCTTTCTCTCACTTGTTCACCCTCTCCATCTCTCCCTAAATCTATCTATTTATCGATTTATCTGTCTGTCTATCTATCTATCTATCTATCTATCTATCTATCTATCTATCTATCTATGTCTTTTCTCTTTTTTTCTCTGTCTGTGTGGCACAGTGTCTTGATATCTAGTCTCCTCCTCTCTCTCAGGTGCACTCCCTATACAGACAGACTGGCGCCAGCTTTGAGAAAGCCCAGGCTGAGTTTGCCACCGGCGTCCTCTCCAATCAAGCCGTGAGGCAGGCAGCTGCCAACGCCACCACCTCTGCTGCCCAGGGCGCCTTCACAGGGGCGCGATAGAGAGGTTTGGCGCAAGACAGGGGGAAGGGGGGCGGGGGTAGCTGGGTTGTGTGTTTGTTCTTGGATGGCTAGTCCAGGCCTTGCATACACAGTGCCCTCAGCTGTATCGGGGCAAACATTTTTGCAAGGTAGATTTCCTGCATTTTTGTCAATAATGTCCATTGTTTATTTAAAGAGAAAAAAAGATCAGTAAATGGGCAGTGAGAATAGATTGTGTACCCCATAATTTACCTTCATGTTTTGGAAAGAAATGTAGAAAAAACAAACACTTCAAGCTCTGTTTGCACAGACACACCAGAGAGTAAAAAAAAAAAAACAAAACAAAAAAAACCCAGCGTCACTGGTTATTGCTTACTTGTATTCTGGGGTTATAGGAGGCAGGACTTCACTCACAAACTTACTGGGGGAGAACAGGGAGAACGGAAGAGAGGGAGTGGGTGGGCGGCGGGGTGGGGGTGATGTCGGGGTTATTGTATATGAGAAACCCTTTCAATGGACGACCACCTGTTGGTCTGTTAGACACTACTGACAGGTAGATCACATTTAGGATGCCAATCCCACGGACGAGTCCCCTTTTTGCTGCCACTGTGCAAGTGTCCGTTTTTATCACACACACACACACCATAAGTACCTGTGTTGTGGTTGTTAGAGCCCAATGATGAGCCTAAGCCCCCCGCCCCCTTAGAGTTCAGTGGAGATGTGAGAAGTTGCTTTGAGCTTTTTGCTGTTAAAACTGGTTTTGTTTTTTTTGTTTTGTTTTGTTTTTCCTTTACGGTTTCCTTACCTAAAGAGGCACTGGTTTCCATTTTCTGCTCCCAGTGCTCTACCTTTGCTTTACCTGGCTGCTAATTTCAGCCTGACTCTTTTGGTAACAAACAGCAACAACTGAGCATTGCATAATAATATGTGGAGGTTTGTGGCAAATGTATTATGGATGCAAGCAAACCGATGAAAAAGCAAAATTGAATTGCATGTTGTATATTTGAATGAAAGATATAAAGGCAGAAGATAATGTTGACACAGTTGGCAATGCAGTGTAAAACACTTGCGATTGATTTAACATGTAATTAACTATGGCTGAATTGTTCAGTTTTCTGTGGCCAATGTTTTTATGTTGCTAACAATGAGCTCTAACAAGTTTTTATGTTTTATCTTTTTCTTTTTTGTGATGTGAAGGAGAATGCCAATTTAAGTATTTTTCAAATGCCAAAATAAAGAATGACAAAAGCATTGTTTTGCTTGCGTTTGTGTTTAATCACTGTGTTGTTCATATGTATATGATTATTGTCACAACTGGAAGTCTGGTTTGTTTTAATAAAACCTTGGAACTCCCAAGGGCATGGACCCAATCTCTAGAACAATATTTTGAATTATTGATCCACAAAGTATCGAACTAGACGTGGGGAAAGGTTCACATCTTTTACAATCAGACTGGTGACATCAATTTCTGCACCATCAAGAGCATTCATCCACTTCAAGACCATATGCCTATAGTAGTCCAAACGTAAACATGAACCCATCATAACTGCACTTTAATATTCACATTTTATGAGTTTACTATTCAACATTTTACGCATTGTAAACATCTGTTTTCCAATGCGTCTGACGAGAGAAAAAGAAAAAAAAAACTTTAGTCCTTATTAGGATATCTGTTATAAGCCAAACCGTTATGCACAGTCATTCTAGACTTGCAAAGTTGACGTGAGGATATGACTCAGCCAAACTGCAGCAGACTCCAGACAGAATATCGTATCACGGTGTATCCCCTTCTGATGATTCATTTATACCCCATGACCTGAAAAGTAATTTGCATGAACCCAAATCAGCATATCAGTCAGATTTTCATGTTTTCATTAAAATGTTAAAATGAGTTAAAATAATATTTTTTTTATAATTCGTATTTAAACATTTATTAAAATAGTCAATGAACAATGACCACAGTTGTATTGGTAGTTCTCTTTGCTGGCCTCAACCTCACAGAGGTCAGAGCAGAATATTCTCTGACCAAATATTCGCATCCTGGACTGATTCGACCCCCGTGACGCCTGCACATGTCAGTGCGCGCCCGGGTCAACGTCAGTACTTGGCCAGCCACTCTGAAGATGGCGGAGGCTGCGGCGGTTCCCCGGCAGCGCTTCTACTGCCACTGTTGTAAAGGTGAAATCGCTCCGAAACTGCCGGTGAGTTCAGAAACTGCTGTTGATTCCTTATCAGTGCGACACCGTTGATGCAGCGATTGTCCCTCAACTGAATGATACGACAAAAACAAAGAGAAGTCTGATCTTTTCTTGCTAAAGTGTTATCCGATATAATAAGTTCTAGGTTAAAACTTGGAAATGATCTCTGCTTCTGAGAATGTGAGGAAAATAGTCTGCATTTTCGGCTAGGGTGTACTTAGAAAACTTGCAACGAGGGCGAAAAAAAGTTGGCCAGTTCGAATGGCTCAGAATGAGCGATCCAAGTTTAGAGTTTACGCCGTTGCCTTATTTAGTGCGAGGGCACGTTGAAACCGATGGGGAAGAGCCCATGAGATTGGCAGCCACTGCGTGTCGGTAAAGAGTCGAGCGACCACTGTGTGGATTAACGCCCACCTAACAGCTGACGCATGTTTATTAACATACAGGCACACGTGCTGGCGCTGATGTAACCTCTTTAAGAGTAGAGACGAATAATATTCAGGGGGGTTCTCATTTGCACACATGAGATGTCATAAAAAGAAATAGGTCTATCCAAGTTTTACGCGTAGCCTATTATTAGACTAAGTTTATTTGTTCGAGTTCATTTCAAGCAAACAACTTTTTTTTCAGGAGCTTATTTGCCCAACGTGTGAATCTGGGTTTATCGAAGAAGTGACAGAAGGGTCAAGGTGAGAGTCCTTTACGTTGGCCAGACAAAAAAGTGTGAAGAATAATTCAATTCCTACTTCGACTAGTGGTGACACATAGATCTTTGGTCTATGTTGGGCTCCAAGGGGTTCCTATTATTTGTTCAATCACCCACTCTATCAGTAGAGCATTGTGCCAATGATAATTATGACCCTTATTCTTTATCTTTATACTTAAATTTCAGTCTCTTGGCAACTGCAGACACCACTGCAGCCAATGATGATGTCGGCTCTCAGCTTACAGAGGTACAAGCCATGTCTCCTCCTACAGACATTCCTGCTGTGGTTTTTGTCTGTAGCCTCACTGCATTCCTCTGTGTGGTCACGTCTTGTGTCATCCCACTCAACCTTTTGCCATCTTCCACCCCAACCCCCCTATATATTTTGTTTTGTCATGTCAGCTGTGGCAGCTGCTCTTCATGGAACGTTCTGCCCTCCTAGACGACCCCACCAGCGCCGAGCTGCTTCCCGGCAGAGAGGCCGCTGCTCTGGAGGGAGCCGGGACCCAGGGGACCCAGGTAGAGACAGCACCCTCTGTTACACCCTCGGAACCACAGCCTGCTGCTCAGCAGGACACACAGCAGCGGACTCAGGTCCGACCGGAGAGGGGGCCGGCGATGGAAGGGTGGGTGGACTAAGAATGCTGCTGGTTTCTGAATGTGTGGGGCAGGCCCCTACTTAGCCAGGCTAGTGCTGCCTAGTGCCTGTGCTCAATATTGCTTTTTTGCTACAGTACTTGTCTGGGATCTTCCCAAAGGCTTTGGTTTGCTTTAAATAGATTTTTCAAATCAGCTAACAGAAAATGAAGGTAGAACCAATATGTTTAAAGTCTCCCCTAGAGCAACTTTGGGTTAAGTTCCTTGTTCAACAGCACAACAGTGGCAACCGGGATTCAAATCCACAATTCCCAGGTACTAGCATGCTAACCAGGTTCCTTAACCACTACGCCACCACTGCCCAAATAACCACATACCATTGAAAGTCATTAGTAGGCCTACATAAAATGTACAGCAATTAGGTCAGACCCAGGGGAGTGGAAGGAAAATATATTGTGGATTAGGGTGCAATAATAGTGTTTTAATGTCATTATCATTTTGCTGGCCCTGTGGACAAGGGGTGGGGCTTGAAAATTCCCAGTTCGAAAGTGTTTGAGAACCACTGTTATAGAGCAGTGCTCCTGTGTTTGTTACCAGAAGCCCTAATAGTATAAAAATGCATTCATAAGATTGAATTTGGTGATTAGCATGTTGACACGAATGGACTTAAAGAGAATAATATCCACTGTGATGCCCCTTGGGTTAGTATACAGTTTAATTGCTTTGGAGCTAAATATCATCATGCAACACTTGCAGATGGTCTCCTTTTGCTTGAATTAAACCTAGTTTTAGATTGAAAGCTTTTTTCAGTGGAAAGGTTCATTGATGTATGCTTCTAGTGAAGGACTAAATCTAATCTTTGCACTGGAAATGGTCCTTAAGATCTTAGGCAGTAGGCTAACATGAAGCAAAGTTACCACATTCTCACAGGCATTCTAGTCATAGAAGTTGTTTGATCTTCTCATCACTTCTTGGAGTCTTTGGGAGAGTCTAGGGACTTATTTAATTGACTTTCCCTAACATACTGATGCACTCTAGACCCTTGTCCAATATCAAGCCATCTCCCTCCAAATATCAGCAAGTTCAGAGATCACAAAGTGCTGCATGATCTGCAACTGGTACTGCTGCTTTGCATATAAAATATTTTACACTAGACACAGCAAAAAGTACCAGTTAGTTTGTTCTCACCCACATGTAAATAGAGACATTGTCTGTTACATAGTCTGTTTTAGGAACAGTAGGTAGACGCTGTATAAGAGGGAACAGGAAGAATAGGGAAACACTTTCATCGCTACCTTTGGCCGCTCTGTTTCAAGGGACGAGACGTAGGTGGTGAAGGAGGAAAAAAAGAGAGATGGTATTTGGCCTTGGTGTCTGTGTTAACATAGTCAAAGTCAGCATGATTGAATGTTAATGTCTGTGTCACCAATAATCTAAGGGAGCCTCAGCTGCTGTTCAGTTGAGTCATGCATAGTTGGACTTTGGTGTTTTGTAAAAGTATGTGTGTGGATCAGGAAGAGTTCAGCACCGAAACAGAGAGATGTACAGACAGACTGCGTTTCCGGAGTAACACGACAATAAGGCCAGCATCATTCTCACATAGCAAACCACCCACGCAAACAAAATCTAGGGTGGAGGGGGAGTCAAAGAGAAAGCAGTACTTTTCGGTCTGTCCCTCCCTCATTTATTTGTCCTTTGTAATCAGTTTGTTCTCCATAATGTGTGAACTGTCTTAAACGAGAGTTTTATAAAAAGAAGATTAATGGTGATGAACACTGAATGGTGTTTTCTAAGGATATGATGAAACAATGTATTGATTCAAAGAGACTATATGCACACAGTGCAATTATGTCTTACAGTATGACTGTATCATTTGAAGATTTGTGTACTCTTAGAATGTCGTTACTCAAATCCAAACTTATTCTATACGGATATATAAAATAATAAATGAAATTAATTTTGATTGTGAAACATAGTTTTTAGATACACATATTCATTTAGTTCGCTATTGTGGCGTAGAGCATTGCATGTCCAGAAATTCTGTCTGGCTAACCTAATCTTTGTTTCACATCAAGGATTGTACAGCAGTTTCTGGCTGGTTTGTTTGCCAACAACGGAAACCCAAGTTCTGTGCCTTCTTCATGGTATGTACTAACTGGCTATTACATAGCTGTGCTTTGACATTTTGCAGGGATGGTAATTCTATTCTGGTAAGTTTGTAAAGTTAGCACTTTATTTAAAGAGAAACAAATAAAGCCACTGTCATTTGTTAGGTGTTGATTTGAGTAGTACTGGTTTGAACATAGCTGCCCAAGTTCTTGCCACCATGAATCAGACTCCAGCTAACTGAAAAAAAAAACACAAAAAAGATCACATAAACTAAAGACATTGTTGTCTGTCAGTTGTGCAGCCGTAATTGATTTTCCCCTTCTGCAATATGCACAAAGGAAACAGTTTATAACCATATAACTGTTGTATCAGATCTTGGCAGAGGAAAATGTTGTGTTTGTTTTGTTTCTGAAACAGATTTGCCCAACCTGCATTATGGAAATAAGATATGTGCAGACTCAAACAGCATTTACCAAGTTAATTATACAGTTCCAGCTTCATGGAAGTATTGTCAGCTTCCTCTACTAAATCACTGCCATTAACTGGTCCTTTAGATGAACTGGTGAACTACCACATCTGTATCTCGCTTCTTTGTTCTCAAAGTTTGGCTGAACTGTAATTTAAGAGGCTGTTTTAAGTGTATCTGTTTCTGGTCAGATTCCCATCGCCTTGTTTTCAGCAGTGGCCTGTTTGGCAACCACAGACCTGTGGTCGGCTGTATGCTTTTGGGTGGTGGACCTTTCTCAGTAAACAGTTGTGACAGTTGTGCTGGGGAAAGCCCCTGTGAACGCTAGCGGCATCTGGAGCCCATAACCACACCCTGTTCACTTACACGTCGTCCACCAGAGCTTAACAGTTATTATGTAAGAATAAAGTGTCCTCGTCCTCTCCTCATCCTCGTCCTCCTCCTCCTTTTCCTCCTCCTCCTCCTTCTCCTCCTCCTCCTCCTTCTCCTCTTAAACCATGGTTGAATACACAGAATGTTTTTACAGACTTTGATGAGAGACATAAAGGAAAGATCATGTTTATTTAATTAACAGGAAGTTTCTCTCTCACACATAATTTCTACAGATTTTGTTTATTCTTTGTCTTGTATAGTTTCAGTTTCTAAATCCAAATCTGGAGGAGGGGTTGGATTCAGACAGTCTCTTACAGACACTTCCGTGCCACTGTCTGTATTATTCCCTGAATGAATGTTCTCAAGTATAAGACTGTATATCTTTGTGCCCATGATAGGTCTCTGCACTCAAACCCGGGGGACTATGCTTGGGGCCAGGGTGGCTTAGATACTGTCATTACACAGGTGGGTTACCATCAGACAACACTCACCACTATTGTCCCCTGTGGGGTAATAGACAATTTTATTCTGAAGAATGGCGTCCCATTTACCTCACAGTAGATAGGCTATAGCAGGCATTGTTGAGTTTCATTTTGTCTGAGAAAGTCCTTTCTGGTTTTGGTGCCACTACTCCCATTCCAACAGTGATCATATACGATACTGCCCCCCCACCTAAAGAAACCTGGGTTTATGTTACATTCTAGGTTGCATTAACACACACAGACACACACACACACGCACAGATACACAGATACACGCTGAGTTTACCCCTCCCCTTCTGTTCTCTTATTTTTAGTTGTTAGGTCAATTAGAGAACACTGGCCCTCCTCCTGCCGAGAAAGAGATGATCTCATCTCTCCCTACTGTAGCTGTTTCTCAGGAACAGGCTGGTGAGTTCCCATACTTCCTTTGACTCACACACACACACACACACACACACACACATAAACATACACATTTAAACAAACACATGCTCACTCTGTTCTCTTAATGAAAATGTTTCTGGAGCCTAATGTAGAAAGCATCCATATTGCAATGTACAGTAATTGGATACATGTCAGAGAGTAAATAACACCTCTGTTAATAAAACGTGTGGTCATTCGCAACATTCACTCAGTCTCAGTTCTACTTTCATGTTTATGGCCTGGCAGTGGAATAAGTTGCACATGTTGGCATGCAGCATCGGTCGACTAGGACATATGAAATCATAACTAAAGTACGAAAATTTATTGGTCTCATGTCAGTTCCCAATAAACCTGACTTTTTTTTCTTTATTTGTGTATCCTTCTCCGTTGTGTGTGTGTGTGTGTGTGTGTGTGTGTGTATGTGTGTGTGTTTTCCATCCATGTCTCCTTCACTCAGCATGCCGACTTGAGTGCCCGGTGTGTCGGGAAGAGTATACGGCTGAAGAGAGCGTCCGGCAACTGCCCTGCCTGCATTATTTCCATAGCGACTGCATAGTGCCATGGTTACAGATGGTAAGACTTGTAACCAAAGAACACAAGCCACATGTTTTTAACGTGCCTGCAGAGTGACACTTTAAATAGGTGTGCAATGTATATGGTATTTATTTATAAGTTACTGATTGCTATAAAGTATATGAGTGCCGGTTATTAATACTGCATACTACATATTTATAATATGTGGATATTTATTTAGGTACATGTTGTACTGTTATAACTGTTGTGTTGCAAATGTTGCTCATTTGTGGTGCATACATCATATGCAATGAAAATCATGGTTCAATTGAAATGAACCCAATATCAGAGCCAATATCACTCTTTCGTACTCTGTCCTAGATCGTCCTGCTGTGTTAAAGTCGACCTTGTCTTTTTTTCCTCTTTTGAACACTGAATGTAGCACGACACGTGTCCAGTGTGCAGGAAGAGTCTGAACGGAGAAGACTACAGTTTACAGCCAGAGTCCCATACCCAGGTTCCAGAGCCCAGCCCAGTCACTGCCGAGACCCAGGGTGGGACAGCCCTTTGAGGGGAGCCCTGCTTGCCTAGCTCCCCTGCCGTCTCCAGATCAGCGCCAGCCGGATGTGCTCCAAGTATTTGAAACTCTTTTCAAAAAGTTTGCACATTTGGGTGTCCCAAAGATATCCTCTGGCTTTCTCTTAACACCATATTCACACAGCACAGTAGATGAAAACACTTCAAAACATACACGTTTTGACTGAACTTCAGTAACATGTCAAACATACACGTTTTGACTGAACTTCAGTAACATGTCAAATTCCAGAAAGGGCTATGCCTCTGTTCTCTGCGCTTCCTCACCCCTCTGTATCTGTGCCTCCCTCTGTTTTATGTCTGTGTGTCGCCAAGCAGATGGACCTATGCTCATCCACGCCTTTCTCTCCCTCTTTTCCCCACTTCTCCCCCCCCCCCTTCTCCCTCTTTAACCCAGCTCCCAGGAGACCCATCGTTATGGATCTCAATGCTTTTTAAAAATTCCACTGCATCTCCACAGGAACATCTGTAGCAGTTAACAGGGAGAGGGAGGTTTTATTTCAGTGTCAGAAAAGGACAAGGGTATATTATACACTTTGTTATTGAGCTGTGAGAGAAATGCGGGAGAGAATCACTGTGCAGTGTTATGGGTTTTTTTTGTCTTCTTTTTAGTTTGGCTGTGTGCTTCCCATTCTGGCTGACTCTCTCAGGTTCATAAACTGAGCTGGGTTTGGACCACCCTCTCTGAACGCAGCTCTCTAGGTTTTGGGGCTCAGCCCTGTTGGCACCTCATCGTGAAGACCACCGCTATATCTTCATGGCCTCTTCTCATTTTGTAGTCGTTCATCAATGGGCTCTGTGCACAGCAGACGGAAAGTCTCAGAAGGACTTTTGTTCAGGATGGTGACTCTTTTCCGATAGCTTTTTATATTGGTAAACAATTATGTAATGAGGCTATAGTTATGAGTTAACTACGAAATGCACCCTGAAATGGCAAGGAACATGGAGAGCTTATTAGTTTAAGTTAAGTTAAGTTAAAGTAAAGTAGTTTAACTACACTATACAACTAATACTTATGCCTAATATCAATCTAGCCTACTGTACTTCACAAAACTAGATGTCACCGGAAAAGGATGACCATCCTAAATGAGAGACCTTCGGGGACTTTCTGTCTTCCATGCACAAAGCCCATTGATGCGTTATTTTGTTTTTCTCTTTGACTTTTATTGTTTGTGCCGATAACTGTAGACCTAATTGATTGTTTACTGGTGCATTTCCCTGGTAAGGCAGTCCTCAGAGGAACATGAAGAATTTGTGAATGGGGCATTCTATTTAAAGCTCTATGGGCCGATCATCTGTTGTGCTAGAGTTCTATCTGTTACACTTATGACTTTTCAGTTGCTACCATCAGTCTCTTTTGGCTTGGTTTTTTGGCTTTGTTGTCGTTTTGGAATATTTACAGCAATGTTAAGGAGATGAATGGACAACACAAGAAATTTCAACACTGGAACTGTTGCGTTGAGTGAAGTTTTTTTCTATTTGTATATACATGTACATGTAATTATGTCTACCCTATGTATACACATGTATGTGTAGGAAGAAAAGATAATGCAAGACATGAGATATATCTGACACTAAATTGACCAAAAAATAAAAAAATAAAGGAAAAAACAAGTACAGTGATTATCTGAAAGTCCTTGCAATTCTTTATTTATTATGGTAGCCTAGGCTACTCTACTATGGCAAAATATTGTGGCTGGTTGTCAATATGGAACAATGGGAACGTGAAAAGTCAACGCTCTCAAAGCAGTGGTTTACTACTTATTGTAACCTAGGCTGTAGATTACCCTTAGGCCTACAATAATGTGTCTGTTTTTATTTTAATATCACACAGACCTTTTTCTTGCGCAGTTTTTGAAACTAAACAACCAAAGCCCCTATGTATATTTTGAGGTCCCTAAATATTTTAGGAATATTAATATCATAAATGTCCATATATAGACTGCGCGAGTCGACAGGCAGTTCCTCTGTCCCGCCTATGCATGAAGGGAGCCAATAACATGCATAAACTGTTATGCACAAGGGAAATAGACAAATCAAACCAGACGCTTTCGTACAATTTCCTTTTTAGCTTGTTATGATTGGATTGCAGCCACTTTACAGACACTTGAAAAACCCGCCTCTCTGCAACAATTCCCACGGGAGTCTAGATTCTTCACTGTGGGTAAACACTGCCACGAGCGCACGAAAACACCAAGGCTCATTTTTTTCCACCGAGAAAAGGTTCCAGAAGCATTGTCGCGGTCGCGGGGGACAATTTGAATTCAGATTTAATATAACTCTCTCGAATCCAAACTATCCATTACGTAATGTCGTTTTAGACCACATCACATGCCAAGGTGTAACATTGTTAAAGAGAACACAAACATCTCAGGCGGAGAACTGGGAGAAACGGGAGAAAGTGGTGAACACTATACGCCACATGCCCTCCTCCCTCCTCTGTTGGTCCTCCTCCTCTCGCTCAGTCTCCCTCCCTCCCCTCCCGCTCTGTGACGGAGAGAATGCCCGTGTTGTACTGACAGAAACGTTACGGGCTTAGCAGGCATGGAGGCCCGATTAATGAGAGAGGCCCATTCCGACACGTCCAAGCTCGACTAACACAGTCCCGGAGAAGGATTCCGGCGACATTCTGGGATACGACGGATAACAACCGCTGTACAAAAAAAGAAGGAGTGGGAGAAGAAATACAGGGAGAGATCCATTTCGGGTCTCTGTTGATTCAACGCAGCCGCCATTTTGTTGACAGTTCGTGTTTTTTTTAATAACCTATCCAACGCTTTATCTGAATATTATTTTACCTAAAATCAATTATTGTAAATGTGTCTTTCAGCATATCTGTTTTATTACCGTTCTTTTATTGACTAGACGAGAGTGCATACTTTGCAAGGGAAACAAGCTAGCCAGTTGCAGCACACTGCTTCGTTAGCCGAGAGGGCTGTACACAGTTAGCCTGTAGCTAATCGTAGCATCTGTGTGGATATGACAGGACAGATTATTCGTTTTACCTACGGGTTTGTCTGGTGTAATTAACTTGTTATAACAGCAGTGTGGCTGTTGTAATCATACAGTCTGGCAATACCGATCCTCCGGATGTATAGTGTACAGCCACGTTACCAGAAAACCAACATAAGTTACACCTAGCAATCCAACCCTGAAAAATGATAGGCAGTTAGCAAGCTAGACAGAAACGCACTGGATACAATGTAGCACCAGGGTATTATTGAGGTCTAGCTTGCTACAAAATAAACATCTCCATTCAATGAATGAATTGTGTCAAGCGGACGACATAGACAGTGTGCATGCAACATACTGTAATATCCATGCGTTAAAACACTCTTTTTGATATCGGGAGAGTTCACGTCATTTAACACTATTAATGGGCACTGTCTCTACAATTTGCTCTTTCTGGATAGCACTATGGCTAGTTAGCGTACGTATTCCACTATTAGGACGTTGGATGGGGTCACTTCTGTGATAGGATTGGTAGCCTGCTAGCAGGTTTCATATCCATAAGTCAAGATAACAGCGCTTTGTTGCGTTATATTTGCCGATTGTTAACATTTCGTGCTGTTGTGGAGCACTATGATGGAAAGGACATTGATGGATTTCCCTGATTATTTTGACATTTTTCTTTTATCTCATTTTTTCCGGCAAATCAGCACTTGCAACAAAAATACCGTGGCGACCATGTTGATACACAAGAAGGGAGGATTTTGAACCAAATTATGTGAGCTCCGTTTTTGGACCGCTGTTAAGGTGAGTTGCCATAATGGCTATGCTGTTATCAAACCATTCTTAAGCGCTGTCTGTTTTGCTGACTCTTCGCATTTCAGTCGATAGGACAATGTACAATGGCTTTATCTGTTCGTTGTTTTTAATATAGAAAAGAAATTACGTTAACGGTTTGGTGACGTTAATGGGAAGAGACGGACATGTTTAGATCTGGAAATCTCGCATGAAATCACTAATCGCACGAGGCTATCAAAATGTTTGACGGTGACACACTTGTGAAATCATTCGGCAGGTGTAAACAGCGGGGTGATTCCCTTTACTTCTCTGGCTTGCCTAATAATCGGATAACGGTCTTTGGGAAGTTCATTGAAAGAGTCTAATGCAAATAGTTTCGTTGTGTGTTATACTAGTAGATGAATTTCAGATTTCTCTTTAAACAGAACTGTCTCTAACGTTGGCGCTCATGTCATCTAGAACTTCTGTTGAATATCTTCGCAAGTTCTGTGCGTTACATGTGATACTTGCCTACCGAGACATGGTGATCATCCTTAGATAACCTCAGTTTCAGTACGGTTCACAGCACGTACAGATGGCGTGTGTGCTAAGACTTGAACGGGAGCAAATGAGACCACACATGTGCTTTAAACAAGTTGCTAAATAATCTAAGTGAACCTGTCTGGAGACTGCAGGGCACCTTTGAACTCTGACCCACAACAGCACGTGGGCTGTTCCATGTCAGGAAGTAACGTGTCCAGTCGTAGAATGCTGCGGAATGTTGACTGTTCCAAGATTGTTGAGGATGAAGATACAACTATCCCTTCTCCATTTTCATTGTTTTTATGTTGTCACGTATTTTAAGACTTTGTTGGGGTCGCTAAGCATGTGCGCTCTCAAGGAATTTTACCTGATCTCACCTTATGTTTTGAGACCACTTCTTGGTATAGGCTAGTGTTTCGTTTCACAGACAGTTGTAATACAATAGACTGACTTCAGATAAGATGCACGGAAGTGTTTCTACTTTCGTGTGTGTGTGTGTGTATGTGTATGAATGCACGCGCTGCTCAGAGATCTTGAGTGTGTCTCCGGGATAAATTCAGCAGTTATGAACATCGTGTGCAAAAGTGCGGAGTGCGAGGGGAGGGGGCGCGCAATGTTGTTTACTACGTCTAGGCTACGTATTAAGTGCTGCGCTGTCGTACCCCTTCAGTTCATCTATCGCCCTGTTTCTGTCTTCCTTTCTTTTTCCCACTTTATCTCTTAGTCACGAACTCGTTTGCAATAAGAGTTACACATGAAGCATACAGAAGTGATAAGAGCTTTTGTCTGGTACTTTCCATGTAGCCCATCTGTCGCACAGGAAAGGGCTCTATTGATCAATTGCATGTGTTTTATCCACATTAAATTCTGTGCTGATCTCTCTGTCCTACCTGTCGAAAGTTTGAAAAAAAGTTGGTTAACTGCTGTATTTAACTAATGGGACCAACACATGGAGAAAATGAAGCATTTTTTTGTTATGCTGTGTAAATACCCTGCGGCAAAGAGGAGATTGATTTGGGAACGTTCAGAAGCAGCCACTCTTGGACATCTTAAATTCATCTGTAAACCGTAAGGAACTCAGCGAGGTAGAAGTCTATTCATTAGGAATGTGCTCATGAAGAGCTGAGCGAACGATTGAAGACAGAATGATGAGTCAGATGAAAACCTCTGCCGCTCAAATCTGGTGAGTGTGATAAGACCACATGCAGAGCGACGGATAGAGAGACAGAGAGAGAGGGAGAAAGAAAAAGAGTGCAGTGCTCTGACACCTCAATGTTTTGCCTCTGTGTGTGTGTGTGTGTGTGTGTGTGTGTGTGTGTTTCGTGGCCGTGTACAGTGCCATGCACTGTAGAACAGCGCTGAGAGAGGAAATAGGGGAATGATTGTCACTCAGGGAGGGACGGACAGGGGAGAGAGCAGGAGGGAGGGAGCACTGGAGAAAATGTGTTTTCGATTAGAAGCAGCACAGTGACTAGTCTGACTGCTTTACTTTCAGCCCCTCCGAGAGAGAGAGAGAGAGAGAGAGAGGGTGGAAGGGAAACAGCGGAAAGAGATGGAGTGAGTGTGTGTTTGTGAGAGAGAAAGAGAAAGAAACAGCAGAAAGAGATGGAGTGTGTGTGAGAGGGAGAGAAATAGCAGAAAAAGATGGAGTGAGTGCATGCCTGTTAGAGAGAGAGAGAGCGAGAGAGAGAGACAGTGGAAAGAGATAGAGTGCGTTTGTGTGTGTGCGTGTGTGTGAGAGAAAGAAAGACAGAAAGTAAGGGGGTTTGATGCAGTGAGGGGAAAAAGAAGGGAGGTGTGAGTAAATGTGGTATGTGTGATCAGGGGAAGGGGGGAGGGGGGTCCAAAGTGAAATGGGGTGAGTAATTGTAGTAAACATAGAAAAGAGGGCGTGGGGAAACGCAGCACAGTACAAACCAGAATGACGACCCCCAGCTCACGGGACAGATAGATTTCACACTAAATGACTCCTTTTTGCTCGGTAGACTTGGCCGCTGAGAACATTCGCCTTTACCCAGCTTGGCCGCTGAGAACATTCGCCTTTACCCAGCTGTCACGTATAATTGTGTGCTGCCCTGGTGTGCCCAGAGACGTAGTACAAGGCCCGTCTGGTATCCTCTTCTGATAAATTGTCTTCTTTACAAGTTCTGCTTCTTGGTCTTTTATCTGTTTTTTTCTCTCCGTCTCTCTCTCTCACTCTCTCCTCACTTTTCCTTTAGCCGTTCACTTCATGTATCTCTTTTTCCTTATCTTACGGTCTTACTTGTCGTTTCACTGTCATGGTTTCAGTTTCTCTCTCTCTCTCTGTGTCCTCTGTACTCTCTCTCTCCCTCTCTTTCTCTCTTTCACTCTCTCCCTCCCTCTCTCTCTCTTTCACTCTCTTTCACTCCCTCTGTTTGACTCTCTTCCACACTTCTGTCTCCCACTCACTCACTCACTCTCCCTCTCTTCCTTTCCCTCTCTCTGCCTCCTGCGTTGTGATTGGCCGAGCCAGAGGGCTGGGGATGGCAGCCGTATCCGTTGTCTCTCAGTGGGGTTTTGCTGTGCTGAGGTCACTGCACTGAACCGCTCTGGCAGTGACTTCACTCAGAGAAAGCACCTGCTCTGGGTAAACCCCGCATTAAATCACTCCCCACAGCCCAGGAGGACGTAGAGAGAGAGAGAGAGAGAGAGAGAGAGAAAGAAGGGAAAGGAGAAAAAGAAGTTAAGACGTTTAGGCTACTCCCCGATGCAACCCCCTTCTGTTTTCCTTCAGCCTCTCCTGGGATGACAATTAGGTTCCTTAGTGGACAGAGTGCTGAGCCAATTACCCTCAGCTTTATGTCCCGTCCGGGGCTGATGGGGAGCCTCCATAGGCAGCGATGCTTTAACGGCCATGCTGCCCTCTCCTTGCTCCTCGTCCCTCACGCCTGGCCTGCCCACATAGTGTCTCTGCATGGAAAGGGAAGCTCTTTTCTCCACCGCCACAACGACATAATAGCTAGACCACACAGCCACTGGGACCTTGAGTTGGGCAGCCAGGCTTGAAAGCACTACTAGCTCTTATGGCTAAAGTCATAAGGAAGATGGGGAATTGGGCCAGGCAGCGCAGCACAGGAGTGATGTGCTAAGAACTGCTGAATGGCCAGCACTGGAGGGGTTTTTCAAACCTCCAGAGGATGTCTACAGTATGGGCTCTGACTCAACCCAAAAAAATCCCAACTCTCAGGTGCAAGATCAGGTGCCAAGTCAAAGTGAAGGTAGTGGTCAAAAGAAAGGCCTGCACACTTTTTCTGAAAAGCTTTCATGTTAACAGACTAGGTCTTTGCTCATCGAAATGTTGTATGTCTGTTAAAATGCTTTGGAAACAACCGGCATTCAGGGTACTTCTTCTTTTGAGAACTGTTGAGCTTTGTTAGGCAATGCTATGGGTATTTGTGTTTGTTAACATCTTTAAACAATGTTATTACACGTTTATAGCAGTATATCTGTCTCCCAGGTTATAAATTCACATAGCAGTTTGGCTACTCATTAAGGGAGAACCAGTGCTGCTAGAAGTGACTTATCACGAGGTGAATCTACCAAGGAGAAATGGCTCTCCTCTCTGCTCTTGTCTGTGATGTTTTTTCCTCTGTTCGTGCCATGCTAATTTGTGACACCTCACTTGTGCAAGGTTACGGTTGTCGCTAATGCGTGTGGTGATGTCATCTGGTCTGCTGTGGATTCACCAGACAGATAGCTATGCTCTCAGATCACTGGGGTGTGACTAATGCAGAGCTTTCTGTCTTTTCTACCCTCCCCCCTTTGTCTTTTTTTTTCTCTCTCCCTCTCTCTCTCTTTCTCTCTCTCTCCCCCCCCCCCCTCCCTCTACCTGTCCTTATCTCCTAGATTGAAGGTGAGAGGGCCGAGTAGCCAGGAAAGGGACAACTGCAGCGCTGCCAGGAGGGGATTGTTTTTTCAGATCTCTCTTTCTCTACCCCCCCTTTCCCCCCCTCCCCTTCACTCCCCTTCCTCCCTCCTCCTGTTGGACCTTAAACCCCCCCCAGCACCAGTGAGAGGACTCTTGACCAGTCTGCGGCCGCACCCCCTTCCCGTCCCCCCCCTCCCGCAACGAAACACACATCTCCCTATTGACCCTTGACCCCCCACCACCATCCCAGACCTCACTTCTCCCCCAGAACACATATGGATCAGAGGACTCAGGGGGGGCCCACCACGCCACCCCCCCTCCCCGCCACAGCTCCCACAGGCGAGCGCGAGAAGGAGGGAGTGGGTGGCAAAAAAGAGGAAGAGGAGGAGAAGAGGAGGAAGGAGCGTGAGGGGGCGCAGCCAGAGCCTGGCACCGGTGCCGAGGGTGCACCAGGTGACCCTTCCCAACAACAGCAGCAGCAGCAACAGCAACAGTCCCCTCAGTTCTCCGTCAAAGAGGCCACGTACGGGGAAGGCAACGTCAAGATGAAGATCGGCCTGCAGGCCAAGCGCATGAAGAAGCCCCCCAAGATCCTAGAGAACTACGTGTGCCGACCGGCCTTCCGGGCCACCGTACGACACGCTGGGAGAGGAGGAGGAGGGGGAAGGGGCAGCCGTGGAGCAGGAGGAGCGAACGACACTGCTACCACTGCCGCCGCAACTGCCTCTGCCACAACCACCGTCACCACCACCACCACAGCCAGCACCACCACGCCTGGCGGACACACGCAGAGCCCGTCGCATGGGAAAGAGACAGAGAAGAGTCAGAGCGCCGGCGCACGGCCGGCTCCGCCACCAGCCCAGACTCCTCCCCCTCAAGTCCCAGCCATGCCCACGAGCCCCATAACTCCAGTCAACGGAAGCCCGCCAGCTAAGAGGGTAAGAGCAACTACACTTAGAAAAACGGCTAACAAGCAGAAATGAACTCTATAAAATATATCTGTATGTCTTTATCTGTCTATCTCTATCTGAATCTATCTGTCTATCCGTTTATCTATCTATCTCTATCTATATCTATCTATCTATCTATCTATCTATCAGTCAGTCTGTCTATCTATCTCTATCTATCTATCTGTTTGTCTGTCTGTCTGTCTGTCTATCTGTCTATCTATTGGTAATTCTATGTTATGAATGTGACAGAACTTGAGCAAGCATGGTATTATTTAAATATTTTGTTTAAAAAAAAATGCATGTGACCTGGACAGCTGAATACAGCAAATCCTCAAATTTCCAATATTAGCCTAGTCATTCACATCATACACACAGGCCTACCTTGTATTTTATTGGTGTTGACAAAATGACAAAAAAGACCACTCTTCATGGAACAACCCATTTGTATCAAATGTACCCATAATAGAAAGCTTACGACAGGGTTCCCATGGGTCATGGAATTTCTGGACACTCATGGAATTTCAATACAGCCTGTTCCAGACACAGAAAATAGGGCAAATATATATTTTTGTTAACAAAGTCAGGGAATATCAGTGAATTTTGGTAATAGCATGGAGTTGTCCCCAAATATATTTATGATATTTATTTCCATGCCTCCTTATTGGTGTTCATCTGTTATTAACCTGGCTAATGTCTTGTTTGTTAACCTAAAGCTTAAGTTTTGCGCTGAAAACATGTGAACCTGAAGATGGAGATCAAAGATCGATTGGTTTAAAACACAGCTCTCAGTCTAGACACTGTACAATATTGTACATATTAATTAAGAGGGTCATAGAAAGAAGGTCATGGAAAAGTCAGAAAATTTTAAGTTTGACTCACAGTGAGAACCCTGTTAGGATTACTTGGTACAGTTAAAAACTGTCCAATCACAGTTCAGTTACTGTCCTGTCAATTAAGTTGGCCAGTGGCCATTTTGTCATCTGTGTGGAGCTTAGAAGTGTGGGAAGTTAGTCCATGTCCCCCTCATATATCCATCTGTGTGTCTCCCTCATCCTTTTGCCTTCTCTCCCTGCATGCTGTTCACCTCCACCTCCACCTCACTCACTGTCCCCATGTCGGCCTGGCTAAGTGTTATTGAGCCGAGCGTCTTTAGCCCTGCAGGCAAACTGTGTGTGTGTGTGTGTGTGTGAGAGTGTGTGTGTGTGTGTGAGAGAGAGTGTTTGTGTGTGTATCTGTGTGTGTGTGTGTGTGTGTGTGTGTGAGTGCGTGTGTGTGTCCACTGGGCAGAGAGCCCCATCAGTGCACTGGGATTTCAGCTAGACAAACAACAACACACTTACCGGAATCCTCTTTAGCAGCCACTCTCCCTCCCATCCTTTAGAGCCTGAGACAAAAGCCCTGGCCTGGGAGAAGGAGAAGGCACTTAGCTCGGACAGATTAAATTGAGTTGAACCTGCGGCAGATTCGTGCTTGTCAACGCAAGGTGTAATTATGGAATTAGAGCAGCGCCTAAATAGGTTTTATCAGCCTTGTTTTTGAAAGCTTGTGCCTGTGACCAGCTGTTCATTTCATTTGTGTCCAGTTTCTCATTGGGTTTTCCTGATTGTGGTGAACTGGGACAATTTTAGACAACTAATGACATAAAGACACAGCAGTGTTCCAGAATGATCTAAACTCTTCCTCTCCTCTCCTCTCTTCTCTCTTTCTTTCATCCTCTGTCTACACAGCCGCCCCCAAAGCTGGTTAGCAAGACTGAGAGCAAACCGGAGGGGAAGATGGCAGTCTCCACGGAGAGACCCCTGAATCTCCACCGCCCGCTGCCCGACCCAAAGTTGCACTCCTCCACCAAGAAAGCTCCCCTGGCCCAGCCGAACGCCCAGGCCAATCCCAGCCTGTCTCCTCCGGCACCTCCCAACCACGAGCCCAAGATGGAGGGGGTGATGATGAAACCCCCCCAGTTTCCGTTCGGCGAGGCCCAGCGAGAGCAGGACAGGGGAGTTGTCCCCGGCTGGGGCGGTGGTGGTGGCGGCAGCGGCGGTGGCTCGTCTACCGTCACCGAAAAGTTGGCGCAGCTCATTGCCACCTGCCCCCCTTCCAAGTGCCCCAAACAGCCCACAAAGGTGCGCAAACCCTCCCCTTCATCCTTAGTCTCACACAGCAACTCAGTCCAGCTCATCTCCAACCTGAATAGGCCCGAGCGGGCCATGGCCAACAGGGCCACCTACTCCAGGATCCAGCACCTGTCTCCTCCACCGCCTGTGTCCAGGCCCCCCGGACGGCCTTATGGCTCCCGCAACAAGGACAGTATCATGGACAAGCTGGGTCCTGGCCCACGAAAAGAGGAGCTTGAAGGAGGGCTTAAGGGGAACACCAGCAGTAGCAGCAGCAGTGGTGGCAGCAGCAGCAGCACCTCCACGGCAACCACCACCACCGCCGTAACCAGTTCTGCCCTTCACCATGGCAACAGTCGCTTAGCAGCCGCTGCCATTAATGACAACAGCAGCGACAGCAACAGCAACAGCAGCAACAGCAACAACAACAACATCATCAAGACTCAGTCACGGCTCACACACAATATGCCTCTCTCCTCTTCCTCACCTACCTTGTCCTCCTCTTCTTCCTCCTTGTCCTTGTCCTCGTCATTGGACCAGAGAGCAGGAAGTGGGTCCACACACATGGGGGTTTCGTCCATGTTGGGCTCCCGACCAAGGCCTAGTCCCTCCCGGACAGAGGAGAGTGGAGAGAAGGACAGAGAGCGAGAGCGGGACAGCAAGGACAAAGACGGACCTAGAGACTTGAGCAAAGGGTCGTCCCCTTCTGGTCTGGGGAAGATGGAGATGAAGGAGAGGGGCTTGGCCCTGGTAGTGAGGAACGAGCGCGGGAAGAGCTCCAGCCCGGCCAAGAACAGCCCGCTCCGAGAGAGCCGACCCAGCCGGACGGCGAGCCCGGCTGAGACCATAACGCGCCGAAACACATCCCCCTCCGAGCCCTCTGGTGGCAGTCCAACGCCGGTGCTCAGTGACTCACCTCCGGCGTCCCCCGCCTCCCCCGCTGAGCAGGACAACAAGCCGTTGAAGAAACGGCGGGGTCGCCGGCCTCGTTGGACGCGAGTGGTCAACCGCTCCCAGAAGGCCGCACAGGATGCTGCTCTGAGCCAGGCCAAGCCTGGCATGCCTGTGTCGGCTCTGGGGCCCAATGTGCCACCACCTGTCCGGAGACCTGTGGGGCGACCCCCGAACCCCAACAAGGTGCCCCCCACCACCGTCCCACAGCTCTTCGACAGCCCGCCGAAGAAGAGGGGACGCCCCAAATCCAAGATGCCCCGTCTGGATGCCCCGGCCCGGGGCAGACCCCCTCTCAAGATGCCCACCTCCAAGGTGTTCTCCATCCTGAAGTCCAAAGAAGAACAGGACCCCCCAGTGCTGCACCCTGAGGTGGACCTCAACCCCCCCAAGCCCATGCCACGGAAACGGGGGCGCCCCAAACGCCTGCCCCCTACGTTGCCCCAAGAAGGGCAACCCCCTACGTTAGCTCCGGAGCAAGGTGACTCCGGCGACAAGGCCTTCCGCAGCAAGGGCAACGGTCAGCTCATCATGAAGACCATCATCGGCAAGATCAACAAGATGAAGACGGTGAAACGCAAGCGGCTCCTAAGCCAGATCCTTCTGGGGTCTGGAGTTGGGCCAGATGGCGAGAGCAGAGGGGCCGGAAGCAGCGCGACCAGCACAGTGGCGGCTGCCACGCAGTCCCTGTCGACCCTGGCCGCCACGTTCGGAGGCAAACTGGGGCCCCAGATCAACGTGAGCAAGAAAGGTACCATCTACATGGGCAAGAGAAGGGGTCGCAAGCCCAAAGCGGCGACTAACCCTCCAGCGGGGGCCCCGACACCCCCGCCGGAACCTTTCCTGTCCCCCAACACTTCCTCCCCGCACCACCCGCACCCCTCCCAGTCTCTGCAAAGCCAGCAGCATCACCAGCTTCCCCCGACTGACGTCTTCCCGTCACCCTCCCTCTCACAGTCAAGTGGTGGTCAGAGCCCCATTAGTGATGCCAGCTTTGTGGAGCCAGGCTCAGTGCACTGTACCCACTGTAGTCACGGGCACCATGGGCACCACGCCTTCCCTTTCGCCTCGCCAACCTTCTCTGCACCCTCGCCACGCTCACTTGGGACGATGGGATCGGGTTCAGCGTCATCAGCGTCTCAGAAGAAGTCCTCGTGCCGCGGCTACCATCATCACCACCACCACTACCGGACGCACTACCACTACAGAAAGGTGTCGCCACCCAGGCCCCTGCTGCCCACTTCTCCAGCTCCTCTGAGTGAGCTGAAAGAGGCCACACCTTCGCCCGTCAGTGAGTCGCATAGCGAGGAGACGGTGCCCAGCGACAGTGGCATCGGCACTGACAACAACAGCACGTCAGACCGCGGCGAGAAGGCGGGAGGCGTTGGGCTTGGTGGTGTCGGCGGGATGCCCCAGGGTGTTGCCAGTGGCCTGCTGATGCCGGGCGTCATGGGGTCAGCCGTGGGCATCGGGGCAGGACTTAGCCCACGCGGCAGAAAGAGGCACGCCTCCTCCATGTTGATGGAACGACCCTCGCCTTCGCCCTCTCCCCTCGGGGCGCGGTCTTCCCCCGACCCGCGGCGGGCTCACCCAGCTGCCGGCCCGGCCTCAGGGCTGGTCGGACACAAGGAGAAACACAAGCACAAATGCAAGCGGCGGGGGCACGCATGCCCGGCCTACGACAAGCTCAAGCGGCAGAAACGTAAGCGCAAGAAGAAGTACTTGCAGTTGCGCTCACGCCGACAGGACCCAGACTTCCTGGCCGAGCTGGACGAGATCTGCGTTCGTCTTAGTGACATCCGCATCTCTCACCGCACGTCCGCGATGCGACTCGGCAGCAGCCTGGCGCTCGGCGCCACTGGGGGCACGGGCAGGGGCGCTGCCATTGGCAGCGGCCGAAGTGGCAGTGCCAATCCTACGGCTCACCACTATCTGCACCGAGACCTGTTGCCCACCATCTTCCGGATCAACTTCAGTGGCTACTACTCGCCCCACCCGGCCTACCCCTGCGACTCCCTTCACTATGTCCGCAAGCCCGACCTCAAGAAGAAGCGCGGCAGGCCGCCCAAGCTGCGGGAGTCCATGTCTGAGGTGCCCTTCGTACCTGGGCTCGGCTTCCCTCTCTCCAGTGGCGGTTTCTACCACCCCTCCTACAGCGTGCCCTACTCCTCCGCGCCCCTCGGGTTGGGCTACTATCGCGGGTATCCCCCGGCAAGTGCCCTCTACCCCCACCCCCATCACCAGCCACCCCATTCAGCACCTGGGCACCACCCGCACCATTCCCCTTCTTTCCCCCCACCACCCCCACCCTCTTACATGCACCACCACCCCTCGCATCTGCTGCTCAACCCCTCCAAGTTCCACAAGAAGAAACACAAGCTGCTGCGGCAGGAGTTCCTGGGCGGCGGACGCTCGCCGGTCCTCTACCCGCCCATGGCGCCCGAGCTCTCCTTCGGCTGGCACCACAAACACAAGCACCGGCACAAGCATCGCGAACGCTGTGGTGCTGATGAGTCTCTGGAGAGAGGCGGCAGCGCAGAGAGGGGCGAGAGAGGAGAGAGGGGCGGAGGTGACGGTATGGGCAGAGGAGAGAGAGGAGGAGGTACAGGAGGCATGGAGCCCCTGCAACACTGTCGGTTTGGGCGTGACGGGTCGGTGGAAAGTGCTGGAAAACAGACGGCGGCGGCGGCAGCAGCGGTGGCTTCGGCCAACTCTCCTTCATCTTCCTCCTCGTCTTCAGCTGAGCGCTACAAACGAAAGGAGGCATCGGCGTCGTGCCTTGGCCCCTCACGCCTGACCCTCGGCAGCCGAGGCCACGCGTCGGCCGACTCCTGGTTCAGAGTGGGCTCCACGGAGGCCGACTACGCCAAACTGTCACACCACTCCGCCTCTGGACAGCCCGCCTTCTCCGACGGACACGCCGCCGAACCTATTGGCTGCTCTGACAGCGAGGAGGACGAAGGTCTCTCTCCGGCGGAGGAAGAGGCCGAGCCGAGTGCTCAGCACACCAACCTGTTTGCCTCGGCGCTCACGAGGAGCTCGCTTCGTCCGGGCCGTGGACGGAGGCCCGCCTCCCTGGAAGGAAACAGTGGCGGCGGTGGCAGCCTTGCGCGATTGGACAGATCCCTTCGGAAGGACAGATCCACCTCGGCGGAGAGGAGAGAGACAGGTGAGTTGCCTCAGCCTGTCTGTGTGGATGAACCTACCAGAGACGAAGAGGCGTGTGTGCCGACATAGGGGTAGTCTCGCGAGCCAGACCGCCAGTCTGAGGTCTGGTAGCAGTGGCTGCTTGATGTGGCTAAGAATGGAAGAGTCGAGGCGTGTTGCAAATCTACTGATCAAAGACTGCTGCTGTGATCTTGCATGACTGATTTATGCTTAACGGCCCATTCTGATTTTTTTTTTTTTCGATCCATCACACTTATTCCTGTTGCTTTGTGGTTGTGCTAACAAGTGCTAACCGCCTTCAGAAGGAAAGTTGCAAGTGTGTAAACACTCGTATTTGTTCTCTGTGGATAGACAATGACAATGGTACTAACACATTGGCTGTCTTAGGCTAGTGGAACTATTAACATCAAACGGTCTGTGACAGTTTGTTGGATAGCCGTTTGAAGATGGGACTAATGTAGTTGTAGAGCTAGGAAAAAAAAAATCAAAAAGCAGACATCATCAGCCATTTTTAGCCTTTTAGACAACATACTGGTGTGTAAGATCACTTCTATGCATCTTGTATGCCTGTGTGCTTGGCTATGCTATGCTATGCTAATGCTATGCTATACTGTAGCCCTGTGACTGTGCCTCTCCTGTCTCTGTGCCTCTGTCTGTGTGGTGCTTCTTATATTTCTGCTAACACTTTACTTTGATGGCCTATAGACTATGTACAGAGATGCTCAGATTATAAACAAAGTTTTTAATCGTTTGTTGTTGACATGTTGTTTACACAACACTGTATGGTTAAGGTTAGGGGTCGGGTATGGTTAAGGTGGTATCCAGTAATTGTTCAACAACAGTCTTAAATTTCAAGGTAGGCTATCCAAGTAAAGTGATGTTGTCTTTTTTTCCTTTTGCCAGGCCTTTTGTTTGTATGTATGTATGTTTGTATGTATGTATGTATGTATGTAAGTACTGTATGTATGTTGGTATGGGTGCTGTGCTTTACCGTCATCGCTATGGGCTTAGCTGTTCATGCAGTGCTCACCGGTGCGACTCCTTTAGCGTGTCCCAGTCTGCTAGCGTCCTCTCCTGCTAACTATATCCATACCGATCCTACCAGCTTGGCTGAATCATGGCAATAAAAGAGACTTAAAAAGGCTTGAGTTTCTGATAATGCTTGTCTCTCTTGCTCCCTATCTCTCTCTCTCTGCTCTCTCTCTCTCTCTCTCTCTCTCTGCGGTTGTGTTGAACATGCATAGTTTTGGTTCAGTTGTCTGTGGATCTATCCCTGATTCTCCTCCTGATCTTTTGTCTGTTCTGTTGCATTTTGGGGGTTGTGGTTTTCTCTGTCTTGCATTCAGTCAGTCTGCTGTGGGTAGATTGGGGAATCACAATGTATTGTCATTGTGTGACATAGGCCTATTGAAATGTCCTCTGAATTAATACTCATAAAATTGAAACATCAATAAAATAATTGAAAGCATTACAAACACAGCATAAACATATTGTTTTAGGATAAAGAATTTTTAAAAAGTTTGCACTGCTCCATAGCAGACTGTCTATAAATTTGGTTTCTTCAGAAACTCATTGGTATGTCAAGTGTGTTGTGTGTAGACTACCACTATACTCAGTTCATTAACAAACAAACAAAAATGGATGCTTGACATCCAGCGTTATTCAGTACTAGCTTGTTGTTTGAAAAAAATAATATTTCACAGTACTGAACTAAATCACAAATCAATCAATTTGTCCCCAACTGCAACCTGTTGTGTCTTATTGCATGGCTGTGTCAGTGCCTCTGTGTTATGCCTGAGGCACTTCCCACTGCAGCTCAAGTTTGGAAACACATGCTCTCAATGTAATGTAAATGTAAAGGTAGTTTTGTGACAAATATATATATATATATATATATATATAGGCTTGTACATTTGCTCGAGTGCTATACACACCATGCACTTCAGTTGTGAACAAGATTTGAAGTTATACATGCCAGAAACTTCAAGACGACTTTGAATGATATTGATATTAATTGTTACACTAATGTAATTAACAATGCAGTTAGTTTTAAGCAGTGAAATGTAACTGCCTCAGTAGTTTCAGCAACAGGCTCTGAACAATTGTACCTAGTACTACCAAACATTGTAGAAAATGGAACATAATGTAGCATAAAACTTCTTTCTGATGACAATTTTGTTATTTTTACTGAATAAAAACAACAGAAAAAGTGATTCCAAACTTTTGAGAGGTAGTGTTTGTCCTCTGATGCCATTCTTGTGTGAGTGTACCTGTGTGTGTGTGTGTGTGTGTGTGTGTGTGTGTGTGTGTGTGTGTGTGTGTTTTTGTCCTGAAATCATGTGCACCTCTATTGTATTACCACAATGGCCAGTCATGTATGTGTGTGTGTGTTTTGCAGTAATTGTGCCTGAGGGCGTCTCCAATGCAAGGTGTCTTCAATTTCTCCGCTGGCCTCCTGCTCTGTCCACGCACACCATATGGCAGACTGTGTGATTTTGTGACTGAATGCAAATGTCTCGGGTCATTTAAAGTTGGCCCCATTTCAGTTTGACATTGTGAAGGAGAGAGCAGGAGAGCGAGACAGAGAGAGATCATAACAGAGAAAGAAAGAGAGAGGAAGAAAGAAAGAGAGAGGCAGAAAGAGAGAGAGCGAGCGAAGGGAGAAAATTAATGCGCCAAACGTGTTGTCACGCTCCAAATATAGCTGCTCTTGCAGCGTGTCCTGCGGAGTTGTGTTTGTCGACGTCCAATGGCATGTGGCATGTGCCCGACACACGGTCACAGCTTTGCTGTGCCGGCCTCGCTGGCAAATGCCAGTACCCAGCAATACTAGCCAGTCCTCCTAGCTGGCGTTAGCACTAGCTCTGTGGCTGTGTGTGGGTGCTATGACAGGGTAGCTCCACTGAATGAGGTTAGGTGAATCCCCCAGAGAGACATAAAGAGACAGAGAGAGAGAGAGAGAGACTCCTCTCACAGGCAGCCTGCCCTGGTATTGATGTGGACATGATGGGGTAGAGTAGAGCACCATAGTGTTCTGAAAATAGCTCCACCTTCACCGTAATAGTTCTGCAGCGGGCAGCAACAGCCTAATAAAGCAGAAACCAGGAGGAGGCTTCTAGATCTCAGAGTTTTGAAGAACACTATGTATGTGTGTGTGTGTGTGTGTGTCTGTCTGTCTGTCTGTCTGTCTGTCTGTCTGTGTGTGGTGTAAAGGGGAGTGTATGTGTGTAACTCACTGGGAAACTCAAACGCCCTTCCAAACTGTAAACTCTAATCTTTGCACACTTTGGATTCATGCCAAGAAATGGTAACGAAAAATCCTAAGAGTCAATCATCCCATGTGCCCGTTTTTTTGAGTCTGCCGAGTGCTGTCAAGTAGGTGTAAGAACAACAGCATTTGATACTTACGTAGACTGAATTTGCGAACTGGATGCTAACACTATGGGGACACAGTAAAAGGAAACCTCCTTGTCTTCATCAGGTAGTGTTGACTGCTGTTTGGCTATTTGGTCTGTCGTTCTCATACCTACCGACAGCGATCGGCAACATGAAACAACAGAGCTACCGGTTGATTTGCTCCGGATAAACCTTTTAAGTGGTCAAGGCCTCAGGGCTGTAGGGGGGTCATTGGGATTCAGATGTAGTCTCTGTGTCTCTCTCTCACACACACATACACACACACAGATACACACACAAACATAGATGAGCGCACCTGCCGTGAATATTGCTGAATAGGTGGGATGAAGAGCTTTGTGTAGTGATTCCTCTGCCTTCAAGACATAGCACTTTGCATTCTAGATGGATGAGGGCTGTGTGTGTGTGTGTGTGTGTGTGTGGATGTGTGTGTATCTGTCTGTAGGGTAGTTTATTTGTCCGTGTCTGTGTGCCTGTCTGCCTTTGGCTATACTGCGTTCGTCTCTGTGTATTTAGTGAATGTGCAAAGCAAGCCCACGTATGAGAGAGCAAGAGAGAGAGCAAGAGAGAGAGCAGGAGTGGATAGAAAGCATAGAAACAGTGGAAGGCCTCAGGAACTGTCTGTGTAGCGTGTTGTGTCTGTGAGTGTGTGTGTGTGTGGTCACAGGACTGTCTGTCTGTGTGGGTGTGGTGTGTGTGTGTGTGGAGGGTCTCAGCAGGATTTACTATACAGCCATGGTGCGTGTGTGTGTGTGTGTGTGACAGTGAGAAGCAGCATGGCTGTAAACTGTGTCAGAGTTGTCGCTGGCTGACCATTGGACGACCCCGAGTTCAGGGCTCTAATCCTGGATTACCCTGACTGGGTTCACACCACGCTACACAGACAGACCTGAGACCCTCCACACACACACACACACACACACACACACACACACAGACCACGCCACACAGACAATCCTGAGACCCTACACACACACACACACACACACACACACACACACACACAGAGATACTGACATCCCCACACTCTGACTCACAAACACACACATGTTTCTGACATACTATACATATATCTCCCACACTCTAACACACACACATTCTTAGATACCGGCACACACAGACACACACACACACACAGATACTGACATCCCCACACTCTGACTCACAAACACACACATTACTAGCATACAATACATTTATCTCCCACACTCTAGCACACACAAATGCTTAGATACCGACACACACACACACACTCACATGTCCACACTTAACACTCAGTGCTTCACCCTCAGATGTTACACTCACACCTCACCAATTTATCACACAAATGAAAGCGCTCCATCGCCCTTTTCTACATGATGACAGTGCTGTTCATGCTCCCTTAGCCCTCCTCTCTCAGCCCTTTGGGTTGGGTGTTGTGGATGGATATCAGACAAACTGCACGTCTGAGTGTGTGTTGTGTGTGTGTGTGTGTGTGTGTGTGTGTGTGGATTTACATGATTGTGAGTGTACGTGACTTTTCATTTGTATATATTTGTGTGCGTGTGTGTGGCTCAGCAGCCGCAGAGCAGTGAGTCACACACACACACACACACACACACACACACACACTCTGGTCTGTACACCCTACACACACAGAGTGCAGTAGTCACAAGCATCCCAGTACCTTTGATCCCATCCTCCCTCTAGCATGTTAAATGATCCAATTAGACATCCTCATATGGATGTCTTTCAGTTAGGCACTGAGGGAGCCGAGTATGTTAGAGGCCGGTAATGAATTAAGTGGCCTTAGACGGATTACGAGGAGTAAGTGCACGAACAGGACTCGTGGATGAGTTAATTTGTTTACTTCCGGTGCTAAATTGGACATGGGTCACATTGAATGAGATTGGCTACCCTTTTGCAGTATATTCGACCTGTGCCGTCCCAGACATTTGTGCCAACATGTCAGGCCCTAATGCGAATGGTCACAATGTTTTCCTGTTGTACCTTATCTAAGTGCAGCTGTATTTATTTGTATTTTAGCTCATTAGCTACCTAGCTGCTCACAGACCGTGTCACACTGACATCATTTCAATTTCACACTGACATCATTTCAATAAACCATGTTTTTTTAGCCATGTCTTCCCCTTGACTTGCACTGTTATTTTGATAGTGCAGTCTTAGCCAGCTGCTAATCACTTCTTACAACCATACACATACACAACTACACACACAGCACTTTGCACTAGTATCTTTATAATCATAAACTTTATAAATATTGACCCTCCAGTCCAGTCCATACCCATAATACACTCTTGTGTCAAGGGTATTCTGGGCACTATTTGTGGTTTCATTGTAGAGATAATATGCTTAGGGTTAGGTGTTGTGGATGGATATCAGACAAACTGCATGTCTGAGTATGTATGTGTGTGTGTGTGTGTGTGTGAATTTACATGATTGTGTGTGTACGTGACTTTTCATTTGTATATGTTTGTGTGTGTGTGTGGCTCAGCAGCCACAGAGCAGTGAGTCACACACACACACACACACACACACACACACACAAATGCACACACGTAATTAAAATGTCCTGGTGAAGGTGAATCCGTCTCTGTGCCTGGGCTGGGCTTGGCTGCTGCTGAACAGCTCGAGGTGTGCTGTCTGTGCAAGGCCAGCAGAGGAATTAAGTTACTCGTCTTTTTTCTCCCTCCGTTAGCTGTTAGAGGTGGTGATGAAGAGTGTCCTCTCTCTGTCTCTCCCTGATCTCTTTCGTTATGCTGCAGTGTGACATGTTTCCCCCAGGGTGGCCTCTATACATTGTCACACTCTTTCCTCTCTCACTCACTTCAGCTTTTCCTGTAACATCTCTCTGGGTGTCGTGACTTAATTCAAAAGCTCATTTATTCCCTGGACATTTTGTGTTCTTTGTCTTGTCTTCTGGTCTTTGACTAGTGCTCATGACTTTGGGTTGTTCTCTTTCTCTCTCTCTCTCTCTCCCTCCCTGTCCTTTTCTCTGTCTCTCTCTCTCTCTCTCTCTCCCCGTCCCTTTCTTTTCTGTCTTATTGTCTCTGTCTTTCTCTTTTTCTGTATGCTTCTCTAGTTCTCTCTTTCTCCCTCCCTATCCTTTTCTCTGTTTCTCTCTCTCTCTCTCCCTGTCCCTTTCTTTTCTGTCTTATTGTCTCTGTCTCTCTCTTTTTCTGTATGCTTCTCTAGTTCTCTCTTTCTCCCTCCCTATCCTTTTCTCTGTTTCTCTCTCTCTCTCCCTGTCCCTTTCTTTTCTGTCTTATTGTCTCTGTCTTTCTCTTTTTCTGTATGCTTCTCTAGTTCTCTCTTTCTCCCTCCCTATCCTTTTCTCTCTCTCTCTCTCTCTATCTGTCTCTTTCTTTTCTGTCTTATTGTCTCTGTCTCTCTCTTTTTCTGTATGTCTCTCTAGTTCTCTCTTTCTCTGTGCCTTGCATCCTCTCATCCCTCCTTTCCTTGTGCTCTGTGTGTGTTTCAGGAGGGATGCAGACGCGTGGTGCAAACCCCTCTGACTGCATGGACTCGGGCCTTCTGTCTCGCCATCACCACCTGCACCACCACCCCCACCCTCACCCTCACCACCACAACCACCCACACCACCAGCAGCATCAGCAGCAGCAGCTGCAGTCCTCTCTCCACCCTCCCCTCTCCCACACCCACTCCACCTCCTCCGGTCGATCCATCGGCCCCCCAACCGGCTGCTGCCGTGGCGATTCTTCCCCGTCTCGACACGGATCCTCCTCCTCCTCTTCCTCGGCGGCGGTGGCCCAGCGTGGCACCCAGCCTCCCCCTCCGCCCCCTCCTCAACCGCAGGCGCCCAAAAACAACCTGCACCACGTCAATAAGATCCTGCGGGCCAAGAAGCTCCAGCGCCAGGCACGCACCGGTAACAACATGGTGAAGAAGCGCGGGCCCGGACGCCCTCGCAAGTACCCGCGGCCCTCGCCACCCCCGTCGCCCCCTCCGCCGCTCCCTCCGCCAACGCACCTGCCGCTGGCCCACGCCCACGCCCACGGCCACGGCCACGGCCACGGCCACGCCCAGCCAGGCCTGGAGCTGGCGGCGCGGCAGCGCGACCGCGAGAGGGGAGGCTGGGAGGGGGGAGACACGGTGACGGACGCCATCGAGTCCGTGGTGCAGCAGGGACAGAGGCGGCGAGGACGCAAGCGTAAGCGGTGGGAGGAGGAGCGAGATGAGGAAGAGGACGAGGCGACCGCTGCTGTAGTGGCATTGGAGGAGGAAGAGGAAGCGGCGGTGGCGGTGGCAGCGGCCGGGGAAGAGAGAGCCAGAGAGGAGGAGGAAGAGGAGGAGGAGGAAGGGGAGGAGGAAGAGGAGGAGCGAACGGGAGGAAGAGAGGAAGAGGCAGGAGCCAGCAGAGTACGAGTGGGAGCAGGGGGAGGGCGAGGATGGCTCACCCAAGAGGAGATGCACTGTTTTCGCAGGTGAGCACAGCACCACCAGTCACCACCAGTCAGCCTGCCTCTCTGCATGCTGAAACACCATAGACGTATAAGCACTTGTAAAGTGCAGTATAAATAAAATCATGATTTCATATTTTTTTAAGAATACCAGCATACATAAACAAGCTGGTCCCTTTTCTCCTCTGAGTTGTTGCAACGTTTCTCTATTGTTGCAGTTTTGTGAAGGATAAATTTTGATGTATGTTTGTGATGTGGTTTGTCTGTTTGTCTGTGTGGCATCTTGCAAAAACTACTGGCCTGATTTTTTTTTTCGCACACACAGTAGTATATTGTGTGCTAAAGACTAGACCTGTTCATTGCAGGAGTTGTCCTCTGACTCACAGGGTGGCTAGACAGGCTTAGTTTTGCTTTCTCTAGTATTGCGCGTCTGCCTCGAGTTCAAGATCACAGAACATTGCAAAATGTTTTGTACTTTGCCTACGGAAATGAATGGGAACCTTTTCAAAAAGTTTTAAAAGGTGAACTTGACCCTGGCCCTAGTCTGAAGTTCTGTGTGCTCCACTCCCATGTCTCTGCTCACCTCCCCTAACACTGTGCCCGAAAAATGTACTTCACCTTTTCTCATCTCAGACTCTGGATTCTCATGAATCAACTACTGGCTACTCTTTCGATGAGCGAAATGAGGTAGAATTTTTCTGAGTCATATTATTCACTCACTCTTATTGGTCCACTTTTTGAGTGAGCGAAACAACGGAGAATATTTTCATCCAGTTGCATTAATCATAGCCACTTGTGGCTGCTTTTGGGGTGAGCAATGTGACAGCAATGTGAGAGATTTCTCATAATCATATACTGGACACCGTTGTTGTACTGAATTAAATAAAAACGCTAGTGGTTCCCCTTGGTTTCACTTCTGCTGGTGACACTGTAGACAGTGAGACTGCTGAGTAACATTTCCCAGAAAGCCCCCTGCGTGTTTCAGCAGACTCTGAGAGCCTTTGTTGTGGGACTGCGAATGCCACGCGTCACCCAAATACTCACATGTGCATATACACATACACGCGCACACACACACACACACACACACACACACATACGTACACACACTGTAAATACACACACACACTCACAATAAACCGTTTGTCTGACAGCGCTCTGGAGAGGAAACCTGAAGGTCAGACCTCCACAACGGAAGGCCCCGGTCCTGCCCCTGGCCCCACCCCAGTAGAACAGGCCCCACCCACCGCTGTGCCCAGCCAAAGGGAGAAGAGAGCCTCCAGACCGCCCAAGAAGAAGTTTCAGAAGGCGGGGCTTTATTCAGATGTGTACAAAACTGAAGAGTAAGTTAACCAATAAAACAATGATAGGTAAAGTGCAAAGTTTCATGTCTGAGTAAAGCTAAGTCATTAACAAGTTAAAATCAGTTTGATAAATTAGTGGCATGGGATGAGTCTCTTCAGTGCGTTTACACAGCTGTAGATCATGCCTGACAATTTGGACTTTGCACTTGCCTGTCATTTAAATGTGGGCTTGAATTGTTTAAATATTTATTTAAACTGCAGCAAATATAGTATTGTTTTAAATATTTATTTAAACTGCAGCAAATATAGTGTTGTTTAAATATTTATTTTCATGCAAGTTCTACTGGCAAAAGCAGCAAATGCTCAAATCTCATGTAATCATTCACATGGTACACAAGCAGCATACAATTGGATTTGCATTATGGAGGGAAAAAATC